>JAVJIX010000210.1:0-157500 GCA_036785185.1 Paratrypauchen microcephalus
ATCCTTCGCAATTTAACATCTCCAACGTCTTAAGATTATGCTTACCAAAATTTATGCCCATCTGAGGTACGGTCTAGGAGACCCCCACTGGGGGTCCCCCAGTGGGGGTCTCCCAGGGACCCCCAGGTCCCCCAGGGACGAGACTTTGTGTGGTCGTACTGGCAGCACTTTGTGATGCCCGTGCAAAGTTTCGTTTGTTTTGAAGCATGGGAACATGCTCAAAATTGCCCCAGCGTGTATGAACAAGAATAATAATAATACGGAAACAAAGCAACAACAATAGGGACCTTCGTCCCCCTTCGGGCTCGGTCCCTAATAATTAAAGCCGCAAGCGGCGTTGGTCGGGACCTCGCACCTGCGTTTGTTCGTCTTACTGAGACGCACAGCCATACCAAATTTCGTGTGCCTGGCACAATTATCTCACTTCCTGTTGGGCGTGGCCATGACATTGTAGATACCCTGTCAGAACAGACCCTGTCAGACCCTGTCAGACCCTGTCAGACTCTGTTAGACCCTGTCAGACCCTGCATGTGGCCTACATGCTGAGGCCTACATGAACCTTCGATGCTTGTCCCCACATTGCTGCTTGCAGCTATATCAGATCAAAGGTACAAAGATCAAAGACCTTTGATCAGGGCGTTGCCTAGCAACAAATACCTCCCATTCATAACTCATCACTCCCATTCAATAAATACCTAATTTTATCGATCCGCCGTATCGTCATATTACCGCCTATTTGAAAATCCTTCGCAATTTAACATCTCCAACGTCTTAAGATTATGTTCACCAAAATTTAAGCCTATCTGAGGTACGGTGTAGGAGAAGTGTTTCAAATTCCATACCTAACTTTATCGATCCGCCGTATCGTCATATTACCGCCTATTTGAAAATCCTTCGCAATTTAACATCTCCAACGTCTTAAGATTATGTTCACCAAAATTTAAGCCCATCTGAGGTACGGTGTAGGAGAAGTGTTTCAAATTCCATTCTATGTCCAATACCCAAAAATCACACAAAAGCCCAATTATCTCACTTCCTGTTGGGCGTGGCCATGACATTGCAGTGAGGCGTTTGTTCGTCTTATTGAGATACACGTCCTTACCGAATTTCATGCGCCTATCTTAAACGGTATGCCAGCCCCGAAAGACAACGCGCTAGGGGGCGCTATCGAGCTCCTGGGGGTCACTGGGGGACGGGACTTTGTGTGGTCGTACTGGCAGCACTTTGTGATGCCCGTGCAAAGTTTCGTTTCGTTTTGGAGCATGGGAACATGCTCAAAATTGCCCCAGCGAGTGTGAACAAGAACAAGAATAATAATAATTAAAGCCGCAAGCGGCGTTGGTCGGGACCTCGCACCTGCGTTTGTTCGTCTTACTGAGACGCACAGCCATACCAAATTTCGTGTGCCTGGCACAATTATCTCACTTCCTGTTGGGCGTGGCCATGACATTGTAGATACCCTGTCAGAACAGACCCTGTCAGACCCTGTCAGACCCTGTCAGACCCTGTCAGACCCTGTCAGACTCTGTCAGACTCTGTTAGACCCTGTCAGACCCTGCATGTGGCCTCCATGCCTACATGAACCTTCGATGCTTGTCCCCACATTGCTGCTTGCAGCTATATCAGATCAAAGGTACAAAGATCAAAGACCTTTGATCAGGGCGTTGCCTAGCAACAAATACCTCCCATTCATAACTCATCACTCCCATTCAATAAATACCTAATTTTATCGATCCGCCGTATCGTCATATTACCGCCTATTTGAAAATCCTTCGCAATTTAACATCTCCAACGTCTTAAGATTATGTTCACCAAAATTTAAGCCTATCTGAGGTACGGTGTAGGAGAAGTGTTTCAAATTCCATACCTAACTTTATCGATCCGCCGTATCGTCATATTACCGCCTATTTGAAAATCCTTCGCAATTTAACATCTCCAACGTCTTAAGATTATGTTCACCAAAATTTAAGCCCATCTGAGGTACGGTGTAGGAGAAGTGTTTCAAATTCCATTCTATGTCCAATACCCAAAAATCACACAAAAGCCCAATTATCTCACTTCCTGTTGGGCGTGGCCATGACATTGCAGTGAGGCGTTTGTTCGTCTTATTGAGATACACGTCCCTACCGAATTTCGTGCGCCTATCTTAAACGGTATGCCAGCCCCGAAAGACAACGCGCTAGGGGGCGCTATCGAGCTCCTGGGGGTCACTGGGGGACGGGACTTTGTGTGGTCCTACTGGCAGCACTTTGTGATGCCCGTGCAAAGTTTCGTTCGTTTTGAAGCATGGGAACATGCTCAAAATTGCCCCAGCGAGTGTGAACAAGAACAAGAATAATAATTAAAGCCGCAAGCGGCGTTGGTCGGGACCTCGCACCTGCGTTTGTTCGTCTTACTGAGACGCACAGCCATACCAAATTTCGTGTGCCTGGCACAATTATCTCACTTCCTGTTGGGCGTGGCCATGACATTGTAGATACCCTGTCAGGGTCTAACAGACCCTGTCAGACCCTGTCAGACCCTGTCAGACTCTGTTAGACCCTGTCAGACCCTGCATGTGGCCTACATGCTGAGGCCTACATGAACCTTCGATGCTTGTCCCCACATTGCTGCTTGCAGCTATATCAGACCAAAGGTACAAAGATCAATGTACCTTTGATCAGGGCGTTGCCTAGCAACAAATACCTCCCATTCATAACTCATCACTCCCATTCAATAAATACCTAACTTTATTGATCCGCCGTGTCGTCATATTACCGCCTATTTGAAAATCCTTCGCAATTTAACATCTCCAACGTCTTAAGATTATGTTCACCAAAATTTAAGCCTATCTGAGGTACGGTGTAGGAGAAGTGTTTCAAATTCCATACCTATTTTTATCGATCCGCCGTATCGTCATATTACCGCCTATTTGAAAATCCTTCGCAATTTAACATCTCCAACGTCTTAAGATTATGCTTACCAAAATTTATGCCCATCTGAGGTACGGTCTAGGAGACCCCCCACTGGGGGTCCCCCAGTGGGGGGTCTCCCAGGGACCCCCAGGTCCCCCAGGGACGAGACTTTGTGTGGTCGTACTGGCAGCACTTTGTGATGCCCGTGCAAAGTTTCGTTTGTTTTGAAGCATGGGAACATGCTCAAAATTGCCCCAGCGTGTATGAACAAGAATAATTAAAGCCGCAAGCGGCGTTGGTCGGGACCTCGCACCTGCGTTTGTTCGTCTTACTGAGACGCACAGCCATACCAAATTTCGTGTGCCTGGCACAATTATCTCACTTCCTGTTGGGCGTGGCCATGACATTGTAGATACCCTGTCAGAACAGACCCTGTCAGACCCTGTCAGACCCTGTCAGACCCTGTCAGACTCTGTTAGACCCTGTCAGACTCTGTCAGACCCTGTCAGACCCTGCATGTGGCCTACATGCTGAGGCCTACATGAACCTTCGATGCTTGTCCCCACATTGCTGCTTGCAGCTATATCAGATCAAAGGTACAAAGATCAAAGACCTTTGATCAGGGCGTTGCCTAGCAACAAATACCTCCCATTCATAACTCATCACTTCCATTCAATAAATACCTAACTTTATCGATCCGCCGTATCGTCATATTACCGCCTATTTGAAAATCCTTCGCAATTTAACATCTCCAACGTCTTAAGATTATGTTCACCAAAATTTAAGCCCATCTGAGGTACGGTGTAGGAGAAGTGTTTCAAATTCCATTCTATGTCCAATACCCAAAAATCACACAAAAGCCCAATTATCTCACTTCCTGTTGGGCGTGGCCATGACATTGCAGTGAGGCGTTTGTTCGTCTTATTGAGATACACGTCCCTACCGAATTTCGTGCGCCTATCTTAAACGGTATGCCAGCCCCGAAAGACAACGCGCTAGGGGGCGCTATCGAGCTCCTGGGGGTCACTGGGGGACGGGACTTTGTGTGGTCGTAGTGGCAGCACTTTGTGATGCCCGTGCAAAGTTTCGTTCGTTTTGAAGCATGGGAACATGCTCAAAATTGCCCCAGCGAGTGTGAACAAGAACAAGAATAATAATAATAATAATAATAATAATAATAGGGAAACAAAGCAACAACAATAGGGACCTTCGTCCCCCTTCGGGGCTCGGTCCCTAATAATAGGGAAACAAAGCAACAACAATAGGGACCTTCGTCCCCCTTCGGGGCTCGGTCCCTAATAATAGGGAAACAAAGCAACAACAATAGGGACCTTCGTCCCCCTTCGGGCTCGGTCCCTAATTAAAGCCGCAAGCGGCGTTGTTCGGGACCTCGCACCTGCGTTTGTTCGTCTTACTGAGACGCACAGCCATACGAAATTTCGTGTGCCTGGCACAATTATCTCACTTCCTGTTGGGTGTGGCCATGACATTGTAGATACCCTGTCAGAACAGACCCTGTCAGACCCTGTCAGACCCTGTCAGACCCTGTCAGACTCTGTTAGACCCTGTCAGACCCTGCATGTGGCCTACATGCTGAGGCCTACATGAACCTTCGATGCTTGTCCCCACATTGCTGCTTGCAGCTATATCAGATCAAAGGTACAAAGATCAAAGACCTTTGATCAGGGCGTTGCCTAGCAACAAATACCTCCCATTCATAACATCACTCCCATTCAATAAATACCTAATTTTATCGATCCGCCGTATCGTCATATTACTGCCTATTTGAAAATCCATCGCAATTTTACATCTCCAACGTCTTAAGATTATGTTCACCAAAATTTAAGCCTATCTGAGGTACGGTGTAGGAGAAGTGTTTCAAATTCCATACCTAAATTTATCGATCCGCCGTATCGTCATATTACCGCCTATTTGAAAATCCTTCGCAATTTAACATCTCCAACGTCTTAAGATTATGTTCACCAAAATTTAAGCCCATCTGAGGTACGGTGTAGGAGAAGTGTTTCAAATTCCATTCTATGTCCAATACCACAAAATCACACAAAAGGCCAATTATCTCACTTCCTGTTGGGCGTGGCCATGACATTGCAGTGAGGCGTTTGTTCGTCTTATTGAGATACACGTCCCTACCGAATTTCGTGCGCCTATCTTAAACGGTATGCCAGCCCCGAAAGACAACGCGCTAGGGGGCGCTATCGAGCTCCTGGGGGTCACTGGGGGACGGGACTTTGTGTGGTCGTACTGGCAGGACTTTGTGATGCCCGTGCAAAGTTTCGTTCGTTTTGAAGCATGGGAACATGCTCAAAATTGCCCCAGCGTGTATGAACAAGAATAATAATAATAATAATAATAATAATAATAATACGGAAACGAAGCAACAACAATAGGGACCTTCGTCCCCCTTCGGGCTCGGTCCCTAATAATACGGAAACAAAGCAACAACAATAGGGACCTTCGTCCCCCTTCGGGCTCGGTCCCTAATTAAAGCCGCAAGCGGCGTTGGTCGGGACCTCGCACCTGCGTTTGTTCGTCTTACTGAGACGCACAGCCATACCAAATTTCGTGTGCCTGGCACAATTATCTCACTTCCTGTTGGGCGTGGCCATGACATTGTAGATACCCTGTCAAAACAGACCCTGTCAGACCCTGTCAGACCCTGTCAGACCCTGTCAGACTCTGTTAGACCCTGTCAGACCCTGTCAGACTCTGTTAGACCCTGTCAGACCCTGCATGTGGCCTACATGCTGAGGCCTACATGAACCTTCGATGCTTGTCCCCACATTGCTGCTTGCAGCTATATCAGATCAAAGGTACAAAGATCAAAGATCTTTGATCAGGGCGTTGCCTAGCAACAAATACCTCCCATTCATAACTCATCACTCCCATTCAATAAATACCTAACTTTATTGATCCGCCGTATCGTCATATTACCGCCTATTTGAAAATCCTTCGCAATTTAACATCTCCAACGTCTTAAGATTATGTTCACCAAAATTTAAGCCTATCTGAGGTACGGTGTAGGAGAAGTGTTTCAAATTCCATACCTAACTTTATCGATCCGCCGTATCGTCATATTACTGCCTATTTGAAAATCCTTCGCAATTTAACATCTCCAACGTCTTAAGATTATGTTCACCAAAATTTAAGCCCATCTGAGGTACGGTGTAGGAGAAGTGTTTCAAATTCCATTCTATGTCAAATATTACAAAATCACACAAAATGCCAATTATCTCACTTCCTGTTGGACGTGGCCATGACATTGCAGTGAGGCATTTGTTCGTCTTATTGAGATACACGTCCCTACCGAATTTCGTGCGCCTATCTTAAACGGTATGCCAGCGCCGAAAGGCAACGCGCTAGGGGGCGCTATCGCGCTCCTGGGGGTCACTGGGGGACGAGACTTTGTGTGGTCGTACTGGCAGGACTTTGTGATGCCCGTGCAAAGTTTCGTTCGTTTTGAAGCATGGGAACATGCTCAAAATTGTCCCAGCGTGTATGAACAAGAATAATAATAATAATAATAATAATAATTAAAGCCGCAAGCGGCGTTGGTCGGGACCTCGCACCTGCGTTTGTTCGTCTTACTGAGACGCACAGCCATACCAAATTTCGTGTGCCTGGCACAATTATCTCACTTCCTGTTGGGCGTGGCCATGACATTGTAGATACCCTGTCAGAACAGACCCTGTCAGAGCCTGTCAGACCCTGTCAGACCCTGTCAGACTCTGTTAGACCCTGTCAGACCCTGCATGTGGCCTCCATGCTGAGGTGTCTCAGTGCAACACTTCCTGTTGGGCGTGGCCATGACATTGTAGATACCCTGTCAGAACAGACCCTGTCAGACCCTGTCAGACTGTGTTAGACCCTGTCAGACCCTGTCAGACCCTGTCAGACTCTGTTAGACCCTGTCAGACCCTGCATGTGGCCTCCATGCTGAGGCCTACATGAACCTTCGATGCTTGTCCCCACATTGCTGCTTGCAGCTATATCAGATCAAAGGTACAAAGATCAAAGACCTTTGATCAGGGCGTTGCCTAGCAACAAATACCTCCCATTCATAACTCATCACTCCCATTCAATAAATACCTAATTTTATCGATCCGCCGTGTCGTCATATTACCGCCTATTTGAAAATCCTTCGCAATTTAACATCTCCAACGTCTTAAGATTATGTTCACCAAAATTTAAGCCTATCTGAGGTACGGTGTAGGAGAAGTGTTTCAAATTCCATACCTAACTTTATCGATCCGCCGTATCGTCATATTACCGCCTATTTGAAAATCCTTCGCAATTTAACATCTCCAACGTCTTAAGATTATGCTTACCAAAATTTATGCCCATCTGAGGTACGGTCTAGGAGACCCCCCACTGGGGGTCCCCCAGTGGGGGTCTCCCAGGGACCCCCAGGTCCCCCAGGGACGAGACTTTGTGTGGTCGTACTGGCAGCACTTTGTGATGCCCGTGCAAAGTTTCGTTTGTTTTGAAGCATGGGAACATGCTCAAAATTGCCCCAGCGTGTATGAACAAGAATAATAATAATAATACGGAAACAAAGCAACAACAATAGGGACCTTCGTCCCCCTTCGGGCTCGGTCCCTAATTAAAGCCGCAAGCGGCGTTGGTCGGGACCTCGCACCTGCGTTTGTTCGTCTTACTGAGACGCACAGCCATACCAAATTTCGTGTGCCTGGGACAATTATCTCACTTCCTGTTGGGCGTGGCCATGACATTGTAGATACCCTGTCAGAACAGACCCTGTCAGACCCTGTCAGACCCTGTCAGACCCTGTCAGACCCTGTCAGACTCTGTTAGACCCTGTCAGACCCTGCATGTGTCCTACATGCTGAGGCCTACATGAACCTTCGACGCTTGTCCCCACATTGCTGCTTGCAGCTATATCAGATCAAAGGTACAAAGATCAAAGACCTTTGATCAGGGCGTTGCCTAGCAACAAATACCTCCCATTCATAACTCATCACTCCCATTCAATAAATACCTAACTTTATCGATCCGCCGTATCGTCATATTACCGCCTATTTGAAAATCCTTCGCAATTTAACATCTCCAACGTCTTAAGATTATGTTCACCAAAATTTAAGCCTATCTGAGGTACGGTGTAGGAGAAGTGTTTCAAATTCCATACCTAACTTTATCGATCCGCCGTATCGTCATATTACCGCCTATTTGAAAATCCTTCGCAATTTAACATCTCCAACGTCTTAAGATTATGTTCACCAAAATTTAAGCCCATCTGAGGTACGGTGTAGGAGAAGTGTTTCAAATTCCATTCTATGTCCAATACCCAAAAATCACACAAAAGCCCAATTATCTCACTTCCTGTTGGGCGTGGCCATGACATTGCAGTGAGGCGTTTGTTCATCTTATTGAGATACACGTCCCTACCGAATTTCGTGCGCCTATCTTAAACGGTATGCCAGCCCCGAAAGACAACGCGCTAGGGGGCGCTATCGAGCTCCTGGAGGTCACTGGGGGACGGGACTTTGTGTGGTCGTACTGGCAGCACTTTGTGATGCCCGTGCAAAGTTTAGTTCGTTTTGAAGCATGGGAACATGCTCAAAATTGCCCCAGCGTGTATGAACAAGAATAATAATAATAATAATTAAAGCCGCAAGCGGCGTTGGTCGGGACCTCGCACCTGCGTTTGTTCGTCTTACTGAGACGCACAGCCATACCAAATTTCGTGTGCCTGGCACAATTATCTCACTTCCTGTTGGGCTTGGCCATGACATTGTAGATACCCTGTCAGAACAGACCCTGTCAGACCCTGTCAGACCCTGTCAGACTCTGTTAGACCCTGTCAGACTCTGCATGTGGCCTACATGCTGAGGCCTACATGAACCTTCGACGCTTGTCCCCACATTGCTGCTTGCAGCTATATCAGATCAAAGGTACAAAGATCAAAGACCTTTGATCAGGGCGTTGCCTAGCAACAAATACCTCCCATTCATAACTCATCACTCCCATTCAATAAATACCTAAATTTATTGATCCGCCGTATCGTCATATTACCGCCTATTTGAAAATCCTTCGCAATTTTACATCTCCAACGTCTTAAGATTATGTTCACCAAAATTTAAGCCTATCTGAGGTACGGTGTAGGAGAAGTGTTTCAAATTCCATACCTAACTTTATCGATCCGCCGTATCGTCATATTACCGCCTATTTGAAAATCCTTCGCAATTTAACATCTCCAACGTCTTAAGATTATGTTCACCAAAATTTAAGCCCATCTGAGGTACGGTGTAGGAGAAGTGTTTCAAATTCCATTCTATGTCCAATACCCAAAAATCACACAAAAGCCCAATTATCTCACTTCCTGTTGGGCGTGGCCATGACATTGCAGTGAGGCGTTTGTTCGTCTTATTGAGATACACGTCCCTACCGAATTTCGTGCGCCTATCTTAAACGGTATGCCAGCCCCGAAAGACAACGCGCTAGGGGGCGCTATCGAGCTCCTGGGGGTCACTGGGGGACGGGACTTTGTGTGGTCCTACTGGCAGCACTTTGTGATGCCCGTGCAAAGTTTCGTTCGTTTTGAAGCATGGGAACATGCTCAAAATTGCCCCAGCGAGTGTGAACAAGAACAAGAATAATAATAATAATAATAATAATAATAATAATAATAATAATAATTAAAGCCGCAAGCGGCGTTGGTCGGGACCTCGCACCTGCGTTTGTTCGTCTTACTGAGACGCACAGCCATACCAAATTTCGTGTGCCTGGGACAATTATCTCACTTCCTGTTGGGCGTGGCCATGACATTGTAGATACCCTGTCAGAACAGACCCTGTCAGACCCTGTCAGACCCTGTCAGACCCTGTCAGACCCTGTCAGACCCTGCATGTGGCCTACATGCTGAGGCCTACATGAACCTTCGATGCTTGTCCCCACATTGCTGCTTGCAGCTATATCAGATCAAAGGTACAAAGATCAAAGACCTTTGATCAGGGCGTTGCCTAGCAACAAATACCTCCCATTCATAACTCATCACTCCCATTCAATAAATACCTAACTTTATTGATCCGCCTTATCGTCATATTACCGCCTATTTGAAAATCCTTCGCAATTTAACATCTCCAACGTCTTAAGATTATGTTCACCAAAATTTAAGCCTATCTGAGGTACGGTGTAGGAGAAGTGTTTCAAATTCCATACCTAACTTTATCGATCCGCCGTATCGTCATATTACCGCCTATTTGAAAATCCTTCGCAATTTAACATCTCCAACGTCTTAAGATTATGTTCACTAAAATTTAAGCCCATCTGAGGTACGGTGTAGGAGAAGTGTTTCAAATTCCATTCTATGTCAAATACCCCAAAATCACACAAAAGGCCAATTATCTCACTTCCTGTTGGGCGTGGCCATGACATTGCAGTGAGGCATTTGTTCGTCTTATTGAGATACACGTCCCTACCGAATTTCATGCTCCTATCTTAAACGGTATGCCAGCCCCGAAAGACAACGCGCTAGGGGGCGCTATCGAGCTCCTGGGGGTCACTGGGGGACGGGACTTTGTGTGGTCGTACTGGCAGCACTTTGTGATGCCCGTGCAAAGTTTCGTTCGTTTTGAAGCATGGGAACATGCTCAAAATTGCCCCAGCGAGTGTGAACAAGAACAAGAATAATAATAATAATAGGGAAACAAAGCAACAACAATAGGGACCTTCGCCCCCTTCGGGCTCGGTCCCTAATAATAGGGAAACAAAGCAACAACAATAGGGACCTTCGTCCCCCTTCGGGCTCGGTCCCTAATTAAAGCCGCAAGCGGCGTTGGTCGGGACCTCGCACCTGCGTTTGTTCGTCTTACTGAGACGCACAGCCATACCAAATTTCGTGTGCCTGGCACAATTATCTCACTTCCTGTTGGGCGTGGCCATGACATTGTAGATACCCTGTCAGAACAGACCCTGTCAGACCCTGTCAGACCCTGTCAGACCCTGTCAGACCCTGTCAGACTCTGTTAGACCCTGTCAGACCCTGTCAGACTCTGTTAGACCCTGTCAGACCCTGCATGTGGCCTACATGCTGAGGCCTACATGAACCTTCGATGCTTGTCCCCACATTGCTGCTTGCAGCTATATCAGATCAAAGGTACAAAGATCAAAGACCTTTGATCAGGACGTTGCCTAGCAACAAATACCTCCCATTCATAACTCATCACTCCCATTCAATAAATACCTAACTTTATCGATCCGCCGTATTGTCATATTACCGCCTATTTGAAAATCCTTCGCAATTTAACATCTCCAACGTCTTAAGATTATGTTCACCAAAATTTAAGCCAATCTGAGGTACGGTGTAGGAGAAGTGTTTCAAATTCCATACCTAACTTTATCGATCCGCCGTATCGTCATATTACCACCTATTTGAAAATCCTTCGCAATTTAACATCTCCAACATCTTAAGATTATGTTCACCAAAATTTAAGCCCATCTGAGGTACGGTGTAGGAGAAGTGTTTCAAATTCCATTCTATGTCCAATACCCCAAAATCACACAAAAGGCCAATTATCTCACTTCCTGTTGGGCGTGGCCATGACATTGCAGTGAGGCATTTGTTCGTCTTATTGAGATACACGTCCCTACCGAATTTCGTGCGCCTATCTTAAACGGTATGCCAGCCCCGAAAGACAACGCGCTAGGGGGCGCTATCGAGCTCCTGGGGGTCACTGGGGGACGAGACTTTGTGTGGTCGTACTGGCAGGACTTTGTGATGCCCGTGCAAAGTTTTGTTCGTTTTGAAGCATGGGAACATGCTCAAAATTGCCCCAGCGTGTATGAACAAGAATAATAATAATAATAATAATAATAATAATACGGAAACGAAGCAACAACAATAGGGACCTTCGTCCCCCTTCGGGCTCGGTCCCTAATAATACGGAAACAAAGCAACAACAATAGGGACCTTCGTCCCCCTTCGGGCTCGGTCCCTAATAATAATAATAATAATAATAGGGAAACAAAGCAACAACAATAGGGACCTTCGTCCCCCTTCGGGGCTCGGTCCCTAATAATAGGGAAACAAAGCAACAACAATAGGGACCTTCGCCCCCTTCGTGCTCGGTCCCTAATTAAAGCCGCAAGCGGCGTTGGTCGGGACCTCGCACCTGCGTTTGTTCGTCTTACTGAGACGCACACCCATACCGAATTCCGTGTGCCTGGCAAAAATGGTAAGCCATATCGGACAATTTTTCCTGTTAGGGGCTCAGCTAGCGGTAGATTTCTGACAGTTCACTGGCCTGTCATATGGGGGCGCTATGTCAGACTGCCAGTTATTTGGCATGAAAATCTTGGTAGTCCTCATCTACATTACCCTGTGAAGTTTTAGTCTGAGGAAGAACTCCAAATTCAATAAAAACCTCCCATTCATAACTCATAACAATAAATACCTAAGTTTATCGATCCGCCGTATCATCATATTACCGCCTATTTGAAAATCCTTCGCAATTTAACATTTCCAACGTCTTAAGATTATGTTCACCAAAATTTAAGCCCATCTGAGGTACGGTGTAGGAGAAGTGTCTGCTAAATGAAGTGGTGACACGCCTCTTGCATTTGGCACTTTCAAATTAGCAAAATTCATCAGGCCGCCATTTTGTCATCTTACAAGATATCAAAAATCCCTTCGCAATTTAACATCTCCAATGTCTTGAGCTCATGTACACCAAAATTTACACCCATCTGATGTACGGTGTAGGAGGAGTGTTTTAAAATCTATTCTATGTCATATCACAGAAAATCGCAATCCAAGTCTTATCTCACTTCCTGTTGGGCGTGGCCATGACATTGTAATTACAATTTTGTTCATCTTAGTGAGATACACACCCATACCAACTTTCGTGTGTCTGGCTGAAATCGTATGCCACCCACGATCCTCTTTGTGTTAAAACGCTCATTTGCTGTACATTTTCTGACAGTTCACTGGCCTGTCATATGGGGGCGCTATGTCAGACTGCCAGTTATTTGGCATAAAAATCTTGCTAGTCCTCATCTACATTACCCTGTGAAGTTTTAGTCTGAGGAAGAACTCCAAATTTAATAAAAATCTCCCATTCATAACTCATAATTCACATTCAATAAATACCTAAGTTTATCGATCCGCCGTATTGTCATATTAGCGCCTATTTGAAAATCCTTCGCAATTTAACATCTCCAACATCTTAAGATTATGTTCACCAAAATTTAAGCCCATCTGAGGTACGGTGTAGGAGAAGTGTTTCAAATTCCATTGTATGTCCAATATCCACAAAATCACACAAAAGGCCAATTATCTCACTTCCTGTTGGGCGTGGCCATGACATTGCAGTGAGGCGATTGTTCGTCTTATTGAGATACACGTCCCTACCAAATTTCGTGCGCCTATCTTAAACGGTATGCCAGCCCCGAAAGACAACGCGCCAGCTCCGAAAAACAACGCGCTAGGGGGCGCTATCAAGCTCCTGGGGGTCACCGGGGGACGGGTCTTTTTGGAGGCGTAGCTGCCGCCCTACGTGATGCCCCTGCAAAGTCACGTTCGTTTTGAAGCATGGGAACATGCTCAAAATTGCCCAAAAGCGTGTGAACAAGAACAAAAAAATAATAATAATAATAATAGAGAAACAGAGCGAGAACAATAGGGACCTCGTGCCCCTTCGGGCTCGGTCCCTAATAATAATAGAGAAACAGAGCGAGAACAATAGGGACCTCGTGCCCCTTCGGGCTCGGTCCCTAATAATAATAATAGAGAAACAGAGCGAGAACAATAGGGACCTCGTGCCCCTTCGGGCTCGGTCCCTAATAATAATAATAGGGAAACAAAGCAACAACAATAGGGACCTTCGTCCCCCTTCGGGCTCGGCCCCTAATAATAGAGAAACAGAGCAACTTCAATAGGGACCTTCGTGCCCCTTCGGGCTCGGTCCCTAATAATAATAGAGAAACAGAGCGAGAACAATAGGGACCTCGTGCCCCTTCGGGCTCGGTCCCTAATAATAATAATAATAATAGAGAAACAGAGCGAGAACAATAGGGACCTCGTGCCCCTTCGGGCTCGGTCCCTAATAATAGAGAAACAGAGCGAGAACAATAGGGACCTTCGTGCCCCTTCGGGCTCGGTCCCTAATAATTAAAGTCGCAAGCGGCGTTGGTCGGGACCTCGCACCTGCGTTTGTTCGTCTTACTGAGACGCACACCCATACCGAGACGCACACCCATACCGAATTTCGTGTGCCTGGCAAAAATGGTAAGCCATATCGGACAATTTTTCCTGTTAAGGGCTCAGCTAGCGGTAGATTTCTGACAGTTCACTGGCCTGTCATATGGGGGTGCTATGTCAGACTGCCAGTTATTTGGCATGAAAATCTTGGTAGTCCTCATCTACATTACCCTGTGAAGTTTTAGTCTGAGGAAGAACTCCAAATTCAATAAATACCTCCTATTCATAACTCATAACTCTGATTCAATAAATACATAACTTTATCGATCCGCCGTATCGTCATATTACCGCCTATTTGAAAATCCTTCGCAATTTAACATCTCCAATGTCTTAAGATTATGTTCACCAAAATTTAAGCCCATCTGAGGTACATTGTAGGAGAAGTGTTTCAAATTCCATTGTATGTCCAATTTTAAAAAATCACACAAAAGGCAAATTATCTCACTTCCTGTTGGGCGTGGCCATGACATTGCAGTGAGGCGTTTGTTCGTCTTATTGAGATACACGTCCCTACCGAATTTTGTGCGCCTGTCTTAAACGGTATGCCAGCCCTGAAAGACAACGCGCATTCATAACTCATAACTCACATTCAATAAATACCTAAGTTTATCGATCCGCCGTATCGTCATATTACCGCCTATTTGAAAATCCTTCGCAATTTAACATCTCCAACATCTTAAGATTATGTTCACCAAAATTTAAGCTCATCTGAGGTACGTTGTAGGAGAAGTGTTTCAAATTCCATTGTATGTCAAATTTTAGAAAATCACACAAAAGGCCAATTATCTCACTTCCTGTTGGGCGTGGCCATGACATTGCAGTGAGGCGTTTGTTCGTCTTATTGAGATACACGTCCCTACCGAATTTCGTGCGCCTATCTTAAACGGTATGCCAGCCCCGAAAGACAACGCGCTAGGGGGCGCTATCGAGCTCCTGGGGGTCACCGGGGGACGGGTCTTTTTGGAGGCGTAGCTGCCGCCCTACGTGATGCCTCTGCAAAGTCACGTTCGTTTTGAAGCATGGGAACATGCTCAAAATTGCCCAAAAGCGTGTGAAAAAAAAAGTGTCCCAAGAATAATAATAATAGAGAAACAGAGCGAGAACAATAGGGACCTCGTGCCCCTTCGGGCTCGGTCCCTAATAATAATAATTAAAGCCGCAAGCGGCGTTGGTCGGGACCTCGCACCTGCGTTTGTTCGTCTTACTGAGACGCACACCCATACCGAATTTCGTGTGTCTGGCAAAAATGGTAAGCCATATCGGACAATTTTTCCTGTTAGGGGCTCAGCTAGCGGTAGATTTCTGACAGTTCACTGGCCTGTCATATGGGGGCGCTATGTCAGACTGCCAGTTATTTGGCATGAAAATCTTGGTAGTCCTCATGTACATTACCCTGTGAAGTTTTAGTCTGAGGAAGAACTCCAAATTCAATAAAAACCTCCCATTCATAACTCCCATTCAATAAATACCTAAGTTTATCGATCCGCCGTATCATCATATTACCGTCTATTTGAAAATCCTTCGCAATTTAACATCTCCAACGTCTTAAGATTATGTTCACCAAAATTTAAGCCCATCTGAGGTACGGTGTAGGAGAAGTGTTTTAAAATCCATTTTATGTCATATCACACAAAATCGCAATACAAGTCTTCTTATCTCACTTCCTGTTGGGCGTGGCCATGACATTGTAATTACAATTTTGTTCATCTTAGTGAGATACACACCCATACCAAATTTCGTGTGTCTGGCTGAAATCGTATGCCACCCACGATCCTCTTTGTGTTAAAGTGCTCATTTGCTGTACATTTTCTGACAGTTCACTGGCCTGTCATATGGGGGCGCTATGTCAGACTGCCAGTTATTTGGCATGAAAATCTTGGTAGTCCTCATGTACATTACCCTGTGAAGTTTTAGTCTGAGGAAGAACTCCAAATTCAATAAATACCTCCTATTCATAACTCATAACTCTGATTCAATAAATACCTAATTTTATCGATCCGCCGTATCGTCATATTACCGCCTATTTGAAAATCCTTCGCAATTTAAGATCTACAACATCTTAAGATTATGTTCACCAAAATTTAAGCCCATCTGAGGTACGGTGTAGGAGAAGTGTTTCAAATTCCATTGTATGTCCAATTTTTAAAAATCACACAAAAGGCCAATTATCTCACTTCCTGTTGGGCGTGGCCATAACATTGCAGTGAGGCGTTTGTTCGTCTTATTGAGATACACGTCCCTACCAAATTTCGTGCGCCTATCTTAAACGGAACTCCAAATTCAATAAATAACTCCCATCCATACTCATAAATCCCATTCAATAAATACCTAAATTTATTGATCCGCTGTATCGTCATATTACCGACTATTTCAAAATCCTTCGCAATTTAACATCTCCAACATCTTAAGATTATGTTCACCAAAATTTAAGCCCATCTGAGGTACGGTGTAGGAGAAGTGTTTCAAATTCCATTGTATGTCAAATTTCATAAAAGGCCAATTATCTCACTTCCTGTTGGGCGTGGACATGACATTGCAGTGAGGCGTTTGTTTGTCTTATTGAGATACACGTCCCTACCGAATTTCGTGCGCCTATCTTAAACGGTATGCCAGCCCCGAAAGACAACGCACTAGGGGGCGCTATCGAGCTCCTGGGGGTCACCAGGGGACGGGTCTTTTTGGAGGCATAGCTGCCACCCTACGTGATGCCCCTGCAAAGTCACGTTCGTTTTGAAGCATGGGAACATGCTCCAAATTGCCCAAAAGCGTGTGAACAAGAACAAGAATAATAATAATAGAGAAACAGAGCAACTTCAATAGGGACCTTCGTGCCCCTTCGGGCTCGGTCCCTAATAATAATAGAGAAACAGAGCGAGAACAATAGGGACCTTCGTCCCCCTTCGGGCTCGGTCCCTAATCATAACTCCCATTCAATAAATACCTAACTTTATTGATCCGCCGTATTGTCATATTACCGCCTATTTGAAAATCCTTCGCAATTTAACATCTCCAACGTCTTAAGATTATGTTCACCAAAATTTAAGCCCATCTGAGGTACGGTGTAGGAGAAGTGTTTCAAATTCCATTGTATGTCCAATATCCACAAAATCACACAAAAGGCCAATTATCTCACTTCCTGTTGGGCGTGGCCATAACATTGCAGTGAGGCGTTTGTTCATCTTATTGAGATACACGTCCCTACCAAATTTCGTGTGCCTATCTTAAACGGTATGCCAGCCCCGAAAGACAACACACCAGCCCCGAAAAACAACGCGCTAGGGGGCGCTATCAAGCTCCTGGGGGTCACCGGGGAACGGGTCTTTTTGGAGGCGTAGCTGCCGCCCTATGTGATGCCCGTGCAAAGTTTTGTTCGTTTTGAAGCATGGGAACATGTTCAAAATTGCCCAAAAGCGTGTTAAAAAAAAGTGTCCCAAGAATAATAATAATAATTAAAGCCGCAAGCGGCGTTGGTCGGGACCTCGCACCTGCGTTTGTTCGTCTTACTGAGACGCACAGCCATACGAAATTTCGTGTGCCTGGCACAATTATCTCACTTCCTGTTGGGCGTGGCCATGACATTGTAGATACCCTGTCAGAACAGACCCTGTCAGACCCTGTCAGACCCTGTCAGACCCTGTCAGACTCTGTTAGACCCTGTCAGACTCTGTCAGACCCTGTCAGACCCTGCATGTGGCCTACATGCTGAGGCCTACATGAATCTTCGATGCTTGTCCCCACATTGCTGCTTGCAGCTATATCAGATCAAAGGTACAAAGATCAAAGACCTTTGATCAGGGCGTTGCCTAGCAACAAATACCTCCCATTCATAACTCATCACTCCCATTCAATAAATACCTAATTTTATCGATCCGCCGTATCGTCATATTACCGCCGATTTGAAAATCCTTCGCAATTTAACATCTCCAACGTCTTAAGATTATGTTCACCAAAATTTAAGCCTATCTGAGGTACGGTGTAGGAGAAGTGTTTCAAATTCCATACCTAACTTTATCGATCCGCCGTATCGTCATATTACCGCCTATTTGAAAATCCTTCGCAATTTAACATCTCCAACGTCTTAAGATTATGTTCACCAAAATTTAAGCCCATCTGAGGTACAGTGTAGGAGAAGTGTTTCAAATTCCATTCTATGTCCAATACCCAAAAATCACACAAAAGCCCAATTATCTCACTTCCTGTTGGGCGTGGCCATGACATTGCAGTGAGGCGTTTGTTCGTCTTATTGAGATACACGTCCCTACCGAATTTCGTGCGCCTATCTTAAACGGTATGCCAGCCCCGAAAGACAACGCGCTAGGGGGCGCTATCGAGCTCCTGGGGGTCACTGGGGGACGGGACTTTGTGTGGTCGTACTGGCAGCACTTTGTGATGCCCGTGCAAAGTTTCGTTCGTTTTGAAGCATGGGAACATGCTCAAAATTGCCCCAGCGAGTGTGAACAAGAACAAGAATAATAATAATAATAATAATTAAAGCCGCAAGCGGCGTTGGTCGGGACCTCGCACCTGCGTTTGTTCGTCTTACTGAGACGCACAGCCATACCAAATTTCGTGTGCCTGGCACAATTATCTCACTTCCTGTTGGGCGTGGCCATGACATTGTAGATACCCTGTCAGAACAGACCCTGTCAGACCCTGTCAGACCCTGTCAGACCCTGTCAGACCCTGTCAGACTCTGTTAGACCCTGTCAGACCCTGCATGTGGCCTACATGCTGAGGCCTACATGAACCTTCGATGCTTGTCCCCACATTGCTGCTTGCAGCTATATCAGATCAAAGGTACAAAGATCAAAGATCTTTGATCAGGGCGTTGCCTAGCAACAAATACCTCCCATTCATAACTCATCACTCCCATTCAATAAATACCTAATTTTATCGATCCGCCGTATCGTCATATTACCGCCTATTTGAAAATCCTTCGCAATTTTACATCTCCAACGTCTTAAGATTATGTTCACCAAAATTTAAGCCTATCTGAGGTACGGTGTAGGAGAAGTGTTTCAAATTCCATACCTAACTTTATCGATCCGCCGTATCGTCATATTACCGCCTATTTGAAAATCCTTCGCAATTTAACATCTCCAACGTCTTAAGATTATCTTCACCAAAATTTAAGCCCATCTGAGGTACGGTGTAGGAGAAGTGTTTCAAATTCCATTCTATGTCCAATACCCAAAAATCACACAAAAGCCCAATTATCTCACTTCCAGTTGGGCGTGGCCATGACATTGCAGTGAGGCGTTTGTTCGTCTTATTGAGATACACGTCCCTACCGAATTTCGTGCGCCTATCTTAAACGGTATGCCAGCCCCGAAAGACAACGCGCTAGGGGGCGCTATCGAGCTCCTGGGGGTCACTGGGGGACGGGACTTTGTGTGGTCGTACTGGCAGCACTTTGTGATGCCCGTGCAAAGTTTCGTTCGTTTTGAAGCATGGGAACATGCTCAAAATTGCCCCAGCGAGTGTGAACAAGAACAAGAATAATAATAATTAAAGCCGCAAGCGGCGTTGGTCGGGACCTCGCACCTGCGTTTGTTCGTCTTACTGAGACGCACACGCATACCAAATTTCGTGTGCCTGGCACAATTATCTCACTTCCTGTTGGGCGTGGCCATGACATTGTAGATACCCTGTCAGAACAGACCCTGTCAGACCCTGTCAGACCCTGTCAGAGTCTGTTAGACCCTGTCAGACCCTGCATGTGGCCTCCATGCTGAGGCCTACATGAACCTTCGATGCTTGTCCCCACATTGCTGCTTGCAGCTATATCAGATCAAAGGTACAAAGATCAAAGACCTTTGATCAGGGCGTTGCCTAGCAACAAATACCTCCCATTCATAACTCATCACTCCCATTCAATAAATACCTAAATTTATCGATCCGCCGTGTCGTCATATTACCGCCTATTTGAAAATCCTTCGCAATTTAACATCTCCAACGTCTTAAGATTATGTTCACCAAAATTTAAGCCTATCTGAGGTACGGTGTAGGAGAAGTGTTTCAAATTCCATACCTAACTTTATCGATCCGCCGTGTCGTCATATTACCGCCTATTTGAAAATCCTTCGCAATTTAACATCTCCAACGTCTTAAGATTATGCTTACCAAAATTTATGCCCATCTGAGGTACGGTCTAGGAGACCCCCCACTGGGGGTCCCCCAGTGGGGGGTCTCCCAGGGACCCCCAGGTCCCCCAGGGACGAGACTTTGTGTGGTCGTACTGGCAGCACTTTGTGATGCCCGTGCAAAGTTTCGTTCGTTTTGAAGCATGGGAACATGCTCAAAATTGCCCCAGCGTGTATGAACAAGAATAATAATAATAATAATAATAATAATACGGAAACAAAGCAACAACAATAGGGACCTTCGTCCCCCTTCGGGCTCGGTCCCTAATAATAATTAAAGCCGCAAGCGGCGTTGGTCGGGACCTCGCACCTGCGTTTGTTCGTCTTACTGAGACGCACACCCATACCAAATTTCGTGTGCCTGGCACAATTATCTCACTTCCTGTTGGGCGTGGCCATGACATTGTAGATACCCTGTCAGAACAGACCCTGTCAGACCCTGTCAGACCCTGTCAGACTCTGTTAGACCCTGTCAGACCCTGCATGTGGCCTACATGCTGAGGCCTAAATGAACCTTCGATGCTTGTCCCCACATTGCTGCTTGCAGCTATATCAGATCAAAGGTACAAAGATCAAAGACCTTTGATCAGGGCGTTGCCTAGCAACAAATACCTCCCATTCATAACTCATCACTCCCATTCAATAAATACCTAACTTTATCGATCCGCCGTATTGTCATATTACCGCCTATTTGAAAATCCTTCGCAATTTAACATCTCCAACGTCTTAAGATTATGTTCACCAAAATTTAAGCCTATCTGAGGTACGGTGTAGGAGAAGTGTTTCAAATTCCATACCTAACTTTATCGATCCGCCGTATCATCATATTACCACCTATTTGAAAATCCTTCGCAATTTAACATCTCCAACATCTTAAGATTATGTTCACCAAAATTTAAGCCCATCTGAGGTACGGTGTAGGAGAAGTGTTTCAAATTCCATTCTATGTCAAATACCCCAAAATCACACAAAAGGCCAATTATCTCACTTCCTGTTGGGCGTGGCCATGACATTGCAGTGAGGCATTTGTTCGTCTTATTGAGATACACGTCCCTACCGAATTTCGTGCGCCTATCTTAAACGGTATGCCAGCCCCGAAAGACAACGCGCTAGGGGGCGCCATCGAGCTCCTGGGGGTCACTGGGGGACGGGACTTTGTGTGGTCGTACTGGCAGCACTTTGTGATGCCCGTGCAAAGTTTTGTTCGTTTTGAAGCATGGGAACATGCTCAAAATTGCCCCAGCGTGTATGAACAAGAATAATAATAATAATAATTAAAGCCGCAAGCGGCGTTGGTCGGGACCTCGCACCTGCGTTTGTTCGTCTTACTGAGACGCACAGCCATACGAAATTTCGTGTGCCTGGCACAATTATCTCACTTCCTGTTGGGCGTGGCCATGACATTGTAGATACCCTGTCAGAACAGACCCTGTCAGACCCTGTCAGACCCTGTCAGACCCTGTCAGACTCTGTTAGACCCTGTCAGACTCTGTCAGACCCTGTCAGACCCTGCATGTGGCCTCCATGCTGAGGCCTACATGAACCTTCGATGCTTGTCCCCACATTGCTGCTTGCAGCTATATCAGATCAAAGGTACAAAGATCAAAGACCTTTGATCAGGGCGTTGCCTAGCAACAAATACCTCCCATTCATAACTCATCACTCCCATTCAATAAATACCTAACTTTATCGATCCGCCGTATTGTCATATTACCGCCTATTTGAAAATCCTTCGCAATTTAACATCTCCAACGTCTTAAGATTATGTTCACCAAAATTTAAGCCTATCTGAGGTACGGTGTAGGAGAAGTGTTTCAAATTCCATACCTAACTTTATCGATCCGCCGTATCGTCATATTACCACCTATTTGAAAATCCTTCGCAATTTAACATCTCCAACATCTTAAGATTATGTTCACCAAAATTTAAGCCCATCTGAGGTACGGTGTAGGAGAAGTGTTTCAAATTCCATTCTATGTCCAATACCCCAAAATCACACAAAAGGCCAATTATCTCACTTCCTGTTGGGCGTGGCCATGACATTGCAGTGAGGCATTTGTTCGTCTTATTGAGATACACATCCCTACCGAATTTCGTGCGCCTATCTTAAACGGTATGCCAGCCCCGAAAGACAACGCGCTAGGGGGCGCTATCGAGCTCCTGGGGGTCACTGGGGGACGAGACTTTGTGTGGTCGTACTGGCAGGACTTTGTGATGCCCGTGCAAAGTTTCGTTCGTTTTGAAGCATGGGAACATGCTCAAAATTGCCCCAGCGTGTATGAACAAGAATAATAATAATAATAATTAAAGCCGCAAGCGGCGTTGGTCGGGACCTCGCACCTGCGTTTGTTCGCCTTACTGAGACGCACAGCCATACGAAATTTCGTGTGCCTGGCACAATTATCTCACTTCCTGTTGGGCGTGGCCATGACATTGTAGATACCCTGTCAGAACAGACCCTGTCAGACCCTGTCAGACTCTGTTAGACCCTGTCAGACTCTGTCAGACCCTGTCAGACCCTGCATGTGGCCTACATGCTGAGGCCTACATGAACCTTCGATGCTTGTCCCCACATTGCTGCTTGCAGCTATATCAGATCAAAGGTACAAAGATCAAAGACCTTTGATCAGGGCGTTGCCTAGCAACAAATACCTCCCATTCATAACTCATCACTTCCATTCAATAAATACCTAATTTTATCGATCCGCCGTATCGTCATATTACCGCCTATTTGAAAATCCTTCGCAATTTAACATCTCCAACGTCTTAAGATTATGTTCACCAAAATTTAAGCCTATCTGAGGTACGGTGTAGGAGAAGTGTTTCAAATTCCATACCTAACTTTATCGATCCGCCGTATCGTCATATTACCGCCTATTTGAAAATCCTTCGCAATTTAACATCTCCAACGTCTTAAGATTATTTTCACCAAAATTTAAGCCCATCTGAGGTACGGTGTAGGAGAAGTGTTTCAAATTCCATTCTATGTCCAATACCCAAAAATCACACAAAAGCCCAATTATCTCACTTCCTGTTGGGCGTGGCCATGACATTGCAGTGAGGCGTTTGTTCGTCTTATTGAGATACACGTCCCTACCGAATTTCGTGCGCCTATCTTAAACGGTATGCCAACCCCGAAAGACAACGCGCTAGGGGGCGCTATCGAGCTCCTGGGGGTCACTGGGGGACGGGACTTTGTGTGGTCGTACTGGCAGCACATTGTGATGCCCGTGCAAAGTTTCGTTCGTTTTGAAGCATGGGAACATGCTCAAAATTGCCCCAGCGAGTGTGAACAAGAACAAGAATAATAATAATTAAAGCCGCAAGCGGCGTTGGTCGGGACCTCGCACCTGCGTTTGTTCGTCTTACTGAGACGCACACCCATACCAAATTTCGTGTGCCTGGCACAATTATCTCACTTCCTGTTGGGCGTGGCCATGACATTGTAGATACCCTGTCAGAACAGACCCTGTCAGACCCTGTCAGACCCTGTCAGACCCTGTCAGACCCTGTCAGACTCTGTTAGACCCTGTCAGACCCTGTCAGACCCTGTCAGACTCTGTCAGACCCTGTCAGACCCTGCATGTGGCCTACATGCTGAGGCCTACATGAACCTTCGATGCTTGTCCCCACATTGCTGCTTGCAGCTATATCAGATCAAAGGTACAAAGATCAAAGACCTTTGATCAGGGCGTTGCCTAGCAACAAATACCTCCCATTCATAACTCATCACTCCCATTCAATAAATACCTAACTTTATCGATCCGCCGTATCGTCATATTACCGCCTATTTGAAAATCCTTCGCAATTTAACATCTCCAACGTCTTAAGATTATGTTCACCAAAATTTAAGCCTATCTGAGGTACGGTGTAGGAGAAGTGTTTCAAATTCCATACCTAACTTTATCGATCCGCCGTATCGTCATATTACCGCCTATTTGAAAATCCTTCGCAATTTAACATCTCCAACGTCTTAAGATTATGCTTACCAAAATTTATGCCCATCTGAGGTACGGTCTAGGAGACCCCCCACTGGGGGTCCCCCAGTGGGGGTCTCCCAGGGACCCCCAGGTCCCCCAGGGACGAGACTTTGTGTGGTCGTACTGGCAGCACTTTGTGATGCCCGTGCAAAGTTTCGTTTGTTTTGAAGCATGGGAACATGCTCAAAATTGCCCCAGCGTGTATGAACAAGAATAATAATAATAATACGGAAACAAAGCAACAACAATAGGGACCTTCGTCCCCCTTCGGGCTCGGTCCCTAATTAAAGCCGCAAGCGGCGTTGGTCGGGACCTCGCACCTGCGTTTGTTCGTCTTACTGAGACGAACAGCCATACGAAATTTCGTGTGCCTGGCACAATTATCTCACTTCCTGTTGGGCGTGGCCATGACATTGTAGATACCCTGTCAGAACAGACCCTGTCAGACCCTGTCAGACCCTGTCAGACCCTGTCAGACCCTGTCAGACTCTGTTAGACCCTGTCAGACTCTGTCAGACCCTGTCAGACCCTGCATGTGGCCTACATGCTGAGGCCTACATGAACCTTCGATGCTTGTCCCCACATTGCTGCTTGCAGCTATATCAGATCAAAGGTACAAAGATCAAAGACCTTTGATCAGGGCGTTGCCTAGCAACAAATACCTCCCATTCATAACTCATCACTCCCATTCAATAAATACCTAATTTTATCGATCCGCCGTATCGTCATATTACCGCCTATTTGAAAATCCTTCGCAATTTAACATCTCCAACGTCTTAAGATTATGTTCACCAAAATTTAAGCCTATCTGAGGTACGGTGTAGGAGAAGTGTTTCAAATTCCTTACCTAACTTTATCGATCCGCCGTATCGTCATATTACCGCCTATTTGAAAATCCTTCGCAATTTAACATCTCCAACGTCTTAAGATTATGTTCACCAAAATTTAAGTCCATCTGAGGTACGGCGTAGGAGAAGTGTTTCAAATTCCATTCTATGTCCAATACCCAAAA
Source organism: Paratrypauchen microcephalus (assembly GCA_036785185.1). Taxonomy (NCBI): domain Eukaryota; kingdom Metazoa; phylum Chordata; class Actinopteri; order Gobiiformes; family Gobiidae; genus Paratrypauchen; species Paratrypauchen microcephalus. The sequence goes on from JAVJIX010000210.1 coordinate 25,266, forward strand.
ATCACACAAAAGCCCAATTATCTCACTTCCTGTTGGGCGTGGCCATGACATTGCAGTGAGGCGTTTGTTCGTCTTATTGAGATACACGTCCCTACCGAATTTCGTGCGCCTATCTTAAACGGTATGCCAGCCCCGAAAGACAACGCGCTAGGGGGCGCTATCGAGCTCCTGGGGGGTCACTGGGGGACGGGACTTTGTGTGGTCGTACTGGCAGCACTTTGTGATGCCCGTGCAAAGTTTCGTTCGTTTTGAAGCATGGGAACATGCTCAAAATTGCCCCAGCGAGTGTGAACAAGAACAAGAATAATAATAATAATTAAAGCCGCAAGCGGCGTTGGTCGGGACCTCGCACCTCCGTTTGTTCGTCTTACTGAGACGCACAGCCATACCAAATTTCGTGTGCCTGGCACAATTATCTCACTTCCTGTTGGGCGTGGCCATGACATTGTAGATACCCTGTCAGAACAGACCCTGTCAGACCCTGTCAGACCCTGTCAGACCCTGTCAGACCCTGTCAGACTCTGTTAGACCCTGTCAGACCCTGCATGTGGCCTACATGCTGAGGCCTACATGAACCTTCGATGCTTGTCCCCACATTGCTGCTTGCAGCTATATCAGATCAAAGGTACAAAGATCAAAGATCTTTGATCAGGGCGTTGCCTAGCAACAAATACCTCCCATTCATAACTCATCACTCCCATTCAATAAATACCTAACTTTATCGATCCGCCGTATCGTCATATTACCGCCTATTTGAAAATCCTTCGCAATTTAACATCTCCAACGTCTTAAGATTATGTTCACAAAAATTTAAGCCTATCTGAGGTACGGTGTAGGAGAAGTGTTTCAAATTCCATTCTATGTCCAATACCCAAAAATCACACAAAAGCCCAATTATCTCACTTCCTGTTGGGCGTGGCCATGACATTGCAGTGAGGCGTTTGTTCGTCTTATTGAGATACACGTCCCTACCGAATTTCGTGCGCCTATCTTAAACGGTATGCCAGCCCCGAAAGACAACGCGTTAGGGGGCGCTATCGAGCTCCTGGGGGTCACTGGGGGACGGGACTTTGTGTGGTCGTACTGGCAGCACTTTGTGATGCCCGTGCAAAGTTTCGTTCGTTTTGAAGCATGGGAACATGCTCAAAATTGCCCCAGCGTGTATGAACAAGAATAATAATAATAATAATAATAATAATAATAATAATACGGAAACGAAGCAACAACAATAGGGACCTTCGTCCCCCTTCGGGCTCGGTCCCTAATAATAATAATAGGGAAACAAAGCAACAACAATAGGGACCTTCGTCCCCCTTCGGGGCTCGGTCCCTAATAATAATTAAAGCCGCAAGCGGCGTTGGTCGGGACCTCGCACCTGCGTTTGTTCGTCTTACTGAGACGCACAGCCATACCAAATTTCGTGTGCCTGGCACAATTATCTCACTTCCTGTTGGGCGTGGCCATGACGTTGTAGATACCCTGTCAGACTCTGTCAGACCCTGTCAGACCCTGTCAGACCCTGTCAGACTCTGTTAGACCCTGTCAGACCCTGCATGTGGCCTCCATGCTGAGGCCTACATGAACCTTCGATGCTTGTCCCCACATTGCTGCTTGCAGCTATATCAGATCAAAGGTACAAAGATCAAAGACCTTTGATCAGGGCGTTGCCTAGCAACAAATACCTCCCATTCATAACTCATCACTCCCATTCAATAAATACCTAAATTTATCGATCCACCGTATCGTCATATTACCGCCTATTTGAAAATCCTTCGCAATTTAACATCTCCAACGTCTTAAGATTATGTTCACCAAAATTTAAGCCTATCTGAGGTACGGTGTAGGAGAAGTGTTTCAAATTCCATTCTATGTCCAATACCCAAAAATCACACAAAAGCCCAATTATCTCACTTCCTGTTGGGCGTGGCCATGACATTGCAGTGAGGCGTTTGTTCGTCTTATTGAGATACACGTCCCTACCGAATTTCGTGCGCCTATCTTAAACGGTATGCCAGCCCCGAAAGACAACGCGCTAGGGGGCGCTATCGAGCTCCTGGGGGTCACTGGGGGACGGGACTTTGTGTGGTCGTACTGGCAGCACTTTGTGATGCCCGTGCAAAGTTTCGTTCGTTTTGAAGCATGGGAACATGCTCAAAATTGCCCCAGCGAGTGTGAACAAGAACAAGAATAATAATAATAATAATAATTAAAGCCGCAAGCGGCGTTGGTCGGGACCTCGCACCTGCGTTTGTTCGTCTTACTGAGACGCACAGCCATACCAAATTTCGTGTGCCTGGCACAATTATCTCACTTCTTGTTGGGCGTGACCATGACATTGTAGATACCCTGTCAGAACAGACCCTGTCAGACCCTGTCAGACCCTGTCAGACCCTGTCAGACTCTGTTAGACCCTGTCAGACCCTGCATGTGGCCTACATGCTGAGGCCTACATGAACCTTCGATGCTTGTCCCCACATTGCTGCTTGCAGCTATATCAGATCAAAGGTACAAAGATCAAAGACCTTTGATCAGGGCGTTGCCTAGCAACAAATACCTCCCATTCATAACTCATCACTCCCATTCAATAAATACCTAAATTTAGCGATCCGCCGTATCGTCATATTACCGCCTATTTGAAAATCCTTCGCAATTTTACATCTCCCACGTCTTAAGATTATGTTCACCAAAATTTAAGCCTATGTGAGGTACGGTGTAGGAGAAGTGTTTCAAATTCCATACCTAACTTTATCGATCCGCCGTATCGTCATATTACCGCCTATTTGAAAATCCTTCGCAATTTAACATCTCCAACGTCTTAAGATTATGTTCACCAAAATTTAAGCCCATCTGAGGTACGGTGTAGGAGAAGTGTTTCAAATTCCATTCTATGTCCAATACCCAAAAATCACACAAAAGCCCAATTATCTCACTTCCTGTTGGGCGTGGCCATGACATTGCAGTGAGGCGTTTGTTCGTCTTATTGAGATACACGTCCCTACCGAATTTCGTGCGCCTATCTTAAACGGTATGCCAGCCCCGAAAGACAACGCGCTAGGGGGCGCTATCGAGCTCCTGGGGGTCACTGGGGGACGGGACTTTGTGTGGTCGTACTGGCAGCACTTTGTGATGCCCGTGCAAAGGTTCGTTCGTTTTGAAGCATGGGAACATGCTCAAAATTGCCCCAGCGAGTGTGAACAAGAACAAGAATAATAATAATAGGGAAACAAAGCAACAACAATAGGGACCTTCGTCCCCCTTCGGGGCTCGGTCCCTAATAATAGGGAAACAAAGCAACAACAATAGGGACCTTCGTCCCCCTTCGGGGCTCGGTCCCTAATTAAAGCCGCAAGCGGCGTTGGTCGGGACCTCGCACCTGCGTTTGTTCGTCTTACTGAGACGCACAGCCATACGAAATGTCGTGTGCCTGGCACAATTATCTCACTTCCTGTTGGGCGTGGCCATGACATTGTAGATACCCTGTCAGAACAGACCCTGTCAGACCCTGTCAGACCCTGTCAGACCCTGCATGTGGCCTACATGCTGAGGCCTACATGAACCTTCGATGCTTGTCCCCACATTGCTGCTTGCAGCTATAGCAGATCAAAGGTACAAAGATCAAAGACCTTTGATCAGGGCGTTGCCTAGCAACAAATACCTCCCATTCATAACTCATCACTCCCATTCAATAAATACCTAACTTTATTGATCCGCCGTATCGTCATATTACCGCCTATTTGAAAATCCTTCGCAATTTAACATCGCCAACGTCTTAAGATTATGTTCACCAAAATTTAAGCCTATCTGAGGTACGGTGTAGGAGAAGTGTTTCAAATTCCATACCTAACTTTATCGATCCGCCGTATCGTCATATTACCGCCTATTTGAAAATCCTTCGCAATTTAACATCTCCAACGTCTTAAGATTATGTTCACTAAAATTTAAGCCCATCTGAGGTACGGTATAGGAGAAGTGTTTCAAATTCCATTCTATGTCAAATACCCCAAAATCACACAAAAGGCCAATTATCTCACTTCCTGTTGGGCGTGGCCATGACATTGCAGTGAGGCATTTGTTCGTCTTATTGAGATACACGTCCCTACCGAATTTCATGCTCCTATCTTAAACGGTATGCCAGCCCCGAAAGACAACGCGCTAGGGGGCGCTATCGAGCTCCTGGGGGTCACTGGGGGACGGGACTTTGTGTGGTCGTACTGGCAGCACTTTGTGATGCCCGTGCAAAGTTTCGTTCGTTTTGAAGCATGGGAACATGCTCAAAATTGCCCCAGCGAGTGTGAACAAGAACAAGAATAATAATAATAATAATAGGGAAACAAAGCAACAACAATAGGGACCTTCGTCCCCCTTCGGGGCTCGGTCCCTAATAATAATAGAGAAACAGAGCGAGAACAATAGGGACCTTCGTCCCCCTTCGGGCTCGGTCCCTAATAATAATAATAATAGAGAAACAGAGCGAGAACAATAGGGACCTCGTGCCCCTTCGGGCTCGGTCCCTAATAATAATAATAATAGAGAAACAGAGCGAGAACAATAGGGACCTCGTGCCCCTTCGGGCTCGGTCCCTAATAATAATAATAATAATAGAGAAACAGAGCGAGAACAATAGGGACCTTCGTGCCCCTTCGGGCTCGGTCCCTAATAATAGAGAAACAGAGCGAGAACAATAGGGACCTCGTGCCCCTTCGGGCTCGGTCCCTAATAATAATAATAGAGAAACAGAGCGAGAACAATAGGGACCTTCGTGCCCCTTCGGGCTCGGTCCCTAATAATAATAGAGAAACAGAGCAACTTCAATAGGGACCTTCGTGCCCCTTCGGGCTCGGTCCCTAATAATAATAGAGAAACAGAGCAATTTCATTAGGGACCTTCGTGCCCCTTCGGGCTCGGTCCCTAATAATAGAGAAACAGAGCAACTTCAATAGGGACCTTCGTGCCCCTTCGGGCTCGGTCCCTAATAATAGAGAAACAGAGCGAGAACAATAGGGACCTCGTGCCCCTTCGGGCTCGGTCCCTAATAATAGAGAAACAGAGCGAGAACAATAGGGACCTTTGTCCCCCTTCGGGCTCGGTCCCTAATAATAGAGAGACAGAGCAACTTCAATAGGGACCTTCGTGCCCCTTCGGGCTCGGTCCCTAATAATAGGGAAACAAAGCAACAACAATAGGGACCTTCGTCCCCCTTCGGGCTCGGTCCCTAATAATAATACAAACATTAACATGGAGAGCATGGAAAAGGATATTGCACGTCTGGCCTATATAGTAGAAATATACAGTCTGATGGCGGTGGGGATGAAGGATCTGCAGAGCACGCTCCTTCTTGCACTGGGGGTGCCTCAGTTGGCTGCTGAAGGAGCTGCTCAGCTCCTCTACAGTCCGTTGCAGAGGGTGAGAGGTGTCGTCCATGATGGACGTGAATTTGGCCCAGCAGACGACAGTGTAGAGGAGAGCAGAGGCCACCACAGAGTCAGAAAAAGTCTTGAGCAGAGGGTGCAGGCCTCTGCTCAAGACTTTTTCTGACTCCAAAGGACCTCAGTCTCCTCAGGAGGTGGAGGCGACTTTGGCCCTTCTTATACAGGGCGTCGGTGTTGTGGGACCAGTCCAGTTTATTGTTGAGGTGAACACCCAGGTACTTGAAACTGTCCACAGTCTCTATGCCCTGCCCCTGGATGTTCACCGGTGATTGAGGAAGTGGTCTCCTCCTGAAGTCGATCACTAGCTCCTTTGTCTTACTGGTGTTAAGGCTCAGGTGGTTGAGCCCACACCAGTCCACAAAGTCTCTGATGACCGAGCGGTACTCCAGCTCGTTCCCCTCAGACACAGCCCACAATGGCCGAGTCGTCAGAGAACTTCTGGAGATGGCAGCTGTCTGTGTTGTATGTGAAGTCCGAGGTGTAGATGGTGAAGAGGAAGGGTGAGAGGACAGTTCCCCGGGGGCCCCAGTACTGCAGACTACCACCTCTCACTCACAGCCGCGCAGACGCACGTACTGTGGACGGTCAGTGAGATAGTCGATGGTCCAGGCAGCGAGATGTCCATCAACTCCTGCGTCCTCCAGCTTCCCCCGCAGCAGCGCCGGCCTGATGGTGTTGAAGGTGCTGGAGAAGTCAAAGAATGTGACTCTCACAGCACTCCCGGCGGTCTCAAGGTGGGTGAGCGCCCGCTGCAGCAAGTAGATGACGGCGTCCTCTACTCCTACGTTTGGCTTGTAGGCAAACTGCTGCGGGTCCAAGGTGGGGCTCACCACAGAGCGGAGGTGGCTGAGGATCACCCTCTCCATGGTCTTCATGAGGTGGGAGGTCAAGGCGACTGGTCTGTAGTGGGCCAGTTCCCTGGCGTTTGTTGTTTTGGGAACCGGGACCACACAGGATGGGGACCTTCTCCAGGCTGAGGCTTAGGTTGAACATGTAGAAGAGAACCTCACAGAGCTGGTCTGCGCAGGTTCTCAGCAGCCTGGGGCAGATACTGTCAGGTCCTGCGGATTTCCTCTGCCTGAGTAGCCCTAGCTCCTAGGGTTGTGTCCATGTGAAGGGGGATGGAGATGTGGCTACTAGTCCAGGGAGGTGTGTCTTCATGATTGTATATTTATTGCTGTACCCTGGAACATTTAAAGACAAGCAATAACATGTCCTTGGAGCCAAAAAGTGACATATTGCACCTTAATGTTATTTGAGTTGTTTAACTGTGCAAATCCACTCATCTGTAGTTCCAGACTGATACTCCTGATACAATTTGTTTCACCTTGGTATTTCTGACCAAGATCCTGGTTCAAGATCTGCCGAAGAGTCCCCTACCATCTCAATCATTGTTATAACAGATTGTAGTAGTAAAATCATACTAAAAATGGATTAAGCAAAACCATCAAAGTTCATACATACACATATACAGTTATAGTTGTTTTTATCATCTGTCTGTTAACATCAAGTTGATTGTGGGATTCTTTCATTCGTCATTAGGCTGCGCATTCGTCATCAGGCTGTGCCGAAAAATGGACGCACTGATCAGTCGCTCCGTGCCAACTCACTCCTTTTATACAAAGACTCTACTTCCTGAGGAAGTTGAGGAAGTTTGGTATGAACACCAGCATCCTCACAAACTTCTACAGGTGCACCATCGAGAGCCTGCTGACGGGCTGCGTCACAGTGTGGTATGGGAACTGCACTCCTCAGAGCCTCAAAGCACTACAGAGGGTGGTGCGAGCAGCAGAGGACATCACTGGCAGCAGTCTCCCCTCCATCCAGGACATTTACCACAGCAGGGGTCTGCGTAAGGCACGCAGCATCACTAAGGACCATACTCATCCGGCACAAGATACAGGAGCCTGCCAGCACGCACAAAAATACTCAAAGACAGCTATTACCCCCAAACTGTCAGACTATTGAACTCTGGATAATACTCTAAATAATACTGAACTCTCAATAATACTGCACTGAACTACTTTTCATTATGCACAATATGTTTACTGCTGCTGCTCTATATGAATGTATCATGTTTGTCACTACCTCACTGTAAACTACTGTTACCTGTGCAATAATCTGTGCAATTACCCACGTGCAATATTTATACCATACTATGTGCAGTACGAAATCCACATGCAACAGTTATACTACACCATATTATGTGCAAACTGTGAAATACTCTACTTACACCTTATTTAATCCTACCTGCACCTTTGTACATTGTACCTTGTATTTTCATTACATTTTATTACATATTTTATTATATTGTTTACTTCTTCCCCTGCACTTTTGCAACACTTTTTTTTACCATGTACTATTATTGCTGTTATTAGTACTTCTGACTATCTTAGCGAGTCAACGGTTCTTCTGATCCTAAGCAATTCATTACATTGTTACATTGTTAACCCTGTGTTGATTCTGCATATGACAAATAAACAATCTTGAATCTTGAAAAAATCTTTTTACTCCAAAATGCTTAAATCCCCACTGTTGCCAGCAGAGAGCGCCAAACACCTTTACACAAACGTTCAAATAAAAACATTTACCAAGCATATACGTTCTTTGAAGTAAATGTGTCCAAAAGCTTTTTAAAACCACTCTCTGTTTCTTGCTATTAGCATATTATGAACACAGAGTCATGGAGTTTCAGAACAGAGGAGGGGAATAGTCATGTTTACCAAGTAGTTTTTATTTATTTATTTTCTACTGTGCTGCCTTTGATGTCTCTTGTGAACAGCAGGAGGTAAGGACTGTGCTTCTGCAATCGGATGCTCATAAGGAGAACCCGGCAGTCATGTTAGGATAGTTGTATTAACATTTGCACAGCCGCCTAGTTTGGGATCATCATGCACTCATACACCCACAGTACTGAAAACCAGAGTAATAGCTCCAAAACCTACATTTGTGAAAGAGAAGTGGGTTTGTGGGTTCTTAGTAATTTAAACAATAGTATAGTAAAAATTGTAAATAGCATGTTTTATTCTAATTTAGTTCAATATTTATGGAGCCCCTAATGGTCACTTAGTAAAAACAAAAACAAAACTAATCAATACCTTTCACTCATTGGCGAATGCTCATCATATGTATGTGTTTGTAACCCTAATTTTATCTTTAACAACAATAATGTATAATAGACGCTGCATACAACAACACATGGCTAGCTCATGTGTTAGCGTCACTAACGATGAGCTAGCGTCCTGTCCAGTTGTATCTCTATAGGTTTCTTTTTTGCACAGTCGCCGTAAAATAAATAAGATATATAAGATAACCCTGTGGACAGTGTGTTGTGAATGGATACAACATGATGACAACATGTTAAATATCCCATGACATGGTACTTCTTGATGCTTTTATATGGCGCCTTAATGGTTCCCTAATACTGTAAATGAATCCTTCTTCAAAATCAAGACTCACTGCATGAGAAAGCCCCATGAACACAGTCAGAGTCATAAATATCTCTGTGAAACGCTTTATTCTGGGCGTTGTTGCTTGAATGTAAATGAGGAGGACAGAGACAGGCCAGTGCAGCGGGAGGGGGTGTGGCCAAACTCTCCGCTCTTTCCTCTTTAGTGGTGCGATGTGCGCTGGCCCCACTTCCGCGTTTAAGCATGGAGGAAGATATTAGACGATTTCCATTGAAAAATAAACACATAAACACATCCTGTTGTACTGTTGTTCACTACTGTTATTGCACATTATTACTACTGGAATTTTTACTACTGTTGTTTACTCCTGTTATTGCACTAGAATTACTACTGTTGCACATTTATTTTATCTTAACTCCAATGCACATTCTATTGCACATTACCATTTCACTGCTGTATCTTCCATTGCACATTTTTGATGCACACCGGCATACAGACCCCGTGTAAGGGTCTCTAGGCCGGCTCTGAAGCAGATCCAGGTGTGGCCAGAGGGGGCCTCGTCTGCACTACAGCACTGCCTCGGTACAACAGACTGGGCAGTGTTCAAACAGGCCGCCACATACAACAATCACACTGACATTGAGGAGTACGCAGACACTGTGACCTCCTACATCACCAAATGCATTGGTGATGTCACACACACTAAAACCATCACCACCAGGGCTAACCAGAAGCCATGGCTGACAGGGGAGGTTCACAGGCTGTTGAGAGCCAGGAACGCTGCCTTCAGAGCTGGGGATGTCCCCCATCTGAGGGCAGCAAGAGCCAACCTGTCCCGTGGCATCAGGAAAGCCAAACACAGATACACACAGAAAATAACCGGACACTTTAGAGACAGCAGGGACACACGGAGTCTGTGGCAGGGCATCCAGAACATCACGGACTACAAACCCTTGCCACAGACCTGTGACAATAATATCACCCTGCTCAATTACCTCAACAGCTTCTTTGCACGGTTTGAGGCAGGAAATGACACCCGGCCCCAAAAAACTCCACCACCTCCCCACGACCAGCCCCTGTGTGTGTCTGCAGCCAGCGTGAAGAGGACACTCTCCAGGATCAACACCCGCAAGGCTGCAGGCCCGGACAACATTCCTGGTCGTGTGTTGAAAGACTGTGCAGAGGAGCTCAAGGATGTCCTCACAGACATCTTTAATGCTTCTCTGAGCCTGGTTGTCGTTCCCTCCTGCTTCAAAACCACTACCATCGTTCCCGTGCCAAAGAAGCCCACTCCGGCCACTTTTAATGACTATCGCCCTGTTGCACTGACCCCCATCATCATGAAGTGCTTTGAACGGCTAGTCATGGCACACATCAAATCCATCCTCCCCCCACCCTAGACCCATACCAGTTTGCATACCGGGCCAACCGCTCTACCGAGGATGCAATGTGTTCTGCACTTCACCCGGCTCTCACCCACCTAGACAATAAAGACTCATATGTGAGAATGCTGTTCATAGATTTCAGTTCAGCATTCAACACTATAATCCCTCAGCAGCTCATTATCAAACTAGACCACCTGGGGCTTCAGACCTCACTCTGTAATTGGCTGCTGGACTTCCTCAGTGAGAGGCCACAGGCAGTGCGGGTCGGCAGAAACACCTCAAGCTGCATTAGACTGAGCACAGGAGCCCCCAGGGCTGTGTGCTCAGTCCGATGCTCTTCACTCTGCTGACCCACGACTGCTCACCAGCGTTCAGCACCAATCACATAGTGAAGTTTGCGGACGATACGACTGTGGTGGGTCTCATCTCTAATAACGATGAGACAAACTACAGGAGTGAGGTGAGCCTTCTGACCCAGTGGTGCAGCAATAACAATCTCCTTCTTAATGTTGAAAAGACCAAGGAGATTGTTATTGACTTCCGGAGAGGCCCCACCCAGCACCCCCCACTGTCCATCAATGGTGCTGCTGTAGAGAGGGTGAGCAGCACCAAATTCCTGGGGGTGCACATCAGTGAGGACCTCTCCTGGACAGTGAATACTGTATCACTGGCAAAGAGGGCTCAGAAGCGCCTCTATTTCCTCCGCAAACTGAGGAGAGCTGGAGCTCCTCCACCCATTATGACCACCTTCTACCGAGGCACCATTGAGAGCGTCCTGACCAGCTGCATCACTGTGTGGTACGGGAGCTGCACTGAACAGAACAGGAAAGCCCTGCAGCGCATAGTGAATGCAGCTGGGAGGATCGCTGGTGTCTCTCTCCCCTCCCTCCTAGACATTTTTAACACCCGGCTCACCCGCAGAGCGTCCAGCATTGTGGGTGACCCGAGCCACCCCGCACATAGCCTGTTCAGCCTCCTGCCCTCGGGGAGAAGGTACCGGAGTCTCCGGGCCCACTCCACCAGGCTTTCAAACAGCTTCATCCACCAGGCTGTCAGGAGGCTGAACTCACACTCACACCCGAACTCCCACCTTACCCATCTCCCAACCCCCACCCCACATATTGGCATAACCTGTATTCCATAAAAGACATATCACTCTAGACACTTTAAAAAACTGCTGCTAAGGACGACTGTTGCACTGCTGCACATTTACATTTACTACTGGATTTTACTCCTGTTGCACTGTTGTTTACTACTGTTATTGCACACTTACATTTACTACTGGAATTTTTAGTACTGTTGTTTACTCCTGTTATTGATTTTTACCCCCGTTGCACTGTTGTTTACTACTGTTATTGCACATTTACTACTGGAATTTTTAGTACTGTTGTTTACTCCTGTTGCACTAGAATTTCTACTGTTGCACACTTATTTTTATTTATCTTAACTCCAATGCACATTCTACTGCACATGACCAATTCACTGCTGTATCTTCCATTGCACATTTTGATGCACACTGCACACTTTGGAAATCTGTATATAGTATAGTTTATTTGTTATTTATTATGTTGCACTGTTTTAAGATTTTAGACCGTAGACTTTAGTTTTAACTTAGATCTCTGTCTTAGATAGTTTTTGTTGTGTTTTGTCTTCATATTGTATTTTGTACACTGTCTTTTTGCACTACCTGGCCAGAGAGAAACGAAATTTCGATTCTCCATATCAAAGTATGTATGTTGAACACATATGGCAGAATTGACAATAAAGCTGACTTTGAACTTGAACTTTGAACACTGCACACTTTGGACATCTGTATATAGGTATTTATTTATTATGTTGCACTGCTTTAAGATTTTAGATCTTAGACTTTAGCTTAACCTTAGATCTCTGTCTTAGATAGTTTTGTTGTGTTTTGTCTTCATATTGTATCTTGTACACTGTCTTTTTGCACTACCTGGCCAGAGAGAAATGAAATTTCGATTCACTGTTTGTTGAACACATATGGCAGAATTGACAATAAAGCTGACTTTGATCTTTGATCTTTGATCACATTTCCACAGAAATCTAGAAAAAAAATCTAGACCTGGACTAAACCAGGATTAAACCACTCTTTGCTGGTTTCGAGCGGCTGGTTTGTGGCTCGGGCTAAGAGGACGCGGTCCGGGCGCCGTGGTTCGATCTCGTGCTTGCAGCCCCGGTGTACGTGCGGCCTCGCGCCGGTCGTGCTGCTCTGTCACGGATTTGACCACGATGAGGGGTGCACATGTCGCGCACTTCTCCAAGGGGTTGGTGCGCGTCGCGTCCTGGGACGTGGCGGTGCTCCTCGCGCGTCCGGCGGGGCTCCTGGAGCCGTGTCTCCCCCCACGCTTCACTATTAATACATTTTGTTGAAAATCTATGAAAGTTTGAGTGTTTAAACAAGAGACAAATGTGAGAAAAGGTTAATGCCAGTCTGAGAAAAGCATATAATGTGTGTGGTAAGGCATTTATAGCCTTAAAACATGTAGAATAATTGTAAAATATAAAGTTGTCCTACTTCGCGGATTTCTCTTATTGCGGGTTATTTCTGGAACCTAACCCCCGCAATAAACGAGGGATTACTGTAACTGCAAGCCTCATGAGCTTCATTTGACTGAAGCTGAAAGCTATGGATGACTCTCCCTCAGTCCACTTTTTTCTACAGTCTATGGGCTTACATGTAATTAAAAAAAAAAAAAATCCACCTTGAACTAAAAGCACTTACACTTGCATCTTCACCATTTGATCAGTGCTAATAGTACGACCTGATCATTAAAAAGCATACTAAAAAAATCAAAATCAAAGTAAAATGAAATAAATAAATAAATAAATAAATAAATAAATAAATAAATAAATAAATAAATAAATAAATATTCTATATCTATCAGTAAAAGCTGTCCCTGGTTCTGTCTCCCGTCTGTCATGAGGGGCCGAGCTGAGATGGAGTATGGATTTTCAGGCTTGTGTGCAGATTGGAGCTGCTCTTATCAGTATGCTGCTGCCGTACCCGTGCAGAGCCGCTTTTGACAGTGAGGTCAGGGATGGAGCGGTGCCCAGCTGCTGCCTGTCTCCACGGCCACCTCCACAAATAGGAGCCGTCAATAAAACCCAGCAAAATGGAAGCAGGGAAAATGACCATCCAAGTCTTGAAAGTTGTTATGAAGAAATGGAGTTGGAGTTATGGCCGTGGCAATATTAGACCAGTTTGAAAATTTGTTGTAGCAAGTACCTGTGCATGATGACGATAAGCAGACATGGAGAGAATATGCAAACTCCATATGGAACGGAGCCACAGTCAACAAACTGAACCAGTAACCGTCTTGTTGGGAGTCAAGAGTCCTTACTACTTGCCCATTGTGCCAAAAAGACTCAACATTGTAAAGGTCAATCTCAAAACAGGCAATTAACCATTAAGTTGGATTATTTTCATAGCAAAGACATACTGATTCAAGATTCAAGATTCAAGATTATTTGTCATATGCAGAATCAACACAAGGTCAACAATGCAATGAAATGCTCAGGATCAGAAGAACCGTTGACTTGCTAAGATAGTCAGAAGTACTAATAACATGCAATAATAGTACATGGTAAAAAAGTGTTGCAAAAGTGCAGGGGAAGAAGTAAACAATATAATAAAATATGTAATAAAATGTAATAAAAATACAAGGTACTGTATATGAGTCAACAATATTAAAGATCACGTTCTTGGCTTTGATTTCTTCTAGTTCAGATAAATGGAAAGGAGGAAACAGACTGTTGAAACCTTGAAAGCTGTTATAAAGAAACAGCGTCTGAGTAGCTGCATTGTTAGACCAATGTGAAAATCAAGAAGAGGATTAGCTAATTTTGCATGTTTAGATTGATGGGGTTAACCAGACATGGGGAGAACATGCAAAATTCATATGGAAAGATGCCACAGTCAACAATTTTTTTAAAATAAAGACATATATGAGCCATCAGTATAACATAGACCCGGGCATTTCAAGGCCCAGGGGCCAAATACTCCGCCGACTCTGACCGGCCCGCAAAAGGTTGCTTGGGATTAAGAAAATAAAACCTACTTTCAAAATTGTACATAATGCATTTGTACTGACAGAATTGTACTGATGATCATCTGTCGGACGTGCTTCACATCTCCACCTCAAACATGAACCTGACTCTGATGCACTTGTTAAAGCTCAACAGAGGTGAGATTTGTCTCACTGATCAAGAAAAACAACAACACTAAAACATGCTAACTTTGACTTTTTCTACACAATTTTGACAGTTGGACAAAAATGACAAACATATCTTGTATTATATTATTTGTTAAATAAAGACATTGTGGTGTATTAATACAAAGTTAAGAAAGTTAAACTAAGAAAACATTGTGGGGTTAATGTGACTGAAAAAGAGTTACAAATGTTCTATGTTTACCATTGTTTTGAATTATTTTACTGAATAAATGCAGTTTTTGTAAAACCTCACTCTCTCATTACTTAATAATAACACAGAACTTACCAGCTTCTGTAAACAATGACATTTACTGATTTCAACGTAGAAATAAAATTAATAAACAGAGTAGACTTCAAAATTTTGGCCCGGCCCTCCACAATATTTTCTGCTTCTCATTTGGCCCCTGGGGAAAAATAATTGCCCACCCCTGGTATAACAGGCTTATCTGGAACGTTACAAATGGCTAGTTGCTAGTAGTAGTACTACTGCACTGAAATATGAATGTATGAATGTCATAATAAAACAAAGAAGAGGGAAAAAGACGCTGGTGTGTACATGTACAATGTTTTTCTGTCACTACAAATAAGAAAAAAGAAACAAAATTGTACAAAGTTTAACAACTGAACAATAATTGAGATTCAGGGAATCTTTCACCATGTACATACATTTCACCAATAGGACGAAGGAAGCATGAAGGACCAGCCTGGTTCTCGTTCCTCACATGTATATATCGTCTTAAAGCCTGGTACAGATGCAGTGTGGTATGGTGGAAGTTTGTATGAATCCAGGTCTCTATAAGCAGATGATACTGCTGACAGAGTACTCACACAGTTTGTCCATCTTATTTCCCAGTGACCTTACATTCCCCATCAGGACTGACGGGACAACAGGCTTAAATTTCCTTCTTTGCCATTTCACTTTTGCTTTTGTGTGGCATCGTCTGAGTCTGAAACAAGAATAATTTAAAAAGGTAAAGGTTTTCAGGAAATTTACAGGAGCTACTGTGACCTGCTGCCGCTCTCTCAGGTGCTCAGGTTAGAATGACCTGTTCTAGTCCTAGTTTAGCACCTGGTTCAGTCCTGGTGTAGTCCTGGGTTAGTACTGCTTCAGTCCTGGTTTAGAACCTGGTTTAACCCTGATTTAGTATCTGATTCAGCCCTGGTTTAGACCTAGACATAGGAATAGTTGTAGTAGTTTCAGTAGTAGTTGTAATAGTTGTACTAGTAGTTGTAGTAGTAGTAATAGCCGCTGTGGTGGAGCTGGGATTTTTCATCCAAATGTTCAAAACACGTGGCTTTACCTGCAGGGCACATCAGGGCGCTCATTATAAAGGCCATGTGCAAAAATAGTCTTGTCCTAGCATTATGTAAGTGGCTCTTGAGGTCAAAATAAGTCAAGTTTTATTGGTCGATAAACAGGAAGTGTGCCTTAGCATGCTAGCTGTTGTTAGCATTACTAAAAGTTGTGCGCCCAAGATTCTGGAAATGCATAAGGTAACTGAGGAATAACTTGGACCACCTCAACCTGTGTAAAACCAGTTCTGTTTGTCATGCTTTTAAGACAAATCAGTTAAAAAAACAAACAAACTGTAAAATAGCTATCGTCGAAAGAAAATGAGACTGAAGAATTTCACTGTTACATTATTTTTGTTCATTTTGTTGGATGAGAACCACATGGAAACAAATTACCCTGATACACTTCTTTTCGTCCAATCAGGTACAGAATTACTAAGGAGGGAAAATCATAAGTGGGCGGAGTTTAATGAGAACCATATAGAAACAACTAGCTTTGACTATACCATTGACTTACTCATTGTTCAATATTAGGTATTGCCCATCCATCAATTTTCCTCCACTTATCTGGGGCCGGGTCACGGGGGCAACAGTCTAAGCGACTCCCAGACTTCCTTCACCCGGAATACTTCCTCCAGCTCCTCCAGGGGGATGTGGGATCTCATATTTAATTTACATGTGTACTTACATATGAAAACTGTAATCTCTGTATACTTAGAACCTCCACCTGGTTCTTCTGTGTTTTAACCCTGTGTTCTGTGAACAGCTAAGCGTAATTTAATACATACATAGACTATCCTGGGCTGTGTTGACATCACCTGCTCCCTATCCATCAATATTTTGGCTGACTATTGGGAAAACTGGTCTTCTTAGCTAAAGCTGGGGAGTTCTTTACATGGTCTGCATAGCTAAGCTATTCTCCTATAGGTTAGCTGTTGTTTATGTCATAAATATTCAACAGTCTGTACTGTATTTAAAGACAGACCCTTGTGGTCATTTGTGTGTGGGGGTGTGTGTGTGTGATCCGACCCCACTGGGGGGTTCTCTCCATGTCCCTCTTCACGGCCGACGTCTCTCTGCTAAGCTGACCACATGAATGCTGAAGATGTCTGATGTCACCATTTTGTTTGTATTCTGCTATTTTTAGATTAAAATGCTGAATAACCTCAATTTCGACTATGCCTTCCTTCAGACCTCCTTCTGACCCATTTTTATGAAACTGACAGGGACCCTAAGGCATTCCCAGGCCAGCCGAGAGACATCATCCCTCTGCAAGGACTCTCCACCCACCTGGAGATGGCAAGCCACCTTTTTCTGGTCATGGTCTTGGTTCTTGACATTAGGTAGGGTATAGTATAGTAAATTGGAATTAATGCATAATGTAATCTTGCTGAAGGCAAAAAGACTCTAGCCCACTGGATTATTTTTTGTTCATATGTTGTCTGAGCCAGATCAGATTTGTCCATGACCCTTTGAACACACCACAGGCAGACCCATCTTCCATTACTCTGTACTCCTGCCTCAGAAACACAAGAAATCTATCTTATGGAATCTGCGACAAAGATCAGCAAAGAGGGCTGAGGCGACTGCTGTTGTGAGTTTGAGTTATACAAAAAGAAAATGAACTGAAGGCTGTCAACAAATCCATATCTGTATTAATTTCCATCCCTTGACCTTGCAAATACCCTGACACACACTCATTCATACACCAGGGTGAGTAGACACTGGATGAAGACAAGGCTGGTGACGTGTCTCTTAACCCCACAATACAAACAAATAAAACCATAAATAATCATTATAAAATTCATCCATATACATCACCCTACCACAGAATTCAACTCCGTTTCTCATAAGGCACTAACAGGACCATGCATTTCTCTGCTTTAAAGTATTCTCAAAGTGGTTTTGGATGGTCAGACAAGGGGTGTCAATGGGTGTTTTGAACAGGAAATCAGTGGCCCTATTTCTATTATTAAGTGGTGGTAGTTCAAAGTTTTGTAGTTGATAATGAAAAAATGACAAAATAAATCTACATATAGTTTATTTCAAAGTATGAAAAAAAAAAAATCATAATATAACGTCTTTAAAGCCCCAGTATTAGAGAGAGAGAGGGGGAAAAAATCAAAACCCTCCTGCCAGCTCAGTCCTTGTTATCTTGGCCTACTACATCATCAGAGGTATAATATTCCCTACAACAGAAGCAGGACAACACTATCACAATTTTACAACTACAATTTATTCTATAACATCCACTATGTGATTTTTAACTGAAATGTATGTTTTATCATTATGGATGTTTTCATCAATCAATCAATATTTATAAAGTGCTTTTCATACAAAATTGTAGCACAAAGCACCTTACAGTGGTCAAGGATTAGAAGATTGACCTTTATTGATCTCGCACAGGAGAAGTTGTTTCTATATTTGACCCGGGGACCATCCCCATAATTTTGTTTTGTTATTTAGGTTTGGTCAGGCCCTAAGCTGGAGGATTTTACCTATGGCGCATGTTTTGGGTTGGTGGGGGAAACCGGAGTGCCCGGAGAAAACCCACCCAGACATGGGAAGAACATGCAAACTCCACACAAAAAGGCCCGGGCGACCCGAACCTTCTTGCTGTGATGCATGAGTGCTAGCCACTCAGCCACCGTGCTGCCAGGAAAAAAAAACAAAAAAAAAACAGATGAACAGACAAACAAACAAACAGATGGACAAACAAAAGACAAGCAAACAGACGACCGAAGTCAATCAAAGGCCAAGCTAAACAGGTGAGTCTTGAGCCCACTCTTAAAAACATGAACGTTCTCTGCAGCCCTGAGGTCCTCCGGCAGGCTGTTCCATAGATGAGGGCCGTAGTACTGGAAAGACCGTGAGTGTGTGTCCTGACTTTGGGAATGACCAGGAGCCTGCTGCCATGAAGGTTCGTAAGGGGAAAGCAGTTCTGAAAGATAAGAAGGCCCAAGACCATTAAGACATTTAAAAAACAGTAAAATAACTTTAAAATCTATCCTCAAACTCACAGGGAGCCAATGCAGAGATTTTAAGATTTTTATTGCACTGAAACATATAAAAACATGTGTCCTTGCTGTGAGTGAGCTTGCATCTCCACAAGCCTGACTTATTTGTTTCCTCCTGCTTGTTTCTATGGAAATATTGTTGCTTTGGCTATAATAATCCACAGTATGGGATAAAACAATTATCTCCATGTGGAATGTTCCAAGTGTGGTTTCTACTATTTTTTTCTATTTCTATGGAACAATACTTACCAGTTCCAGAAAATTACATACTATCACTTTAAAGGTCTCATGGCATGAAATTTTCACTTTCTTTTCAAATTTTCACTTTCTTTTCAACGTTAATGTGAGCTCCCCTACCCTGTTTAGCCCCCCCCCCCCCCCCATGGCTAAAAGTTGCGAAATGTGTAAACTGAGCATTTGCGATCCTTTTCTGTGTTAGAAAAAAACACAGCAGAAACGGGCAATTCTGAACAAGGCACCTTATTGACGTCAGATCGAATAATGCAGTTCCACCCCCCGTCTGTGTCTACTCAGCGTCTCTGTAAATCACGCCCAGAGAGTTTGGACCGCGAATGCGCTAGGCAATGCGAAATGCGTTTTTTTATTTGCCTGAAGGCACGTCCGAGTGTTTCTAGGCTCGGAAGTCCTTTATCTGAGCCTCTGGACCTTTGAACAGCAGTGGTTTAATTTTATTTTCTGTGGAAATGTGTTTATTTTTCAATGGAACGCTTCTCATCTCTTCCTCCGCGCAAAAACGTGGAAATGGGTCAGAGCGCACAGGCACAGCTGAGAGCTGAGAGTTTGGCCACGCCCCCACCCTCTACTATAGACCAATCTCTGTCCTCCTCATTTGCATTCAAGCAACAACTCCCATAATGGAGTGTTCAGAGAGAGAAAAATTACTCTTTCTCATCTTATCTCTGTTTCTCATGCACTGAGTGTTGATTTTGAAGAAGGATTCATTTACAGTATTAGGGAACCATTAAGGAGCCATATAAAAGCATCAAGAAGTACCATGTCATGGGATCTTTAAAGTAAATAGAATGTGTGAAAGTATAGGAAGATCAGTAAATCCAAACAGTGTGAATTCTACAGAGTTTTGCTATATAAATCACAGTACACCCTAATACAAAAATACAAACGCTCTGGGCCATAAATACTGCTTTGTGTAGATGACAGGGCTAAGTGTCTATGGAGCGATGGACTAGCACACCGACAGGAGCAGACAGGAGCAGATGCAGTGTATGGGTGTCAGGCTGGGAGCAGGTGTCTCCCGCTGTGATCCAGATGGGTGCAGCACGGGCACAGCACCCCGGGGAGACAGGTGCCAACACCTCGCCAGCTCACATCCACACTAACAGCTCTACATTCCTCATGGTCTATGCCTCGCTCAAAGTTATGCTCACAAACTTGATTCAACTTCTAAAAATATGATACTGTTTTTTATATGTTTGCCATATAAAATGTGGGTTATATTTAATGTATTATTAAGAATGTTTAGTCATTTAGTTAGGGTCCATGCATGTTTGAGTAATCTAGCAATCTTTCTCTGGCCCTATTCGAGCCCTCTTTATAGTTAGTAGTACAATCCTATCAACCCGCACAAGAATTTTCCATAAATATACAAAAGCATAATACAAAACAATATACTACAGCAAAGGGAGGACTCACAGCATCAAAAACAAAACTGAAAATGTATTATAATATAGCATTTTAAAAGTGTAACACCGCCCCTTTAATATTTGAACTATGTGTTCAGTTTGAATTAAGTCTTTGCTCATACTTTATTAAGGCTACTTCATGTTACTTCATGTTACGAAATTTTATAATGAACTTTTGGTGCAGTGAGATGTTGCCAGTTTGATCCCTCTCACTAACATTGCGCACTGCTCTTGTTTCCTTGGGCAAGACACTAACCTGAATGTGATTATGTATTGGTGATGGTTAAAGAATGTATTCTATCCAAATTAGACTTAGACTTAGACAAACTTTATTGATCCACAAGGGAATTGTTTTGAGTACAGTAGCTCACTCATGAAATATAATATATGACAGAGGGTAACAAAAAATAGATGGAATAGCAACCAAAGGGCAATAGACCAGAATAAAAAAAAAATAAAATAGAAAAATAAGATATAATATAATAAAATATAAAATACGCTATCAAATAAGATGTCCAATCACAGCTATAAACAGTTGTAGGGAGTATTATCTAGGGCAGGGGTGCCCAACCAGTCGATCGCCGTCTACCAGTCGATCGCAGGCAGAGTGTCAGTCGATCACGTATGGATACGTTCACACTGCAGGGCTTAATGCTCAATTCTGGGTTTTTTTGTGAAATCCGATTTTTTTGCGAGGTCGTTCACATTTCCAATTAAATGCGACTTATATGTGATCTCCAGTGTGAATTTTAAACGCCTCAAAAGTGTCCTGCATGCACCTTGAGGATACAACGTCATGCGCAGTGAGCGTGCTAAATGTTTACGGAAGTAGCCTAAAGTTGTTTTCGTACCAGAGCCAAAACATGTACATCTTATTTGTTTTAAGGAGAAGGAGAAGGACAAGGTTTTTGGCCATGACGTTTTGTGGGGCAGTGGCAGCAACGTCTGCAGAAGGGAACGTGTTGATGCGGAGTCGCAGCCAAGAGTGGTGGGATTGCTATGTGCTTCGCTGCTTCACTGACACAGAGTTCATATACTATTTTCGAATGACGAGAACGTTTGTGTACATTTGTGAGCGCCTACTTGTACCACTCTCGCTGGAGGAAACACGCCCAGGTTGGATGAATGCGACCTGGCCGTTCAGACTGAAGTCGTATGCCGGGTATGTATCGGGTATGTATCGGTTTTAGGACCACATATCTTGGGCTACGTTCACACTGCAGTATGAAGTGATCCAAATCCGATCCCCTATGCCCCTATGCGACTTTAAAAATAATCTCACTCCAAAAGCCCACATTTGCCATGTCTAACAGGTCATTCTAAAATGGACTAAACCCCCCTCTTGGTAGATCTCGGCATACCATCAAGCTCAAAAGTAGATCTTGAAAAAGGTTGAGCACCCCTGATCTAGGGAGTATTATCTGTTACATAATGGTGAGTTGTTGTACAGTTGTATGGAGTATGGTATGAATGTAGTCCTGTATCTCTCACTGTTTGAGTGGAGCTGTAGGAGCCTGTTGGAGAATGAGCTCCTCTGTCCCTCTATGGTCTGGTGCAGTGGGTGAGCAGGAGTGTCCATGATGGAGAGCAGTTTGTCCAGTGTCCTCCTGTCCCTCACTGTGACAAATGTCTCCAGCTCACAGCCGATCACGTGACCAGCTTTGCAGATCAGTTTGTCAATCCATCCAATGTCCCTTTTACTGGTGCTGCTCCCACAGCAGACCACAGTGAAGTCCAGGGCGCTGGCCTCCACAGACTGGTAGAAGATCTCCAGTAACTTACTGCACACATTGAAAGACCTGAGCTTCCTCAGGAAGTAGAGTCTGCTCATGCTTTTCTTGTAGACAGCATTACAGTTGTCCCTCCAGTCTAGCCTGTTGTTCACATGGACGCCAAGGTAAAATGCCCTATTTTTGACTATACCTATAACTCTCACTAAACCCTGCCAGATATGGTTGGATAAAAAACAATAGAAATTCACAAAATTTAGCAACCTGTCACAAGCTTTTCACTTTAGTCCAGCTCTTGAAGTGTCCACAAGATGGCGTCCTAGTTAGACTTATCAATATGCATGCAGAAAAAAGGATGTGTGTGAGATGTGTGAGAGGAAGAGAAGAGCCGGGGGGCGCTGAATGCTAATGTGTGGTTTTCAGGTTGTACAATGTCCTTATGTCCCGCTTTTAAGATGCATCCATTATATCCTATTTTTCTCTAAAGATAGCCAACATCATAAATGTCCTATACATGTTTTTTCCCATATATTTGAGCAAAACTGTTTCTTTCCCCAGTACAGATATAATGTATGTGGGCACTGTTATAATGTCTGATCATCAGGAAGTGCACAGGTTAGCATGCTAGTTGTTATTACCTTTACCACACCAAATGAAACAAATTACCTTGAAAATTTTTCTTAGCAGCTCCTACATCCTGCCATATCCAACCACGCCAAAAATCAGTGTATAGTAATTTTTGGTACTCCCGTCTCACTTAAAGGGCCCGTGTTACGTTATATTTAGGCTTTTCTCCAACTGAAAACACTCTGTTCCACCTTGTGATGTCATGTGGTAATACAAGAAGTGCTCCACTGGGCTTTTAACTCCAGACACCTTCACTAGAATCATTTGGATGATTTCAGCCCCTGGAATTGGCCATCTCTACTAAACAAAAAGTAAAAGATAGCTGTTCACGTGAAAGCTACCACTACATGACATCACAAGGTGGAACAGATCATTTTAATGTAGACAGACATGAACAAATGAACAAAACACAACTCCAGGTACGTTTTTGATGAGGTAACAGCATGTCTTAAAGCTAACAAGAATCCATTAGGTCTCATATAGGCCTTTAAACACCCATCTCATAATACAGGATGTTGTTATACGAATTTGCTAGTCTGTTTGTTGTAAGTATTCCCTTGGTATAGCTAGTTTCTCTCTCTATCAGAAAAGGCTGCGGCACCTCACGCTCCTGGCTGTGCTACAAATAGGAAGGGTATGCGCAAGTGTTGTTTCTGTTTGGATATGCAGATTGGTTTTCACAGTCATTCCGGATCACAGCGGTCACCCAAGTATCAGTCAAAACATCAGATTTAAAGATGCAAGCCTGACTTCTGTTGCCGCGTGGTATTTGGGTATAAAATGAGGCTGTATGATCCACATTTTGGGAGGCAGTTGGAAGGGAAGTTTGTTGGACATGCACTAACCCGAACACCATGCTGGTAATGTGAATTGATGTTGTGTTCTCAGGCAAGACACAGTATATTTTAGAAAGCACATGGGGTTGTAAATGGATGTTTGGTTCCGCAATGTAAAGGGTTTTGAGAGGCAGCAGTAACATAGACAGCATCTAGTGGTGACATGTAAGAATACAACAAGGATGAGTCTATTTACAGATGGTAGCTTTAAATCCAAGAAAATTGCAACATAAAAGTGGAATCATAAAATGGATTTGTCATTTTTTTAACTGAAGCAAGTCATTTATTTATTTATTTATTTATTTTTTATTTGTTTTAATTTATTTATTTCAGGGACAATGCACATTAATAAACATTTGCATGTAAATATGCCAGAATAAGCCCGAGGGCTATTTTTCATTTGTAGTCCCTGGACAGGTGTAAAGTGTCAACCTGCAGAAAGTAAAATACAATAGAATAAAAACAAGGTTATTATTTACACTCTAAAATCATTCTTACATACAGTCGCATACAGCTCCATGCAATTATAAACACCACATACCGTTGTATGCAGTCACATACAGACACATACAGACTCATACAACAGGGGCATTGGGAGGTGGATGTTAGTGGTGACAGGACTGATTCTCAATTAACCATTTCTTTAACTGGAGTTTAAATGAGGTGTAAGTGGGGAGGTTTCTGATTGTGGTGGGGGTGGTGTTCCAGTCATGGGCAGCTTGAACAGAGAAGGTGGTTTGGCCAAAGAGACTTTTTCTGAGGAGGATGATACAGTCCCCTCTCGATGCCCCTCTGGTTCTGCTGTGTTCAGACCTCCTGATGTGAATAAACTGTGCGAGTGGAGGAGATGACAAGCCATGAATGATTTTATATATGAGACACAGATGAGCACATTTGACCATGTTTTTCCAGGCAAGTAGTTTGTGATTTTGCAGGATTGGACAGTGGTGGTAAGAGTGGTCAAGAGTTTTGATGGTGCGTTTACAGAGTAGACTTTGAGTGAGACCAGACAGTTAGACAGAAAATGATGGGAAAGTATCATGGAATGCAAGAAGATTTTGACTGACTGTATGGACATTTGAGGTCAAATGTGTTGAAAGTTGCTGAGATTGAATTTGTGTCCGACCACGCTAAAACCGGCCGCATGTCACGATTGGTGAAACTGAGATATTTGCATTAGAAGTATTTTTTTTTCAAAATTAGTGATTTTCTTGAGATCATGAAGAAGCCACTCCATGTTTCAGATACAGGGGGTCCTCGGGTTACGACGTTGATCCGTTCTAAAGACGCGTCGTAACCCGAATTTCGTTGTAAGTCGGAATTTGTCTTCCAACCAAAGCACCAATAACCTTTCCATCTCAATAATTAGACCACTACGCTGCTTGGTTATCACTGCCACTTTCATAGGAGCAGATCAGAGCCCACATCAGGTACTTCCGCCCACATTGGGCCCGCACACGAGGCCGTCTTCTTCGCCCTACAACCACAACAAAGCATATTCTTCCGCCGTGCGCCGCGTGCCGTTCGCGTTTGTTTACGTCGCTTACCACGCTAAACCGCGTAAGACGGAATAACGCGTAATATATATATATATATTTTTTTTATGGGGGCGTGTTCGTAACTACGAAACGGCATAAGTCGAGACCGTCGTAACTCGAGGACCCCCTGTAACAGCATTAGTTACGTTAAAAACATACATTTTTAATTTCAAATTGGCTTGTTTTTTGGAAAGAAACAGGTCGTGTATAAATCAATATATTTTCCCTACGCTCACGCGCTCGCCAATCCCGTTGCGAGAAGCGCCGAAGGGGTTTCCCCTGTTCCCATATCAGCTGTGAGGAGCTCGTGAATATGTATGCGGCATGTACGCAGCATTTCACCTTTTAACTTCTACTTGGACACATGACACGTTCGGGAGACGTTCGGGACAGGTTTAGGACACGTTCGGGACACGTTCGTTTTTCCGGAGCTCACGTACAGAAAGCGATCGGCGAATTTAGCTCCAAAAGTCCGTGGATATACACGATACGCGTATACACATGGAGACACGCAAATTATCGGACAACACGGCAACACGCTGTGAGTCATATTATTATCATATTATTTCTGCATCAAATGGAGATATTAGGTGAAAGCAGCGGCTTGTGTTAACATTAGCGTGTGTGTACGTGTGTGTACATGCGTGTGTGTACAGGACTAAACCGACACTAAACTGGGACTAAACCAGGACTAAACCAGGACTAAAACCAGGACTAAAGCAGGACTAAACCAGGTCTAAACCAGGACTAAAACCAAGACTAAAACCAGGACTAAACCAGGACTAAACCAGGACTAAACCTGAACTAAACCTAAACCAGGACTAAACTAGGGCTAAAACCAGGACTAAACCAGGAGTAAAACAAGACTAAACCAGAACTAAACCAGGACTAAACCAGGGCTAAAACCAGGACTAAACCAGGACTAAACCAGGGCTAAAACCAGGACTAAAGCAGGACTAAAATAGGACTAAAACAGGACTAAACTAGGACTAAACCAGGACTAAACCAGGAATAAAACCAGGGCTAAAGTGTGTGTGTGTGTGCGTGTGTGTGTGTGTAGTGTCCTATACTATTTTGTATTGTATTAAATTGACAATACAGGTGATTTTTAACTTAACATATTATCCGGAGTATTATTGAATTATTGAATGATTATATGGAGTTTTTGATATAAAAGCATTTCCATTTTAACAAAGTACCTTCTAACTCTGACCTGCCCTAAATGTAAAGATCACATCACAGCCATGTCAGTGATGGGGGAGGGCTTAGCTTAATGTCATGCAAATGCGCTCTGAAGGCGTGAACTTCTAGTCTCTTTAGAGGAGTTTTTCTCAACTCGTTTTGAGATATCCCGCTTTCAAATGGCCACAACTTTTGTTGTGTGTAAGGCATCATTGGAAAGCTTAGAATCTACACTTTCAGAATCTGTGAATAACTCAAAATGCCTCCGGGATGACTTGAGTCCTGTTTTGCTGCAGTCAGTCACATTTGATACGATTACTGACCATTTATATGTTGGATTTGAAAGTGAGTTTTGAATCAAGGATGACACCGAGGTATTTGTACTCTGGAACCACCCGGAGCTGTTCACCGCACACATGGACATCAGGATCTATGGATCTATGGAGCTGCTATGAGATTTGGTGAAGAACATTGCGATGTGTTTTGGATTTGTTTCACTGTAGACATGAGTGCTGTAACCAGTTAGTGATGTGAACCAGGGCCTGTGTGAGTTTGACAGATACGGTGGAGATGTTTTTACCATGGACGTAGAGAATTGTGTCATCAGCATACACCTGCATGGAGACATTTGGACAAGAAGATGGGAGGTTATTGATGTATAGTGAGAATAATAATGGACCAAAAATTGAACCTTGTGGGACACCAGTGGAGAGCTTAAGGGCGGAGGATAGAGCTGATTGAATTCTAACATACTGAAAGCGGTCTGTTAATGTCATGCCCATTAACAAAGCAAACTGAAATTGTACTCATCTCTTCATAACAATTAAT
Source organism: Paratrypauchen microcephalus (assembly GCA_036785185.1). Classification (NCBI taxonomy): domain Eukaryota; kingdom Metazoa; phylum Chordata; class Actinopteri; order Gobiiformes; family Gobiidae; genus Paratrypauchen; species Paratrypauchen microcephalus. The sequence continues at coordinate 52,434 of JAVJIX010000210.1, forward strand.
AGACACATATATGTATTAATATAAAGAATTCAATGCAGTTTCTATATTTAATCCAAAAATAGGGTTTTAAAAAGAATTAAAAATAAAAAAAACATGGTCATCAATATAAAACTAGGATCATTTGAACAGATATTGACTATTTAGTGTTGAAATTTGATTTCTGTTGCATAAAAAAAAGACTGATTTTACACTAGTCTCAATTGGTACTGAGAATAGAGTGTGTTCTTTTGTACCAACAATGAATTTGAAATATTGGTATTGTAACAGCACTGTCCAAAAACACTAGTGGAGTGAGAAGTACTGGATTTGCTGTGGTGAGATATGATACAATCATGAAGTCTGTCTTTTCCAACAATATATTATAAAGGATTCAACAAACAGGATCCAACATCTCCTCTCTGATTAGTTTCTTCCATTTTCATTTAGCGAATGATTCAGTGCACATTTTTCCAAACAAGCTGTTTGAGAAATAAAACAGCTTTTTCCCACTTTCAAAAGGAAACGCTTGATAAGTCTAGACTGATTGTAAACATCCAACAGCGTTACCACCAGATGAGTTTCTCATTAAGAGAAGATTAAGCTACTTCACTGTTGTGGTAATCAAAACACAAAGAGAAATAACATCACTCAAAACATACAATTGAAAGAACATGTATGGACATTCTATAAACATAATTCACAAAATGGCATGGCATAATGGCTGACATGTTGCTAGATCACCTACTAGTATTAAAGCATGAACAAAATGGGACTAATACCAGATACGCGTTAGTGAAAACAACGAGGGTGTATCAGGACTGAAGAAGCCTCTTGGATGAGTGCGGAAAAGTATTCACTCCAAAAAAACAAACTATTTTATTTTGCAACTTGAGGCCACTGAATACAAAAAGACATATTTCTTTTTGTTGGAAGAAAGATCAGAGCAACTGTGAATGATTGGAGGGGAAAAAAATAACATAGCCTGTATATGGAAAGGCAAACCAGGGCTGTCTGAAAATATGTGGGGAACCTTTGTTTTCGTTGTTAAAGATTTTATGTTATGTGGCAAACTGTTCTTGTTTTTGTGAGCACTGTGTTGTCTGCATGTGTTGTTTCACCAGAAAATAATCACGTTTTTTTAATATTACCTATATTATAAGAGTGGGATGAGACACAATTGAGTCCACAAGAACGAGATTTTAACATAATTCCTAATATATATCTTAATATATATATACTGTTTCCAATTTTGGTCTCACATTTTTGTATTTATTTGATTTTATATTTTTGTTTCCATTCTAGTACTACATTTTTGGAACTGTACCGGTTCCGTGTGTTTCAATTCCACGGAAAGTTTATCTAACGATTCTCTTAACGATTCCAGCCAGCACGAATTACGCACAAAAGTGGTGAGATTGATACGTGCTTCGCCGCTTCACTGATACGGAGTTTATATTCTATTGTCGCATGACGAGAAGAACGTTTGTGAAAATGGACTTTTAACTTCCACTTGGACACATGACACGTTCGGGAGACATTCGGGACAGGTTCGGGACAGATTCGGGACAGGTTCGGGACAGGTTCGGGACAGATTCGGGACAGGTTTGGGACAGGTCCGTTTCTCCGGAGCTCACGTACAAAGTGCGGTTGGATACTTAGCAGCAGAAAGTCCGCGAAAGTATAAGCGAATATGCAAATACACGTGGAGACATTCAAATTTTCTGACAACAGAGCGAGATGGGGTGAGTCACATTATTATATCATTTCTGCATCAAATGGAAATATTAGTTGAAAGCAGCGACTTGTGTCAACATTAGCCTGTGCGCTAAACCAGGACTAAACAAGGACTAAAACAGAACTAAAGCAGGACTAGACCAGGACTAGACCAGGACTAGACCAGGACTAGTGCTAATCTTGGTGCTAATCAGTTTGTTCTCCTTTTTCCCCCAAATTAGAATCAATAAGAGAATCGTTAAGCAGTATCGATAATGGAATCTGAATCATAAAAATCGTATCAATTCCCATCCCTAGACACGAGATCTTGTCCCATCCCTACTATATTACCATATGGTTTTGTAGTAGAGTAATAAATAAAGCTCAAGATCCATTAAAAAACTATTCTGAAATAATAAAATTGGGTTCTTTTTTTTGCAATACTCAATATCTTCAAGATTTCTGACAACCCTAGTCATGGGACGTCTTCTCTAATCTCCAACCTAAACCCTGTACGTTTATGTTGAAGTTGGGATATATACGGCTCCCATTTCCCCGCGGATATGTTTCACTTGCTGATGATGGAGTAGCTGGAACTATCACACCGAGATTAAACCAGCACTGTCTGGAGTCCATCCACCCAAACAATAAACACCGCCCCCTCAACGTACTGTTCAAAATGAAAAAGTTCACCTTACAAGTCCTTCTGTGGAAATACCTGCTCTCTTCTTAATGCAGTTTTGCTGGGTCCTGCTGGGTTAAATTGCACTTAAAATTTCATAAGACTTTTCACCTCTACGGGGCACAGTCTAGTTTAAAAATGTTGATTAAGTGGACCGCATGCTGCTTTTTCAGTGCCCCCTACTACTGACTAGAATTTTTGTTGTGTTGACTATACACTTTTACAAAGACATGCTGCTAATATAAAATAATTACAGTGAAGGTCTGTTTGTGTCTTATATTATGTCCAATTGACCTTGTAGTGATGTTAGAATGCTGTTACCTCCTCAGAAACATACCTGGACTTCTGTTTTGTCTGCATCTCCCAAGCTCAAAATGCCCTGTTCCACCCTGTGATGTCATTTAGTGGATGTTTTACAGTTAACAGCTATTTTTAGCCTCCCTCAGTTGAACGTCTTTACTCTACAATACATTTGAATAACCTTGAGCTGTTGTTATTTGTATTTATGTATTTATCTTTTGTTTTACATTTTGCCACAGAAAGTCTCCAATATCTTCTGGTGCAAAAATAAAAAAGCAAATATGTTTCAACAAGGCTCAAACAATATCTTCTGTCTTCAAAGTTTGGGAATTCCAGGACTGAAAAATGTGATTCTAGTGAAGGTGTATGGGGTTTAAAAACACAGTGGAGTGCTTCCTGTATTGCCAGTTGATGGCATCACAAGGTGGGAGAGTGGAGAACACATCCTATGTTATATCCTAATGTTTATGTTAATAAAAGATGCACGATGTAACATTTCTCGTTAAAGGTCTGCCTCACCTGCTGTTTCCATGGAGATGCCTAGAATATTACTCTGCATGGCATTTTACATTATCCATGGAGACAATCACAATCAAAAGACCAACTTACAAGTCTGATCTGTGAGAGGTGACCACGCTAATCAAATAAATGCATGATATGTACTATGTTTAAAGGGCCCAGGGCATGAAATTTTCACTTTCTGAGGTTTTTGAACGTTAATGTGAGCTCCCCTACCCTGTTTAGCCCCCCCCATGGCTAAAAGTTGCGAAATGTGTAAACTGGGCATTTGCGATCCTTTTCCGCGTTTGAAAAAAAGACATCCCAAACGGGCGATTCTAAACAAGGAAACTTTCTGACGTCCCACCTGGGGAAAAATGCAAATGCAGTTCCACCGCCCGTCTGGATGACTACCCACCGTCTGTGGAGATCACGCCCAGAGAGTTTGGACCGTGAACGAACTACGCAATGCGAGATGCGTTTTTTTATTTGCCTGGAGACACATGTGAGTGTTTCCAGGCTCGGATGTCCTTTATCCGAGCCTCCGAACCTCTGAAACAGCAGTGGTTTAATTTTATTTTCTGTGGAAATGTGTTTATTTTTCAATGGAAATAGTCTCACATCTTCCTCCGCGCTTAAACGCGGAAGTGGGGCCAGCGCACAGCGCACCACTAAAGAGGAAAGAGCGGAGAGTTTGGCCACACCCCCACCCGCTGCTCTGGCCTCTCTCTGTCCTCCTCATTTGCATTCAAGCAACAACGCCCAGAATAAAGTGTTTGAGAGAGATATTTATGACTCTGACTGTGTTCATGGGTCTTTCTCATGCACTGAGTCTTGATTTTGAAGAAGGATTCATTTACAGTATTAGGGAACCACTAACCAGAAGTACCATGTCCTGGAACCTTTAATGCCGATACTGGAACACTCCAAACAAATAGTAACAAATAAATAATATCTCTGTGAAACCAAGCAGGCGGTGGTGGTGGATGTTAAATTTAAAAGAGAATTTGTTCAGGAATTATTGGAGTAATTTCAGAACTCTTTTCACGTATTTTGAATGTGTAGCTAGATGACCTGCGCTTGTCCTTGAAATAACGGCATGTAAATTGGCTCTGTGAATAATTTGAACTCCACGGTGCTAGAGCTCTTCTGAAGGAGATTGTTCTAAAAATATAAGACTCCATTTATTCCTGACATCCCGAGGACCATCTTCGTAGAATTTTAAGAGGGATTGCGAAGGCCCGGCCGAGGTGAGACTTTATTGATAAAATGTAGCACCTTTTTGTAGCAAAATAGCAGTTATTAAATCATTAAATTAATTGAGTTATCCTATATTTTAGAATCATCTGCTTGTCCAAAAATGGAAGGTAACAGGTTTTATATCTTTGATGAAAAATGTGTCCTCAACATTCCCTGAAGCTAACTGCAGGCTCTGCTCTGTCTGAAGCTCTGTTATCCTTTAATCTGAGCTTTAATTTAAAGGAGAATTAACTCTTTTTTTTTTAACAATCTGAGCCTTATTTCGGTAATAAAACAAGTTGTTTTACTCACCCATAGCACTTTGGTGTCATATGGAGCACTTCGGGAAATGTTTTAGATTTGCGATCTCCGTAATGTGAGTTCTCGGGGCAAATGTTTGCAGTCTCCAAATAACACAAACTTTATCACTTGTCAAATCATAGAAGCTTGATGTCTTAGTCTACGATTTTGTTTGGTCAAAAGTGGCCTGTAATCCGAGATTTATCCATAGTTTTGAGTTGATGAGGAGGCCAGTGCGCATGTGCGGAGTCACAGTTTATTTTGCTCTCAGATCTTGGGACCCAAACATGAAACGCAAAGCTGTAAATTATGGATAAATCTCGGATTACAGGCCACTTTTGACTCAAACGAAAGTGTAGACTAAGGCACTGAGCTTCTATGATTTGAAAAGTGCTAAAGTTTGTGTTATTTGGAGACCGCTCGGGGCATGTATTATATGCCCCAAGAACTCACGTTATGGATATCGCTAATCTAAAACATCTCCGGAAGTGCTCCATATGACACCAAAGTGCTATGGGTGAGTAAAACAACTTACCTGGCCAGCCAAATGATCTCTCTCTGTATTTCCTATACAGCGCGATACCATTTGGACACCCTCCATCCACGCTCGCTCCTCCGGTTACAAACGGACTCCGCGATTCTGATTCGTTCAAAGATGGTGACGTCAGTGCCCCCGCCTTTGCCCGCAAAGTCACTCTTAGGCAGCGGAAGTTCCTCCTCAGTTTTGAATCAAGATGGCGCAATCTCTGATTGGTTCACTTACCTGTCTGTCTACGCGCAACCGCAGCGCATTCTGTGGATCAAGCGTTACCAGACTCACTCGCTGGTACAGCGATGAGTCATGGATTCTTCCAGGCAATAAAACAACTTGTTTTATTACCGAAATAAGGCTCAGATTGTAAAAAACGTTAATTCTCCTTTAACACAGTTTGATTGGAAAGAACTGACTTAGTTGGAAGTACAACAGGTGAGATGATTTGTGCTGTTAAACAAGTCTCTCACACATTAACTTACAATCACAAGCTAGTGAGCGTTACCCAAAACAGTTTTTCACTCTCGATCATCCTCACCTTGTTGTTGAAAATCAAACATCTAAACAGGACTATGATCATTTATATTAATCACAGACCCCTGATGATTGCTGTAGTGTTGTGTTTGCTAATGTGTGCATTGTGTCACCATAGTAACTGCCACACACACATACATGTAGAACACCCCCAGCGTGACATCTCTGCAAAGCATCAATACCAATACTACAGTGTCTAGAAGTGCACTTGTATTTCTGTGTGCCTGTGTATAAAATAGAGATAGTGGTGTTTTTAGACAGCCTTTCTATACACTGTGACATCTGACAAGAGCAGGAGAAACATGTGTACTGACAGTCTGTAAGCTCCCTCCTCTCCTGCCTCACCTTTCCCAGGGCTGTATTCCGGAGCTGTATCCCACCTCAGAGCAGCTGCGGGTGGGACCACGGCTCCGGCCACCCCTGCAGCCCCTCCGGATCCCATTAAAACGGCTCCTGGGTGTTCTGTGCTCCCCAGAGTGTAAAGCCCATTTGAGTCCCCATGAGCCAAACAGCTTGCAGTCACTTGCCGGTCGGATGGTTCGGTGCAGATGGAAAATAGCACTGTGGTGCATTTGTTTGTTTTGGTGTTTGGGTGAGATCCAGATACAGTGTGGAGCAGGGGGCTTTCAGGCTTCTTGACTTTAAGATTTTTACTTTTTAAGATTTAAAGTGGTTATTTTGAACCTTAGATAGTGCATAAGCCAGACAGACACCAGACTGCAATGCCTCAGCAAATGCGAGTCTGGCTGTGTTCACATGCACACAAGAATCAGATAATTAACAGATTTCTGGATATTTACAATTTATTTAAAGGTCTTATATTACACAAAATTGACTCTTGTTAGCTTTTAGCCATTGTATAATGTTGTTATTTCATCAAAAACATACCTGGGGTTGTGTTTTGTTTCATTCACACGTTTGACTAATTCTGTGTTACTAGTCTTGTCTATATCTCCAGAGATCAAAATACTCTGTTCCACCTTGTGATCTCATGAGCAGCTCCTTTTACCTTTTTGTTCAGTAGAGACTGAAAATTCCAGAGTTGAAATGATTTAAATGAATCTAGTGAAGGTGGAGCACTTCCTGCATTACCATGACATCACAAGTTGGAATATTTTTTGAGTGAAGAGAACTTAGCCTAAATACAGTGGTACCTCACCTTACGAAATTAATTCGTTCCAGAAGTGGTTTCGTAATGTGAATTTTTCGTAAGTTATTTCAATGGAAAAGGCCTGATCCGTTCCAAGGTTTTTTTTTTATAGTGTAACATTTTTTTTATAGTGTAACTTTGTGTTCTGCGTCCTGATTGGCTAAGAGACTAGACCAGGACTAAAAGTGGAATAAACCATGTCTAGACCAGAACTAAACCAGGTCTAGACCAGGTCTAAACCTGGTCTAGACCTGGACTGGACCTGGACTAAACCAGAACTGGACCAGGATTAAATCACCCCGTGTGGCTCTTTGCTGGTTTCGTGTGGCTTTTGCTTTCGTTTGTGCTTGTTCGGTTTGTGGCTCGGGCTGCGTGTTCGCCGCGGTTCTATCTCGTGCTCGCGGTGCTCCTGTCTCCGCGCTCCTTGCGTGTTCGGCGCTATAGCTAAGAGGCCGAGAAAGGTGCTCTTTGAGCGGGCACGACCGCAGGGTTTTCCCCGGGGCGGGCTCTGGTTCTATCCGATTCTAGAGCCGGGGGGCTGACCCTGTGAGCTAACAAGCCGAGAAAGGTGCTCTTCGAGCGGGGATAACAGCGGGGCGTGCATCTGAGCGTGCATTATTAGAATTTTTGAGATTTCGCGTTTCGTAACTTTCATTTTCTTTCGTATCTAGAGACCAAAATTTAACGTGAAGGCGTTTCGTAACTTAGATTTTTTGTATGTAGGGTCTTTCGTAAGGTGAGGTACCACTGTAAATGAATTTGTAAATGACATAATTATGGCATTCAGAGGGACCATGATTAAAAAGCCATGAAATGATTTCTCTGTTAACATGTCATTTTAATAGATGTATACAATTGTTAAATCGTTCCTGTCTCAGTCCTCGGACTGTGGTCAGAGGACGCAGGGGAGAACCGTCTTCTTATCCAGGGCCAGAGGGTCAGCCACTCGTCCCTCGGGGACTCCTTTAACTTCCTATTCTGAACTCACCGTTGTCATGAGTGCGTAAGCCCAAAAAGCACTTCAGTTTGGTGCTCAAGACTTATGGCTTTATTTGCCGTGATGCTCAAAAATAACAAGCACTTGGTCCCTAACTCGCCCGAGTCGCCGTACTCTCATTCACTTCACCAGATACACACACACACACACACCCATACCCCGAGAAGTGCGTGCACCAGGGGTGTGCACGGAATCGCTCACACCACACTCTGCTGTGTGTATAGGAGTTAGACACACACATTTAATAGTGTGCATGTAGCTGCAGCCACTGCTGAATAATAAACCAAATAGGCCAATGAAAAGGGTTGATAGAAACATTATTATGAGACTCAGTTGCATTCTCTAAGAAGATGATAACCCGTCCTCATCACATTTCAGGCATTTCATATGTAGGACTTTGGTCATTTTAGAAAAACATGAAGCTTGGAATAACAGATTATGTAGCTCACATATACATGGAACATGGGTGTAAGAATAATAGTCTATTATAAAGCCAATGTACTCAATTCTTTTCCCACATATTTGAGAAAAATATGTAGTGCCCCAGTATATAATGTTTGTATAAGCAGCTCTTGAGGTCAAAATGAGACGTGATCTATCTGCATCTAATTATAAAGTGCATAAGTACAAAGTGTGTCATTAGCATGCCAGATGCTGTTCTGAGAGTTGTGAAAGGCTTGTGAATAATTAGAATGTGCAGAAAGCATAAGGTAAGTGAAAAATAATGTTTGGACCACAACAATGTTTTTGATGAACCAGTCCTCTTTTTCATGTTTCAAGACTGTCAAAATCAGGTACAGCGCCTTTAACATGATCAAATGCAGTTAAAAAGCAACACAAGCGTACTGAGCACCCTTTAAGATATTGTAAGAAGAAACACACTTCTTTGTAATGCAATTCTTTACCAAGGTCCTATTACAGGCCAATTAGAGCAAATGCATTTTATCCTTGCTGCTGTCTTTGTTTCGTACATTCTGGCTATTCACATGAGACATTCATTAACTGTACATTAGAATTGGCCCTGGTAATATTTTCCTGTGCAGAAATAGATCACAGCATCAAAAGAAGCAGACACCTTTTAATTTTGTTTTGAACCAAGATAAGCATTATATATTTTAATATCACTTCAAAACAGAGCAAAGCAACCGTTAATTTGAATTTCAAAGTTGGCTGCTATGTTTTCATCCTATTCTCCTTCTTACTTCTTCTGTTTGGTGATGCTGGAATCCAAGCTTTTTAAGTGGTTTTGTCTGGCAAGTTTAGAATGATATCTTTCTGTATTTAATTTAATTTAATTTTATTTTTTAAATACAGAACCAAACATGGCTGTTCAATCAGATTTGTTTATTCAGTGACATATATGAAATGAAGGAGCTCAGTGTATATTAACAGATTTTAGTGCTTCACTCACTGATTCTGCAGAAATTCATAATGTTTTTCAGTCCTTTGTGATTTTATTTCCCTTTCTTTTTTCCTCATATATTTTCCATATTTCTTACTCCATATTTCTTTTCATATGGACGAACCATATGTGTCCCTGATTGGTTATTCAATTAATTATTATTATTATTATTATTATTATTATTATTATTATTATTATTATTATTATTATTGTTATTATTATTATTATTATTATTATTATTATTATTATTATTATTATTATTATTATATTTTACTTATAAATTTATACACCAGTCTCTTATTTTTGCTGCTATTTTATTTATTATTCCCATTTATATTGTTGCTCTTTGTTATTATAATATATTGTGATGCGTGAGCTGTAATGTCTGAAAAATTTCCCTTGTGGATCCATAAAGTTTATCCGTAAGTCACCTGTCAATCACGCCCTTCTGAGATACAAGCAATTTCTACACTCACATCTCTGTAAAGTACTGGAGAAGTGTGTACTTTGTATCCCAGGTAATGTAGATTTAAACTTGGTTGAAAATACATTCGTAAATCTTACCATCAACTCTGGCTGCAGATGGGCTACTCTACCTCACTGATGGGCAGAAGAAGAAGAACATAGCCTATATTTCAAACTGCCATGATGCGCTTCCTTTGACAGTTATCGAGTTCTATGTCAAAAAAGTAATCGATATCCGAGACCTCATAATGCACCCCGCACATGTTTATTAAATGCACCAAGGTTAATTATACAGGCCATACATTAGCTCTGTCACACTAATGAGAAGAGACGTCAGCAACTCTTGTGTAGAGTTGTTGATGAATGTAAAACAAACCAGAAGCACTAAACAGACTTGAAGATGTGAAGTGATGTTACTGCTTTGTCGCTAACATTCAGTAGTAGTGTGGCATTAAACGTCTTGCATCTTGGATTCGTACATTGCAGGTGATTTTCGTTCCAAAACATATCTTGAAATAACTGCTTTCTTGTCGATCCGTGTAACCTCTCCACAGATCTGACCTGTAATTTGGCGTAAGATTAAGACTTTATTGATCTCACACACAGTGACACACAGGAGGAATTCACTTCTGCATTTTGACCCAAGTGGGCTGCAGTGGGCAGCTCGTCTTTCCGGTGCCCAGGGAGCAGTACCGGGAAGGGTCTAGCCCAGGGGTCGGCAACCTTTACCACTCAAACCGTTTCACACAGTAAAGAAAACACTGGGAGCCGCAAAACCCTTTTGAAATTTAAAATGAAATAACACTGCATATGTTTTTTTTTTTTTTTTTTTTACCTTTGTGCCATAGAATTACATTTTGAAAATGAATGAACTAAAATAAAATACATTTTAATTAAATACAGTGGTCCTTCGCTGTTTCGCTGATGTTTTTTTATAGTGTATCAATACGCATTGTGTTCTGCATCCTGATTGGCTAAAGGACTGTAGACCTTTGTCTTTGTCAGTCATTCTCCTCCGTGTCTCCTGTACAGAATGTGTTCAGTTTGCCAAATTTATTTAAATGTTCGATCACGAACAGTGTGACTCTGAAGCAGTGAGGACTGAGCGGTCTGGCATTTCGGCACATGCAGAAGGGCCGCAGCCGAGCGTCTCATGTCCGCGCGCACACTTCTCTGGGTGGTCAGTGAGCATCGGGAAGTAGCGACAGTGTTTCTGCAGAACGAACTGGTGGAACCTGGATTCCAGGCGGCGGAACCAGTCCTGAGAGCACACGGATGCGTCCTCACTACTTCTGTGTTTGAATGAGAAGCAGTCCGAGCCGCACCAGGCTCCGCTTTCAGCTCTATTGGGTCCTTCTCTGGAGCATGAGGAAGGATGCGAAGACCAGGGACAGACTCAGCAGACTCAGCGCACGGTGCAGAGCTGAGCTTGAAGGTGTAAAATGCCAGGGCCGATGATCCCAGCCCGTCACTGCTCTGAAGTGCTGTGTGCTGTGCTGAAGTGCAAGTTTTCTCCCCAACAAAACTCGCAACAGCGCAGCGGCGCCTCGGTCAGAGGAACTGTGAAATACACGCATATTTATACACGCAATATAAAGCTGACTACTTGACGGATTTTGCCTATCGTGGGTTAATTCTACAACGTAACCCTCACGATAAATGAGGGACCACTGTACTGAGCCGCATCAGAGGGATCAAAGAGCCGTATGCGGCTCCAGAGCCGCGGGTTGCCGACCCCTGGTCTAGCCCAAGGACCCACACTTGCTCACTGCAGAGGGGATTTGAACCCAGTCCCCCGGGTGAAAGTCAAGTGACTTATCAGTTGAGCTAGCCAGCCAGCATAGTGGGGTCACCCGCTCGTCTCCATGGAAATAGATACATTTTGTGGATAGGTTTTCCAGGCAAAGAACCTTTGTCTAGAGTGAGGCAGGTGGTCCAACTTTATTATGTTTGGACATGTTTTAATTTTGACATCCATTTTAGATTTGTTTTGTTTTGTTTTTTGAGTGATGAAATTTTAGTTTTAAACAAGATTTAGTTCAGGCTTCTTTGACTGAAATTCAGTTTCATTGTGGGTTTGGATCAATGGACACTTTCATTTGTTTATTTATTTATTTATTTTTTAACAAAACTAGGTGTACTTGAACACAACACCAGTTTGAACTAGCTACCCCTCTGACTGTTTGCCAAACACTCAACCAACTACACCACAGTCGCCACCTTGAATTAGTGTCAAAAATTAAATACTAATTGATAATAAACTAGAAAGGAACCTTTCCTGAACAGCTTTAGAACGATCTTGAGCTGTATCAGAACAAATATAAGAGCACATAGACAAGTATACGCCCATGGACCACTATGGAACCTACAGGACAACTGAGATATAACAGATATAAGACCATGTGGGAACAGAAAAGAAAGACTATGATTTAACACTGAAAATGAAATTCTACTGGGTGTTTTTATTTTTTTAGTGGTATCAGAATCAGTATTGCGAGTCTATTCCTTAGTATTGTGACAACACTACCATGCATACATACACGATATCAGTATACACTGTTTTACTACTGACAGTTGCACAAAACTAATAAGAGTAAAAAGTGATGAGAGTTTTTTTTATTATATTATTTGAACGTAGACCGTCGGTCAAGTGATCTCCTGCATAAAACAAAACCAAACCAACAACTGATCTGAGCAACGCCAAGAGACAGTACATTAACGCCACATACCCCTCCACCACAAGCGCAAACACAGCGCAACTCTCACATCTGAGGGGGCAGGACTGATGACGTGAGGGGGCGTCGCCACCAAACGCCCCCTCGTGGCGCCGGCCGTGACTAAGATATATTTACTAGGGCTGTCAGTTTACTGTGTTAATTAGATTAATTAATTACACAGCAAATTAACTTGTTATAAAAATGAACACAATTAATTATGAGTGGCAATTTAGTGCGTGTACATTTTAAATCTGACCCATTGAAGGACCGGTAGGTGACTTCACTTCCACCGGCATCACTAATCAAACAAATAAAGCCTGGTGGAAAGTGACATGGACTCGACTCTGGGGGGCGAGGTGAGAAAATCGTTGCCAGGGCCTTTGTACGGCAAGTTTATTTATAAAAGGAACGAAGACGGGACTGTCAACAAGAACGCTGCAGTGATTGTTACTGCTAGCGTGAGCTCACTTCGCTAAACCACACTTGCAGAATTTGGGAAACGAAATGAATGAGCAAAAGCCTCTCTCTCTCTCATGAGATTAAAATGCGATTAATTAGATTCATTAATTACAAATCCTGTAATTAATTAGATTCATTTTTGTAATCACCTGACAGCACTAATATTTACACCAAACTTCTCTAACACTTCTCTAACACCCTTTCTTATCTGTTCTTCAAGACTAAAAATGTGATCCCTGTTTGCTACAGTCCCTGCACATTTCAGAGCAGATGAGGCTTTAGGCAGCGAGACCTGTGGTTCAGCGGTAGTTCGGTATCGGAGACAGAGGAGAGGGTCAGACGTGGGCTGGTTGCTAACACGTTTCTAAGTGTAGGTGTTGAGGCAGGTGAGTGGAAATGCAGGGGGAGCGGGGCGCAAAAGGAAGTAGCCCACGGGGAGGATGGGGAGGGGAGGTGTCGGGGTGAAACGCAAACCCATCCCACCCGCCACTAACCCAAAATGCTCTGTGGTCTCGGATCACAGCTGGAATGGAAGTTTTAAGTGGAAGGATTTTCGGTGAGACAGCAGGGCAGATAGTGTCGTGAAAAGGTGTCAACTCTTTTTACTAGTGTTTTGAAAGTTTGTTTATTTGAATTTTTAATGTTAAAAGATGCATAGGTGGTATTAAAGAACCCATATTACGCTGTTTTCTGATCTGTGTTCTAATGCTGTTTCTTCATCACTAACATACCTGGAGTTGTGTTTTGTTTCATTCACACATTTAAAGGAAAGGTAACGTTTTTTACAATTTGAGCCTTATTTCGGTAATAAAACAAGTTGTTTTACTCACCGTTAGCCTAGCGCGACTTATAGCCATAGCTCGGGGCATTCCCCGAGCATGTAATATGCCCCGTGCGGGCTCCAAATAACACAAACTTTAGCACTTTTCAAATCATAGAAGCTCGATGTCTTAGTCTACGATTTCGTTTGAATCAAAAGTGGCCTGTAATCTGAGATTTATCCATAGTTTACAGCTTCGCGTTCCATGTTTGGGTCCCAGGAGCTGAGAGCACACTCCGCGCATGCGCACTGGCGTCCTCATCTACTCGAAACTATGGCTAAATCTCGGATTACAGGCCACTTTTGACCAAACGAAATCGTAGACTAAAGACATCGAGCTTCTATGATTTGAAAAGTGCTAAAGTTTGTGTTATTTGGAGCCCGCACAGGGCATATTACATGCTCGGGGAATGCCCCGAGCTATGGCTATAAGTCGCGTTAGGCTAACGGCGTTAGCCTAACGCTAATCTAAAACATCTCCGGAAGTGCTCCATATGACACCAAAGTGATATGGGTGAGTAAAACAACTTGTTTTATTACCGAAATAAGACTCAAATTGTAAAAAACGTTACTTTTCCTTTAACACACAAACTGCATATTTAGGTTCAAACAGAAAACACTGCTCTACTTTGTGATGTGGTAAAACGGTGCTCCACTGGATGATTTCAGCCCTGGAATTGCCAATTTCTGCTGAACTAAAGGTAAAATGTAGCTGTTAACTTGAAAACTACAGCTTCATGACATCACGAGGTGGAACAGAACATTTTTAGCTTTGGAGATGTAGACAGACTAATAATAAGGGGTTTCAAATGTGTCTTAATCACATGAATCCAGTTTGTGCAATATAGGACCTTTAAATAAGGCAAGTAAGGCACGCAGCACGCAGCATCACTAAGGACCATACTCATCCGGCACAAGGACTCTTCCGTCTGCTACCCTCTGGTAGACGATACAGGAGCCTGCAGCACGCACAAAAACACTCAAAGACAGATATTACCCCCAAGCTGTCAGACTACTGAACTCTGGGTAATACTCTAAATACTGAACTCTCAATAATACTGCACTAAACTACTTTTCATTATGCATAATTATGTTTACTGCTGCTGCTCTGTATGAATGTATCATGTTTGTCACTACCTCACTGTAAATTACTGTTACCTGTGCAATAATCTGTGCAATAACCTATGTGCAATATTTATACCACACTATGTGCAATACGAAATCCACATGCAACACCTACACCACACCATATTATGTGCAATCTGTGAAATACTTACACCTTATTTGATTTAACCCTACTTGCACCTTGTACATTGTACCTTGTATTTTTTTATTACATTTTATTACATATTTTATTATATTGTTTATTATATTGTTTACTTCTGCAACACTTTTTTTACCATGTACTATTATTGCATGTTATTAGTACTTCTTGACTATCTCAGCGAGTCAACGGTTCTTCTGATCCTAAACATTTCATTGCATTGTTGACCCTGTGTTGATTCTGCATATGACAAATAAACAATCTTGAAATCTTGAATCTAAATATGAAAATAAGTTGTGTATATTCAAAAAATCATTTCCATTTCAGAATTCACTTGACGGTTCATGGTGCAATATGGCATACATTAGAAGGATCCACAGAAAATGCTACATTATCTTTCATATATTCATAAAAGTAAGGACTGCTTTCAGCACTCATAATGGTTTCATCAATTCAGAACTTTCCCAAATGTCTACAGTTTATTTTTCACAGTTTCAGTTTTATACTATACTTGCACTTTAGCAGTGATTTTTGGAAACATTTGCATTGTATTTTGCATTGACACCTACCTCTGACAACTCCCTATTGAGCTTTCTACCATGTCCATGTTATGATGTTCTTTCATCATAAAAATATGCCAGAAACTATTGGTCGATGTCATCTTTATGGTTAGGAGTACGATTGCCCAATGCTCCACCCACAAGCCTAAATCACCCACGCTCCCATGCGACAATTCTCCATAAATATACAAAAGTATGTTACAAAACAATACACTACAGCTTCACAAACCTGATGCAACATATCATAGTTTAATTGGCAAACTGCACGTGGATTGTGTTTCGATAGTGCTCTGAAGGGGGAGTGAGCAAAGGGAGGAGAGGCTCAAGGATCTGAAACTTAAAAAACAACAACGAATTAACACTTTTTTAAACACATTCTCTGCAAATAAAGCATTTCATAACAATAGACTGTATGTTAACTATGAATGACCCATAAAAGAAAGGGAACACAACGACAGCATTCATTTGTGGAAGCTGAAATTGCGTTAGCAACCTGTGGGTCAGTGGATCTGACCACTTAAAGGAGAATTAACGTTTACAATCTGAGCCTTATTTCGGTAATAAAACAAGTTGTTTTACTCACCCATAGCACTTTGGTGTCATATGGAGCACTTCCAGAGATGTTTTAGATTTGCGATCTCCATCATGTGAGTTCTCGGGGCACATGTTTGCGGTCTCCAAATAACACAAACTTTAGCACTTTTCAAATCATAGAAGCTCAATGTCTTAGTCTACGCTTTCGTTTGAGTCAAAAGTGGCCTGTAATCCGAGATTTAGCCATAGTTTCGTGTAGATGTGGAGGCCAGTGCGCATGTGCGGAGTCGCAGTTTATTTCGCTCTCAGCTCTCGGGACCCAAACATGAAACGCAAAGCTGTAAATTATGGATAAATCTCGGATTACAGGCCACTTTTGACTCAAACAAAAGCGTAGACTAAGACATCGAGCTTCTATGATTTGAAAAGTGCTAAACTTTGTGTTATTTGTAGACCGCTCGGGGCATATATTACATGCTCGTGGTATATATTATATGCCCCGAGAACTCGCATTACGGATATCTCTAATCTAAAACATCTCTGGAAGTGCTCCATATGACACCAAAGTGCTATGGGTGAGTAAAACAACTTGTTTTATTACTGAAATAAGGCTCAGATTGTAAAAAAAAACGTTAATTCTCCTTTAACCAATGATGTTTATGTTCAGTGGACAAACAATCTACTAACTGAGCTACTGTCACCCCCACGACTATGCAATCACTAGGTGAAATGTCTTGCCTAAGGACACAACAACAATTTCCACTAGAGCCACTGCTGCTCCACTGTGGCAGATGGAATTCTTCTCCCATCCAACTATAAGTCAGACATTAACCAACATGTATGCCCACAATTGTAAGGGTAACTAAACCACTTTGATTTTTTACAAAGCTACAAAAATGGTCGCTGTGACGGTTTCATTGTGTCTGTGCTGGAGATAACTGCTTATTACCCAGTGATGTTCAGTGCTTTTCTATTGAATTTTCTGGACAAATTTAAAGTAATTGTTATGTCCACAATTAAGTTTGCCTGGGCTTCGTCCATCTGTTTCCATCCACGGCACAGACTCCGAGACAGCTGGTGTCATAACAGAAAGGAAGAGCGCATTTTTACAACAGCTTTTATGAAAACACATTGTCTGCTTGATGGAAAAATGTACATTTATTTATTTAATGAGCTGTGAGTTTTTAGTCATTTTATAATGTTGTTACCACATCAAAACATACCTGGAGTTGTCTTTTGTTTCTTTCACACACGTTTGAATTATCATTTATTACTAGCTAATATACATCTCCAAAGCTCAAAATACTCTGTTCCACCTTGTGATGTCATGAATGATGTCATGATTGGCAATTCCAGGTCAAATTAAAGTTTAATAAACAGAGCTTCAGACAGTGCAGTGCCTCTGGGTAGCTGTACCCTTCTTTCAGGGAATACTGATGACTGATGAGAGAGGCAAATAAATGGTGCATTGTAGCATTTATACAGCACTTTTTATACCTCTAAGGACACTCAAAGGAACCGCTCATCATTTACACACACATTCGTATACCAGTGTGCATAGACATTGGAGGCGAGGTGATTGAAGTGTCTTGCCCAACGACAGGACGGCAATATTCACCGGTCAGAGGGGTCCTTGCTAATGCTGGGAGCAGGATTCAGAGCGCCAATCTTCAGATCAGTGAACGAGAAAAGGTCATACGTTAAAAGCTGTCCATTGCGAACCTTCGACTTCAGACTACCATAAACTGACTTCAGACTATTATACGAGAAATAGTAAAAAAAAAAAAAAATAGTAAAATGATGAAATGACTTCTACCAGAGCTCCACTCTGTTGTTATGGCCCTACACACCAACATACACTGCACACTGTATTTTCGTCTCTAAAGGCCATTAGAGTAATGACCTGTGCAAAAATCCATCTGTGTTCCATTTTCAATTTATACATTTTTTGCGCTGCCATTGCTGATCACACACACACACACACACGCACACACAAACATGCACACGCACACACGTGCGCATTCACACACACACACACACGTTGCTGGCCAATTATAATGTCGGAGCAGAGTGCGGGTTTCAAATAAAATAATAAAAAATCACTTTAAAATCCCATTAAGCGGCATATTATAGCAGCACAAAATGAAGAAAATTTCTTCATTTCCGTTTAATGGAATGTCACACCGCTAAGATCTGCACGCATTTTAAATTCCATGTGTAAAAGTTCTATCAAAGTAATATTTTATTAAAGGCTATGTGAATATTTAAAGTGGAACTAAAACACTGTAGTTTTTTTTGCTACTAAACTGTGAATGTATGTCTGTTGTTCCTAATGATTTTTGTGGGGCAATTTTAGTGCAAACTAGGTGAATTTGCAGCTTTCTGTTAAAAGGTATATGCTCCTTCCAGTGGCCACTGCATTTTCAAGTAATAATAATAATAATAATAATAATAATAATTGAACTTCTCCTTTGATCAATAATAATAATAATAATAATAATAATACATTTTATTTATAAAGCGCTTTTCAAGACACTCAAAGACGCTGTACAAGAGGTAAAATCAGTAATAAAACAGGTAATAAAACAATAAACAATCAGAAAAACATTAAACATTAAGAAACATTAAAAGTAGTTTGAAAAAGGTGAGTCTTGAGCAGTTTTTTAAAGGTGGGGAGGTCAGAGCAGTCACGGAGAGGTTGTGGGAGTGAGTTCCAGAGGGTGGGGGCAGCAATGGAGAAAGCTCTGTCACCCCAGGTTCGGAGCTTGGTCCTGTAGGGGAGGGACAGGAGGGTGGTGTCGGAGGAATGGAGGGAGCGGGATGGGGTGTGGCGGTGCAGGAGGTCAGAGAGGTATGATGGGGCCAGGTTATGGAGGGCTTTGTGGGTCAGGAGGAGGACTTTGAATTGGATGCGCTGAGGGATGGGGAGCCAGTGGAGGTTTTGGAGGACAGGAGTGATGTGATCTCGGGAGCGGGTGTGGGTGAGGAGGCGGGCAGCAGAGTTTTGAATGTATTGGAGTTTGTTGAGAGTTTTGGAGGGTGGACCATAGAAAAGGCTATTGCAGTAGTCGATTCGAGAGGTGATGAATGCATGAATGAGAGTTTCAGCAGCAGAGAAAGAAAGGGATACTATGTGACAGTACTATGTGAAATCATGCAAGACTGCCCTAATTACATTGCAGAGGCGGAGTTTGAAATGTGGATACCTGTTAGACCAATCCCACTTTGTTACATAAGTAAAAGAACAGATACAGAGGTAAAAAAAAAAGTAAAAGTGTCACATGAAAATATCTACTCTAAGTAAATGTATGTATTTTAAAGCTTTAAAAAGTAAAAATACATTTGAAATATTTCACTCATGTGTTGTTAATTTGTTTGAAATTGATTGAAAATGAATACACATTTTCATCAACATGAACCCACTTCTTAATTTTCTTATGAATTTTGCATATTTATTTTTGTGTGCTCAAAGCTGAAGTTGAACTCAAATCCTTTACCAAAAAACACGAAAATAACCGATCAAATCACATGAAAAGTGCTTTTTACTTTTCAGTCCAGTTAAAAAATGTAGTAGAGTAAAAAGCACAGATACTGGCTCTTAAATGTAGTGAAGTAAAAGTAAAAAGTATCCACTGTAAAATTTAATGAAGTAAAGTACAGCTACCTAAAGATTCTATACTGTATTACACAAAATTGACTCATTTGAGCTGTAAGCTGCTACAGTGTTGTTACCTCCTCAAAAACAGACCTGAAGTTGTGTTTTGTTTCATTCACACGTTTGAGTAACTCTTTATTATTAGTCTCTCTATATCTCCAGAGCGCAAAATGCTCTGTTCCACCTTGTGATGTCACAAAGTGGTCGCTTTCAAGTTAACAGCTACCGTTTACCATTTGGTTACTAGAGATTGGCAATTCCAGGTCTGAAATCATCTGAATGATTCGAGAGAAGGTGTGTGGAACTTAAAAACACAAAAAACACAGGGGAGCACTTCTGTATCACCACATGACATCATAAGGTGGAACAGTATTTTGTGTTTGAGAAAAGAACTCAGCCTAAATATGCAGGATTTGTGTGTTAAACATGTGTGAATGAAACAAAACACAACTCCACGTGTGTTTGTGATGAGTAAACAACATTATAACACAGATCAATAATTAGTATTACATAGGCCCTTTAAGTAGTAACTCAGCACTTTACTACTTTATTTTACTTTACTACTTTGTTACGTTCCACCGCTGCTCTTCAGAAAAGTACATATTCTGCTTTTTATACACTGAATATTCAATACTGTACTGCACTGGGAATCCTATGTTCAAATCCCCTAAAATGCTGAGGCAAGTAAAAAGTTTCGAAATAGCCTATAGCTCCAAATGACTAAAGGTAAAAAAACTCTACAGTATAGACATTTCTCAGAATGTTGAAAAAACTTGCTTCATTTTGAGTTGTTTATGTGGGACTGGACTGAGGAGGCAGTACTCATCTTTATCTTTATTGTTGGCAGAAAATCAATTTTTCATGTAGCCCTGCAGTGACATTAGAAAAATAACATTTTTAAGTAACAGAACTCCATCTATTGGAGTTTGCCCAAGTCCAAATGGTCGAGTATGGTTCATCTCGGTTCAGCTGCAAAAGTCAAGACAGCCAAAGGTCGTGTAAGATTGGATTTTACAAAGTTAGCGAAAAGAAAAATGTGAAAGGATATTCTTTAGCAGAGGACTGGTAAAGAAATTATTGATTCGAGCTAAAACAGCATTTCCAAGTTGTGCAATCATAACACATAATGATCTCACCAACTCCGACAGAAACTAATATCGCCCTCCCAGAACTCGAGCTGGTCCCCTTCCAGGATTCAAGGCCCAGCGCTAGAGGAGCTCATATTCCAATAGCGCCCCCTATATCTATACATTAAAGGAGAATTAACGTTTTTTTACAATCTGAGCCTTATTTCGGTAATAAAACAAGTTGTTTTACTCACCCATAGCACTTTGGTGTCATATGGAGCACTTCCAGAGATGTTTTAGATTAGCCATAGCCGTAGCGCGAGTTCTAGCCGTAGCATGTAGCATGTAGCAGGTAATATATGCCCTGTGCGGTCTCCAAATAACACAAACTTTAGCACTTTTCAAATCATAGAAGCTCGATGTCTTAGTCTACGCTTTCGTTTGGTCAAAAGTGGCCTGTAATCCGAGATTTAGCCATAGTTTCGAGTAGATGAGGACGCCAGTGCGCATGTGCGGAGTCACAGCTTATTTCACTCTCAGCTCCCGGGACCCAAACATGAAACGCAAAGCTGTAAATTATGGATAAATCTCAGATTACAGGCCACTTTTGACTCAAACAAAAGCGTAGACTAAGACATTGAGCTTCTATGATTTGAAAAGTGCTAAAGTTTGTGTTATTTGGAGACCGCTCGGGGCATATATTATATGCTACGGCTAGAACTTGTACTACAGCTATCGCTAATCTAAAACATCTCTGGAAGTGCTCCATATGACACCAAAGTGCTATGGGTGAGTAAAACAACTTGTTTTATTACCGAAATAAGGCTCAGATTGTAAAAAACGTGAATTCTCCTTTAAACAGCTTGTGCAACATTTAGGTGTGACGCGTCATCATGTTTTATACAAAATATGTTATTGTGGTGTTGAATTTTTTTTTCTCCTGCCTTTTTATCTGGACTATAATTGGGACATAATTACAGTTTACCATTTCAGTGTTCCATTAGCTTCCCATTAGTGCAGCAACTAGACATCATGAATGTTAAATTAGTGTTTCATCAAATTGTGTTATTAAATGTAGTTTGAATAATCTCTTTACATATTTTTTAGTAGTTCTCAATATCTACTGTTTATCCGACTCTTGTAATGCATTGTGGTGTGTATTAATTGGTTTATTAGCAATCGCTATCGACTAGTTTTCAAGGTCCAGTATGGGAAATTTTGAGTGCACCACTTTTTCACTGACTGGACATTTGGACATAATTGAAAATGTTGGGAACAATGTGGATGTATGGACACAGCCTTGATCTTGAACTCTTCTTGCTACAAAGATCCAACAGCATTGTGGTTTAGGGCTGATCATTTGTGTTGACAGAGAAGATGCTTAAAGAGATGTTATTTTACTTCTATGGCCAGGGCTGGAGTGGGACAAAAAAAACAGCCCTGACATTTTTGGCTTAGACTGGCCCCTCATAATTAGTGAAGCACAACGGACTAATTTATGTTTGTGTTCCCCGGAGCAAAGTATTTTACTGCCGTTACGTCTTGGCCTAGGGGAAACCAGGCCGCAACATTTAAAGGAAAAATCCCAGCTCCCAAAAACCACCAGCAAACTCGCAGTAACTACACATTCAATGGTTTATTTAAAATGCATCTTGCACACACACACACACACACACACACACACACAAAAATCATCGTAGGTCACCTGTTTTGGCTTCTTTCAGCGAATTTTGCCAAAAGGTGAATGATTTTCATGCCTGTCTATTACCTAAAAGTCCCTATCCTAACATTACTACCTGTTTACCTGCTGTGCCTGTGCGACACTTCCCTGGTCACTCTGTCCCTCAGGTTCTCTGTCCACAGTCTCTGGCTGCTCCTCTCCCTGTCCACCTTCAACTTGGGTTGCAGAGGACATGTAGCTCCAGCAGCCCCTCCAGAGAATATGTCTGTTAGAAGAGACATATTCTCTTCTATAGCGTCTATAGCGAGATTTTTTTAAAGATCCCATGACATGGTACTTCTTGATGCTTTTATGTGGCGCCTTAATGGTTTCCTAATACTGTAAATGAATCCTTCTCTAAAATCAAGCCTCAGTGCATGAGATATGACTCTGACTTTCTTCATGAGGCTAAATATGTCTCTAAAATGCTTTATTCTGAGCGTTGTTGCTTGAATGCAAATGAGGAGGACAGAGACAGGCCAGTGCAGCGGGTGGGGGTGTGGCCAAATGCTCTGCTTTTTCCTGGATTAGCGGTGCGCAGGACCCACTTCCGTGTTTAAGTGCGGCGGAAGATATGAGATGAAAAAAACACAATTTCCACGGAAAATTAAATTAAATCACTGCTGTTTCAGAGATTCGGAGGCTCGGATAAAGGACATCCGAGCTTGGAAACACTCTCACGTGCCTCCAGGCAAATAAAAAAATGCATCTCGCATTGCGTAGCTTGTTGCGGTCCAAACTCTTTGGGCATGATTTCCAGAGACGGTGGGTAGACATCCAGAGGGGGGGTGGAAACCTTTCCCTGAGTGTAACGTCAGAAAGTTCCGTTGTTCAGAATCGCCTGTTTGGGCTGTCTTCTTTTCAAATGCAGAAAAGGATCGCAAATGGTCAGGTTACACATTTCGCAACTTTTAGCCATGGGGGGGGGGGGGCTAAACAGGGTAGGGGAGCTCACATTAACGTTCAAAAACCTCAGAAAGTGAAAATTTCATGCCATGGGACCTTTAATCTTTTAGCCCGTAGCTTCTCTGCACCCCGTTTCTGCCGCTTCTTCACGTTTCCACGCTCAACACTGAAACTGGCAGGGATCAGCGCAGAGAAAGGGGTGGGACTGCTCTCGTAAGCTTGTATATCCTGATTGGTTTAGTCCACTGTCTATCTTGAAGATGGACCAATGGGCCACCTCCTCGAAATTGTGGGCCGGTCTCTAAGTGAAAAAACAAAAACAAAACAGCATCGGCCCCTAGGACTGTCAGCCCATCGGGAAAATGCCCGGTATGCCCGATTACCAGTCCAGGCCTGTCTATGGCATATTAGCATGCTAACATATAACATATTTAGATCACCCTGTTACCTTTTATTGTTTTTAAAATACTATATTCTCCGAAAACAACAAGTTTCTGTTTTGTTTTTGAGTCTCTGCTTCCTTCAGAGCGCTATCACAACACAATCAGCATGTATCCGCGAATGAAACCACCGCACGTCGCATCAGGTTTGTCAAGTTGTTGAGTACAGTTTTGTATCACGTTTTTGTTTATTTATGTAGAATTGCTGTGTGGGAGAATGGGTGATATAGACTTGTGGGATGAGCTTTGGACAGAATCTTACAGCTAACCATAAGGAGGGTTCCAGTAGGACCCCAGAGAGATCACTAAATTACTGAAACATGCGTGGATGCCATATAAAACCTTAATGAGTGAACCGCATTGTAACATGGTAAAAAGCTAAAAGAAAATAGATTTTGCATAATACCACAACTTTCAAATACTGTACCATAAACATACAAAAAAATGTCTTAAAATGATTTGAACACAACCTATTGTTTGTTCAATTATCTGTAACCTATTTTCACAATTCAATACTTCACTCCTGCCACACCGGTACCACATTTACACTGGAGCCGTAGAAATCTCATTACTCTGAGTCAGTGCCGTGCTATTCCAGGTGATTTTAAATTGGACGGATAATGTGACAGTTTGGCCTTGCAAATCCTGCCAGCTCCCTTTAAATCCCAGCTCATTTAAAACAACCCAGATCCCGTCAAGAATACGTGAGGTGCCACTTCGGATTCAGAAAGAGCTGGAATCGATGGCGTCCCTTTAATTAAAAAAAAGGGACATTCCATCGATTCCATCAATATAAACTTTTTGTCATGTGTTGTGAATGTTGTTACCTCCTCAAAAACATACCTGAAGTTGTGTTTTGTTCATTCACACATGTTTGAGTAATCCTTTATTATTAGTCTGTCTGCATCTCCAAAGCTCAAAATGCTCAGTTCCACCTTGTGATGTCATGTAGAGGTAATTTTCAAGTTAACAGCTACATTTAAAGGGATATGCCACCCCCAGGTCAAACTTGGGCATCTCCCCACAGTCCAGAGACTAAAATAAGTGGTGGAAAGCGTTTTTCTGGTGACGCAGCCATTGTCCAGGTCTGTCAGCACTGAACGCCGCGGTATCTGCAGCTACTCTGCGTTAGACTGGAGTCTAACGTCGCCAGAGAAAGATTTCGGCCAAAAGGAATTAATTTGCTCGATGCTTTTCCCAATTACTTTCTGTGTAGTGCGCATTCATATCGAGTGCAAATAAATGTGCAAATCAACACGGAGAACTTGACTTGGTCATTTTGGGTGGGAACTATTTTTCAGTGCGGAAAAAGACAGCCGAATCACATGCCACCAGGAAGGGAGTTCCCCTGTTACGCAGTGTGGTGTGTGCTTCGACTGTGTTTTTCCGCACTGAAAAATAGTTCCCACCCAAAATGACCAAGTCAAGCTCTCCGTGTTGATTTGCACATTTATTTGCACTCGATATGAATGCGCACTACACATAAAGTAATTGGGAAAAGCATAGAGCAAATTAATTCCTTTTGGCCGAAATCTTTCTCTGGCGACGTTAGACTCCAGTCTAACACGGAGTAGCTGCAGATACCGCGGCGGTCAGTGCTGACAGACTCGGACAATGGCTGGGTCACCAGAAAATGCTTTCCACCACTTATTTTAGTCTCTGGACTGTGGGGAGATGCCCAAGTTTGGCCTGGGGGTGGCATATCCCTTTAACCTCTAGTTCAGTAGCGATTAGCAATTCCAGGGCTGAATTGATCCAAATGATTCTAGAGAACGTGTATGGAGCATTTCCTGTATTACCACATGACATCACAAGGTGGAGCAGAGTGTTTTCTGTGTGGAAGAAGAACTCAGACTAAATATCAAACATGTGTAAATGAAACAAAACAGTCCAGGTAGGCCAATGTTTTCAAGGGGGTAACAGCATTATAACATGGCTTACAGTCCACAAGAGTCAATTTTGAATAATATAGGACCTTTAAGTTACTGATACTTGAGTAGTAGTAGTAGTAGTACTTAGTTGAGTAGTACTACACATACTCATTTTTCCTTTTACGTGCGCAATTTCTTGGACATTTCACTAAAATTAAAAAAAGTTCAAAGTCATTAAATTTGACATGTTTTTACCTACAGACACAAACTAACCACTGTTTCTCAAAGTCTTTTCCATCACAAGTCTCCATAAAGTCTGAGCAGATGTTTGGAGGAATCTAATTATGCACGGAACACATTGAAATTCCGCAGACACCCTGAGAGTTACTCATGATTTATTGATTCATGCCGAGCAGGCATTAATATTGTGGTTATGATTAAGACTTGTCTGGCTTACTTTGGGTGACATCTTGGTTACATGACGTTCCCAGTATGTGTGTGTGTGTGTGTGTGCCAAGGCCGTAAAACACTTTAACAAAATCCCAGGAAAACTGTCTCTGACCTCTGCAGTTTACAAAGAACTTATGCTTTTTTGTGACGTTTTAAAATGTAAAAGGAACACGACATCCACCCTGTACTCGATGATTTCCCAAGTATTTGTCCCAAGTTCATGGGTGCGCTTCCGGATCCATCATCTCTGGCTCCAATTGACTGTACATTAAAAAAAAGTTGTCATTTTGGGCTTAAAATTTTCGTATTAACTCACTAATACATGATCCTGGCGATTTTATTCAATTTTGTCCGCAAATCAATTCCTCTGGAACTGTAAAATGCAGGCCTCGGTGAGCTTCATTTGGTTGGATCTGAATGCTATGGGTGACATCACACTCGGCCGTTTAGACGAGGACGATTGCGACTGAATACGACAAAATATTCTATCGGAAGTGTCTTTCGTTTACACGGCGGCGGCGCCGTCGGGCTCTGAAACCGCAAAAATCTGAAGACTCCTTCCAGAGTGTGGAGTTCTGAAGACGGCTCAGGTCGCGTCTCCGTCTAAACGGCAAGAAGCGCAAAACATGTTCACGTCGCATACAGCTGACTGGATGCGCCGTAAAAACAATAACAATACGTCGCAGGTGACAGAGGCGAGTTTGACCAGGCAGAACCAGTCAGTTGGTGGGACAATTTTGAGAATGGATTAGTTGCTGACAGTGCTTGGGTGGAAAACTTCAGAATGACTAAACAAGCTCTTGTTGTATTAAGCGAAGAGCTCCGACCCGACATCGAGGGCGAAACAACCGTAATGAGAGCCCCTGTCGGTGTCCTGAAAAAGGTAGCTCTGACATTATATTAGCGGCCTGGCATGCATATTCAATCGAATTCGCCCACTTTTGCGTCTTCGTATAAACAAACATTTCCTGTTGAGAACGCTCGTCTAAACGGGGATACAAAATTGAAGACGAGACGCCACTTTTGCGTCTTCTGTTTTGATCGTCGCCGTATAAACGTAGCCTTTTTTGTCCACTGTCTTGCCCCAGTACAGATTTATTGTATAAGAGGCTCCTGAGGTCAAAATAGGTCTGCTGTACTAATCATAAAGCGGTTTATTGTCTGATAATTAAGAATTTGTTTGTCTGTCACAGCAAAACTCCACACTGGTCTTTGAGCGCGGCCAGATCTAGAAGTGGACAAAATGTTCTCCTTCCCACCCAATTGGTCAACTGTATTTGATGTAATTTCAACCTGCCTATCACGTTTTCTTGTTTGCTCCGCCAAAATGGCGTCTGATTTGCCAGTAGGACAATAAGTATAGAGAGTCTGGTAAATCAGTCACCATTCAGAGCGTATGCGATTTACAGAGAGACTTGTCTTGATAAAGCAGCAAAACTTTTTATTAAAACTTATCATTTTTTATTTTATTGCGAGAATTGTATTTTTGTGTTGTTTTATTGTTATTTTGACATAATTACTTCTGATCGATTTCTGTACCGATATAGTTTGGTATTTGAGAGCCCTTACTCGGGTCACTCTGGCCCTTGGTGTATAAAGACAAAAGTGTTAGAGCTGCGTTTAATCCCAGTGGGTAATTAAACCAAAGCCTCGCTCCTTTGCTCCATCTGAGGGAAGAGATTTCTCTCAGTTCTGGTCATTTCATTCTCTCTGTGTTGAGCCACAGCCACAGACTCTGGTCTATAAAAGTCTATGGTCACGGCACGGCCTGCCGGAGACCCAACGCTGCACTGGGGAATGAGAGTGTGCGGTTTTAAATGTATCATGAGTCGAATAAACAGTCCCTCTCCATGGTTTGGCTAACCTCTGCTTAAAGGAAAATTAACTTTTTTTTTTACAATTTTTACCAAACTGCTATGGGTGAGTAAAACTACTTGTTTTATTGCCGAAAGAAGGCTCAGATTGTAAAAAAAAACTTTACTTTTCCTTTAAATGAAAATCAAATCTGAATGTAATTATTGTATACGTGCATTTTCTTATGATTTCCGGATCAAACACTTCCTCAAACTCTCTTCACGTCTGCTCCTTTCCATAAGTGTCGCTTTTCCCCCCGTGTCTCCAGACTTTGCGCAGAACACACAGCAGGGTCCTAGGCCACATGTTCACAACCTCTCCCTCCACCTCTGATACACTGTTAATACTTAAAGGAAAAGTAACGTTTTTTACAATCTGAGCCTTCTTTCGGTAATAAAACAAGTTGTTTTACTCACCCATAGCACTTTGGTGTCATATGGAGCACTTCCAGAGATGTTTTAGATTTGCGATCTCCATCATGTGAGTTCTCGGGGCAAATGTTTGCGGTCTCCAAATAACACAAACTTTAGCACTTTTCAAATCATAGAAGCCCGATGTCTTAGTCTACGATTTTGTGTGGTCAAAAGTGGCCTGTAATCCGAGATTTAGCCATAGTTTCGAGTAGATGAGGACGCCAGTGCGCATGTGCGGACTGTGCTCTCAGCTCCCGGGACCCAAACATGAAACGCAAAGCTGTAAACTATGGCTAAATCTCGGATTACAGGCCACTTTTGCTTCAAACGAAATCATAGACTAAGACATCGGGCTTCTATGATTTGAAAAGTGCTCAAGTTTGTGTTGTTTGGAGCCCGCACGGGGCATATTACATGCTTGGGGAATATATTATATGGCCCGAGCTATGGCTAGAACATCTCTGGAAGTGTTCCATATGACACCAAAATGCTATGGGTGAGTAAAACAACTTGTTTTATTACCAAAATAAGGCTCAAATTGTAAAATTTGTTTTTACTTTTCCTTTAATGGGCCCCAAGCCACTCTGCACTGGGAAAATTGGGCTTCAACATCAAAAAGGTTAAGAACCCCTGCATTAGAAGAAAAATGTTCCACATGAAACACAACACTATGCCCCACCTAAATTTTGAAATGCCCCCCCCAGTCTCTGCAGTCTAGATCCGGGCCTGTCTTTGAGACTTGTGAAAAGTAATTCATTGTGGTGGATAATTAGGATGCTCAGAATGTGTAAGGTAAAAGAAAAATAACATTGGATCACTGCAAACCGTTTAAAAGGAACTAGTTCTCAATTTTGAACAAAGAATATGGTTCAGAATGAGTTGATTCCTTGCTCTCATACAACAAAGTGCCTTCTTATGTTCATTCAGTTTTATTTTTTTCAAGATCACCAGTAGCAGCTTTTACAGTATACTGGGAGTAAAAGGCCATTTCCTGAACAAGCAGAAGTCTCACGCAGGCTCTGTCAAGATCTTCTTTATCCAGGGATATGCACGGGATCACGAAACATTACAGTACTTCTGGAATAATTAGCATTGGTAACAAACATAAATAGGCCCATTGTTCCACCAGATGCTGAATTGACTTTTGCCAAGTTAATTCAGCATCCCTAGCTAACCCTTACCTGTAATCTTTTAGCTATAAAGCAGACTAAAATAAAGGCATGTTTTTTGTTTGTTTGTTTTTCACATTGAGTTTATTGAATTGAAAATTTTACAAAACAAAAACATGTGTCTTTACTGTGAGTGGAGTGGTATC
Source organism: Paratrypauchen microcephalus (assembly GCA_036785185.1). Taxonomy (NCBI): domain Eukaryota; kingdom Metazoa; phylum Chordata; class Actinopteri; order Gobiiformes; family Gobiidae; genus Paratrypauchen; species Paratrypauchen microcephalus. The sequence continues at coordinate 82,270 of JAVJIX010000210.1, forward strand.
CCCGCAAACCTGACTCTCATTTGGCCTCGTTTCCATGGAGATGTTATTCCTTTGGCCAGGCCTGTCAACAGAAATTTGGGGGCTTGGGCAAGAAGCCTTATATGGGCCACGCTCTAATATAAAACAGGAAGAGGGTCAAATTCTGGGCCCCTAAAACGCCCCTATTATATTGGCTATTACCCTCCACAATATGGCACTACTATCTCCATGGAGAATGTTTTAAAGGAAAAGTAAAGTTTTTTTTTTACAATTTGAGCCTTATTTCGGTAATAAAACAAGTTGTTTTACTCACCCATATCACTTTGGTGTCATATGGAGGATTTCCGGAGATGTTTTGGATTAGCGTTAGGCTAACGCCGTTTAGCCTAGCGCAACTTATAGCCATAGCTCGGGGCATTCCCCGAGCATGTAATATGCCCCGTACGGGCTCCAAATAACACAAACTTAAGCACTTTTCAAATCATAGAAGCTCGATGTCTTGAATCAAAAGTGGCCTGTAATCCGATTTATCCATAGTTTACAGCTTTGCGTTCCATGTTTGGGTCCCGGGAGCTGAGAGCACACTCGCACATGCGCACTGGCGTCCTCATCTACTCGAAACTATGGCTAAATCTCGGATTACAGGCCACTTTTGACCAAACGAAATCGTAGACTAAAGACATCAAGCTTCTATGATTTGAAAAGTGCTAAAGTTTGTTATTTGGAGCCCGCACGGGGCATATTACATGCTCAGGGAATGCCCCGAGCTATGGCTATAAGTCGCGCTAGGCTAACGGTGTTAGCCTAACGCTAATCTAAAACATCTCCGGAAGTGCTCCATATGACACCAAATTGCTATGGGTGAGTAAAACAACTTGTTTTATTACCGAAATAAGGCTCAAATAGTAAAAAAACGTTACTTTTCCTTTAAAGTATGTTTTTTATTTTCTACTTCTATGGAACGAAGCAGGCGATGTGCTTCTTCCAGAAAGTTACAAGGTATACACTGTACCTTTAATTTGTCATAAAATATTAAATGGAAAAAGGTGGGTGACATAATATCCCACTTAACAACATCGTAAAAGTGTTTGGAGAGCTCTGGAAAAGGACAAAATATGCAGGATTACTCAGACACGCGTGAATGAAACATCTCAAGGTAAGATTTTCACGTGGAAGCTTTGATAACAGGGTTAGAAGTTCAAAAAGCTCAAAAGATCTTCAATGAACCAAGCAATAGCATACAAGACACATTAAGCCTCGAGAAAAACACTCACCGTTTCACTCTTTAAAGATGCTTCTAATGGCATTTGAAATTGCAGAAGTAAACAGGAAATTGGAACCTTTTAAAACATCTCGGTTGAAATTGTACAATGCCCGTCAATCAGTATAATTTATTCATCCAGCCGAGGAAGCGCACAGAAAATTGTGACTCATTACGAAACAAATATTAGCCAAAAATGAAAAACACAAAAACCGGCAATCAAGGTCTTTCATTTCAAACTACAAAAGAACGAGTATGATTTCTGTCTACTTTTTTATTTTTATTTTATGAAGACTGCCAACAAAAACGCCAATCATACATGCAAATGGTGCCAAAAAAAAGGCAAAAATTAACAATATAGCTGAAATGAAATTGTAAAAAGTGTGATTGAATTCAGAAATTTTGACATTTGTATGAATGAAATTGTGTAGATTGTTCATTATAAACACATTGGTTTAAAGCAGAGGTCTTCAACAGGGGGGTCGTGACCCCTAGGGGGGTCGCAGAGGTACTGCAGGGGGGTCGCGAAATCTTTTGATTTCACTTTAAAATAATATAATTCTATATTTTATAGTGTAAAATACAGTATTAACCTGTGTATTATTTCCTTGTATTGGATGTACCATAACAGAGTAGCAATGTTTATACATGACACTAAGCTCAATTTAATATAAAACACAATTCTATGCCGTATATATAGTAGGGGGTCCCTGGCCCAGTTCGCCATCTGTTTGGGGGTCCCTGGCCTGAAAAACGTTGAAGACCCCTGATTTAAAGCCACAGATGTTAGCTCCGAATTAAAAAGGTTTCATAATTCAGTGGTGGATAGGGGCTGGAAATTATAGCAATTAAAAATGTGTAATGGCACATTAAGCAAACGCATTACAACAAACTGCATTTTCTTTTCACCAATCAGAGAATATTTGCTTTTGAAAATAATTATGTGCTCTCTCACTCCATTATGTTTCAGAGGTGCGTAGTTAGATTTAGTCAGTTACATTTAATTGCGTAAATAGGATCTACATTATGCAAAATTGACTTGTTTGCTTTAAACCATGTTATAATGTTGATACCTCATCAAAAACAGACCTGGAGTTGTGTTTTGTTTTATTCACACATGTCTGAGTAACTCTTTATTATTAGCCTGTCCACATCTCCAAAGCTCAAAATGCTCTTTTCCACCTTCTGATGTCATGAGCTTTCAAGTTAACAGCTCGTTTTACCTTTAGTTTAGTAAAGATTGGCACTTCAGGGGCTGAAATCATCAATGATTCCAGTGAAAGTGTACAGAGTTTAAAACACTGTGGAGCACGTTCTGTATTACCACATGACATCACAAGGTGGAACAGAGTGTTTTCTGTTAGAGATTCAAGATTTAAGATTGCAAGATTGTTTATTTGTCATATGCAGAATCAACACAAGGTTAACAATGCAATGAAATGCTTAGGATCAGAAGAACCGTTGACTCGCTAAGATAGTCAAGAAGTACTAATAACATGCAATAATAGTACATGGTAAAAAAGTGTTGCAAAAGTGCAGGGGAAGAAGTAAACAATATAATAAACTGGTCAACTGGTCTTGGGCCGCTTACTTCGCTTATGCCTTGGGCCGGCCCTGCAACTCCACCTATGTTTTTGGTGAGGAAACAACATTATAACAGGTCAGGAAATAGAGTAATACGGGACCTTTAAAGAAATTGTACTTTTCAAAGTACTTTTCTAGCAGTAGCCTTTTACTACTTGTGTAATATTTTTATTGAAGTAACAGTACTCTTGTGTGAAGAATCCCTCAGTCATCCAGGTAGAATCCATGGCAAAAGGAGAAATTAAATTTGTCAGCTGGACAAAAGTTTATTTGGTCGAATACATTTTGCAGCTCATCCAAGCTGCTTCTTCAGTTTAGTTCTTCAGTTCTTCTTCAGTTCTGAATAGAAGAAGCAGCTTGGATGAGCTGCGAAACGTATTTGACCAAATCAACTTTTGACCAGTTGACAAATTGAATTTCTCCTTTTGCCATAACAGTACTCTTATTTGAGTAAACATTGTGCTTTATGTTGAAGCATGATACGAAGTGATTTGAACATAGCTCCACTCCTTCAGATACAGTGTAGTTTTGAGCTAATTTTTATGAGTACAAATTTCAGCTTCTCTACTTACCTCTGCTTTGAATTCTGTATGTAACCTTGGTGGAATCCTTGTTTTTCCTTTTATTTGTGAGCACTTTCTGACTTAGATTTGAAAAGTTAGAGGGATTTTTGGAAAAAGCAATTGTCACAGGGCGAAAACTGTTTCGCAAAAAATGAGCAATCAACTCAGCTTTATTCTCCATGTAGGTCACAGCAGGAGACTCCCTTTTTCCTTCCGACCTCTCGCTGCACAAGTCCGCAGCTCCATCAATCCTCTGCCAGTATTGATTGCAGTCCGTCTGAAAAACACTCTTTTCTCCATTTCCATTTGAACCCAGGGGACTCCCCAGACACTTGTCTTATATACCTTTGCCATGCGCTCACTAAGACTTTCAGCTGACAATCGATGACACTGAAATACAGAATAATCACTGTTGTGTCTTCAGAAACTGGGACAAGTTTTATTCAGTAAAATTTATCATGGTACAAAAGTCAGAAGTTGGCTACTCCTTCTTGTGGTAATTTGAACTAATTCACCAGGAAAACTGAGGGCCAACAATGAGCCATCATGGGAAATTCTATGTAATTATAATGTGTTTTACTGTCTGAGAACCAGGGAATGCACTATTAGCATGGTAGCTGTTGTTAGCGCTACCGTGAAACTCTGGTCTGGTCTTTAAAAGTCGCCAAAGGTGCTTTTTATGATTGATCACTGTGAAATATAATCATTGCTCTGGGACAAATATATTCAGTTAAAGGTTATGAGTCTGAGATAGTTCTGGTTTAATAATACGTCCATAATTATAAAGTTGTAATTATAAAGTTGTAAATTATAGACTGTCTAAGAACCAGGAAGTGCACTTTTAGCACCATAGATGTTAACTTTACTGTGAAACTCTGCTCTGTCTTGAAAGGTGCTTTTGAACTCAATGCGACTGATCTCAGTGAAATAAAACCATTGTTATGTCTTCAGAAACTAGGACAAATATTTATTCAGTAAAGGTTATGATGGTGGAGGATTATTCAAGTAAAAAGTAGGCTATCTCTTGTGGTATTTTGGGCTGATTCACCTGGAAGACCAATGGCCCATAAAAAATGAGGGCTTTATTTGGACGCCGGGCCATAGTTTGGACAGTCCTGTTTTAATAATTCATAAATACTGTGTTGAGAGAATGGTGGGGAAGGGCACATGTATGACGCAGTGTCTACATCTGACAATTTGAGAATGCATATCCTCTGATCCCAAGGTCGGAGGTTCAAATCCTAATCTCTATAAACATTGTTGGTAGCATAGTCAAATCCACTGATCCACAAATTGAATGCTTTCATTGTGTCCTTGGGCAAGATACCCGGTGTCTGCTTACACTAGTACATGAATGTGTGTGTGGAGAGGTTAGTGTTTTCTTGTTGTAAAAAGCTTCAGTGTTTTGAAGGTAGAAAAGGGCTATATAAATGTCTGTTTAAAGATCCCATGACATGGTACTTCTTGATGCTTTTATATGGCTCCTTAATGGTTCCCTAATACTGTAAATGAATCCTTCTTCAAAATCAACACTCAGTGCATGAGAAACAGAGATAAGATGAGAAAGAGTAATTTTTCTCTCTCTGAACACTCCATTATGGGCGTTGTTGCTTGAATGCAAATGAGCAGAAAAGAGCTGGCCTATAGTAGAGGGTGGGGGCGTGGACAAACTCTCCGCTCTCGGCTCTGAGCTCTCAGCTGATCCGTGTTTTTGCACGGGGGGAGAGATTTGAAGCGTTCCATTGAAAAATAAACACATAATAAAAATAAAATTAAACCACTGCTGTTCAAAGGTCCAGAGGCTCAGATAAAGGACTTCCGAGCCTAGAAACACTCGGACGTGCCTCCAGGCAAATAAAAAAAGGCATTTCGCATTGCCTAGCGCATTCGCAGTGCAAACTCTCTGGGCGTGATTTACAGAGACGCTGAGTACAGACAGACGGGGGTGGAACTGCATTTGCATTTCTTTTTTTCGATCTGACGTCAATCAGGTGCCTTGTTCAAACTCGCCCGTTTGAGCTCTGATTTTTTGTAACGCAGAAAAGGATCGCAAATGCTCAGTTTAGACATTTCGCAACTTTTAACCATGGGGGGGGGGACTAAACAGGGTAGGGGAGCTCACATTAATATTCAAAAACCTCAGAAAGTGAAAATTTCATGCCATGGGACCTTTAAAGTTCAAATTTCCAAATATGTGTTTTTTTTTTTACACCTCACTATTTTTGTATTTGTTTTTGCTGTGTTCTGTTTTTTGTTCTCCAAACTTAATACATACTTAAATTACAAAGACCAATACAATAATCAAACTCTATCAAACTCAAATAATCTTAAACTCTATTGCCTGTCCAGCCATTCCCTTCTACATTGTGTTTGAATCCAGAAGGGACTGGAACTGGACCATAGTTTGTGAAAAACCTCTGTCCAAAACTTGAGACGATCCAACCACAGTCTCTAATTTGTAGCGTAAAAAATACAACAAAATATATACCATAATTTCTGGACTATTGAGGGCACCTGAATATAGGCCGCATCAAAGAATTTAATTTTTGTACATATATAGGCCGCACCTGTCTATAAGCTGCAGGTGTCCACGTCTTCAAGAACGTTTTCAAGTTCGGAGCATCTGCTTTTATTGCCTCTGAAAGCTTTTGTCGTCTTTTTGCTTTGAGTCAGTTCGTCACGCTGCCGTCGCCAACATCTCAACATTGACTCATCGATGCCAAGCTCATGTGCAGCAGCTTTATTTCCTGACAGCCAGATCGATTGTCTTTAACGTCAAAGCTGCATCATGAGCATTTCTTCATGTGTTTTCCGTGAGGAGGAGGTGTGCATGAAGCGCAAAATAAGTAGTATTTTCCTTGGTGCATTGTCTCCTCATCTGTCTGTCTCGCTCTTGCACCCCCATCAGTTCATGTTCTACTGCGCATGTCTCCTGCAGAAAGAGCCACTCTCCTGTCTGGGATCATGTCAGTGTCTCGTAGGATTTCAGCAGATTGCTCTCCCGGGGGGCGGGGACAGGTGCATCAGGTATGAGTGGATGTCCGGCTACTGATTTGAGACGTTTCTTCTTGTCATTTACACATTCACCTGCATTTCACGCATACGGGTCATTAAGACATATCCCACTCACTAATGTTCACTTAGCATCATAACTTGTTTTATCACATGGCAATAAACTGTTTTAGTGCACTGACAACAGCGCTCGCTAGTGTTGTAACCAATGTTCCCCTTAATTTTTCATGTGTTTGAGCAAACACGCTAACTCCCTGAGCGTTCCTTGGACCCCTGTGAGCAACATCCGACCTGCACACTGTGGCCACACCGGTATCACACCTGAGATCATCACAAGTTACAGCTTATTCATCAAATTACTGCAGTTATTTCTGTTAGATTACTTTTAATATAACTGATTTGTTGGTCCACTTAGAATGACAAAGAGAAAAATCTGTTCATGAGCTTTGTATATGTTGTATGTCAGTGTGAGTCCTGCTGTGGTCAATGAAACACTGAACAGTACAATATTTTGAAAAATAACCTCAAATAAATAAAATAACTTCAAATAAAAAATATTTCTTTTCCTCCCATAAATGAGCAGTGTATAAATCTGTAAAATCACATTAAGAGAATTTTTCAGCTTGATAAATATAGCATGCATACAGCTACAGATTTTTTTTATGGATTGTAGGACCTATAGGCCATAAGATGGGTAATCTTTCTCAAAATAATGATCTCAAAATAAGTATAAATTACTATCACTTTATATCTTGCTTTTAAATCATTAGCCTGTAATTTTGTGTGAGTGTCAGAGCTCTGAGGTATAACGCTCCGGGGAGAGGATTCGCACTTTGAGAAAGTCCCGTCTTTTTGGCTCACAAAAAACTATGAAAACAAAGTAAACAGGGGAAGATAACATTATGGCTCTACCTCTTCCTGTGTTCTTTCCTCCGTGAAGTGTGTGCAGGGGGCGGACCTGCCGCTCTGACGGAGATGTGCAACTACAACTACGGTCATACTGAAGGAAGCGAGAGAAATGCGGTCGAAATGTGTTTGTAGTTGGCTTCTCCCTGACGTGTGTCACATTCACGTGTGCATCTATCAGATTGGTCATTCCGTGCGTCTAACCAGCGCTTTGTTTGTCAGTTCAAGTTAGATTTTATTTTATGCGCTGCACGCACGCAGCTTAGAGGGAGCACTGGTTAGCATTAGCTGCACTGTTATTACTGTTGTATAGCAGGGCTCTCAAGTCTCACGCATTGAGAGTGTGACACACGCAATTCGACGTGTTTTCAGCGAAAAAAAACTCTCCCCCTCCTCCCCGTTCCGCTCCCCGGAAAAAATCAGCCAATCAGAAAATAGATTGTTCTGTTGTTGGGCAGACTGGAGAGTGTAGTTTCAGCTGAGGGACAATTCGACACGTTCACACGCTCACACGCCCCCCCCCCCCCCCCCCCCCCCCCCCCCCAGGAAAAATTGTTCACTCGCACCCCCCACCCCCCACCCCCCCGCTCCTCGGAAATTACGCAGTCTCACGCACGACCCCGCTCAAAACTTTAGAGCTCTGTATATAGCGTGTATGTTCAGAGCACGTACACAAGCCATGATTGGCTGCGTAAATGAGTCATATCGTATGATTGGCTGGACACCTGTCACTCACTGAGTTACGCAGCAAAATGATTTTTTTTATAGATCTAATTAATTTACAGTGCGCTGCATAGGTTTTCTTGTGCGCTGAGAATGTGCGAGCAGTGCGCAATTGCACAGTTGCGCAGCTTAGAGGGAACACTGGTTGTAACTTCATGTTAACCGCACAGACAGCAGTGCTTTCTTTCATCATTGTAAAAGCCGCAGGGTTCAAAGTATGAGAAAAAAGTAGCGGCTTATAGTCCTGAAATGATGATAATTTATTTTACCCCAAATCAGATCAGATCAGATTCAGCTGCCATATGTACATATGACATACAGTAAATCGATATTGTGTTTCGCCCTGGCCAAGCAGAAGAAGTAACAGCCAGGGAGGAGCCGCTGTGCCTGTACGCGCTGCCATCTGGAGATAACAGAGTAGAAAAAAATGCAAGTACAATCAATAACAATATTCCCAAACATAGTACGACAAAAACAGTGGGACAGGCAAACATGAGGCGTCTTTTTGTTTGGTAAACAAATGGAAGGGTGAGGAGGGGGCAAGAACAAGAGTGTAAAATAGAGAATAATGATGACACTGATGAAATTGAGGTGGGCATTCTATATAGACAGGGCAGAGTATTTACAGTATACATGTCAGAGTGTCCCAGCCGAATTTGATAACATGTCCTTTTGTTTATGGTGTGCCCTGATAAACACAGCTGTATCCTTGGGAATGTCGAGTGCAAGAGAGCAGAGTCAAAACAAAGGGTCCTGTTGTCGCAGAGATTTCTGGAATTATAATTAATTAAGCCAAGGGGGATAATTTAACATAATCGACACATTTTTAGAACTCAGGCGAACGGACAATTAGCCAGAACCCTGGTTCTGCCAGGCCCCCAACTTCGTCACCATGCAGGCTGTAAGTCTCTCCAGTCCTCCCTCCTGGTCCGTAATGATTGTGGACTGAGTCGTCTTTGTCTCGCACAGTTCCACAACATATTCGTGATAGTATCCGACCGTCAGGGGGGTATCCACAGATTGGAGATGGTACAGTTCCTCAATCTGTGTCACATTCTGATGTAGTCCTTCCCTAGTCCGCAACGGCTCCACTGTGATGTAAATTTACAGCCGCCAGCTTCAGGGGATTCTTATTCGCTGCCAGCATTCCAAATCGCCAATGGATCATGTTCCGATTGTTGATTCAGTAAAAATCTTTACTGTTCTATAAAAATCTTCACTGTTTGTCCCCCCTTTTGTAAATGCAACTAGCCATGTTTGTTTTTGAAGCAAACAGAGCATCTCTCTAATTGCTTAATCCGTCTGTCAATCACATCTTCTGAAATCAAGGAAAAAGGTTACAGTTCCAGATCCACTCGTCTTTGTGAAGTTTTGTCAAAGTGTGTAGTTCTGGACATGGCTGGACATGTAATCTGAACTATAATGGTCCTATCTCACTATTCTGTTAACTAACCTAACGCAAAATATTAAAATGCAGTGCCAATTTGTGTGTGCTTTGTGCGAGTGAATAGTGGTGGTGGTTGGAGAAAACCAGTGGCACTGAATGGCAGCTTTGCGTGTCATTCAGCCTCAGGACAGCTGTGGCTTCAGGCATAGCTTAGTTTAGCATCAACTTAAGGCCACCACACACTATAGGAGAATTTGCTTGATTCTGGCTGTGATTTTCTTCTCCCTGAGTTCGGGGAGGCTTTATGTCTTTGGGTGCGAATTTGAAGCTGCTGCTCTGTCAGATCATAACCACCAAACATCAGCAACGCTACGGCAACAGCCAATAAAACAGAAAAAGACAATCAAAATCTGAGCTATTATTAGTAAGTGCAGTGGTGGAAGAAGTAGTCAGTTTTGTTACTTAAGTAAAAGTACAGTTATTGGTGCAAAGAAATAAGAAAGTAAAAGTATTAAAGTAGGCTATCTAAAAGTGTACTTAAAAGTAAAAGAGTAAAAGATGCAGATTTTGAGATCTTGTAAAGCTTTTAATGTTTATTAAAAGTGATTTTAATAAAGATTTGTACAGAATTTTGTTCAACAGAAACGATTAAAGTGCTAGACGTAGAATAGAGTTTTTTTCCCCCTATTTGTTTACTCAAACTGTGAATGTGTTAAATAAGCCCTCAGCCTTTTCAGGAAGTGTCTAATAAAAATACATTTACTTTTCAGTCCTGTTAAAAAAAAAATTGTAGTGGAGTAAAACGATACCTGCTCCCAAATGTGGTGAAGTAAAAGTATCAATTTTAAAATCTACTTTAAAGTAAAACAACGTACAAATACTTGTACAAATTTATACTTGATAGTACAATACTTTGCTACTTCCAGCAATCACTGAACATTGAATGAACATCGCACCAGTTTAAAATTGTGTAATTACAACAACTGAAGCCATTTTGTACATTTCCGCAGCGTGGTCCATCAATCTCCTCCTAGTATTGATTCCAAGAAGTGGAAAAGAGTCTTCTACTTTCTCCGTCCCCCACTTTTACCGTGTAAGCTCCGAAACACAAGGCAAGTTTGTCAGAACCGTTCCTGCCATGACTCTTGTGAATTCTTGGTCAGCTGCTCTTGTGCGACCAGGAACAATCCACTCCGTCCCCTCACACATCAGCCTCGCTTTGGCCCTCACCGCCACAAAATCAATCAGGGCTGAAATACGGGCAGCGGTCACGGAGGCCACTGATTTTGGCATGCAAGGCTATCCCATAATAGACAAAGAGACGGAGATCAATAGCCAATTTGGTCTCAAAATGAGTCTGGAATGGTTGAAGGGATATTAATGTGGTTCTGTGCTCCGGAGATGTCTGGGGAAATATGATGAAGATTCAGAGTACAGTGAATAGTGAATCATCTCTATGTAACTTTCAGTGGTTTACCTTGGTTGGTTGGGTAACTGTTTTTCTCAATTTGTCAAGTCTTCAGGTATTGGCTGCTGCAATAATGTGGTGATTATGAAGCGTTTTGTTGACTGAGGACCAGGAAGTGTGCTGTTAGCATGCTAGTTATTGTTAGCTTTATTGTGACACTGTTCTGGTCTCTCAAAGTCATGAAAGACACTTCAGAGTTCATCACGGTGAATAATTAGGATGCTAGGAATAAGGCTGGGCTGCTGCATAATGGTCCAAATCCAAAATCATTTTAATCGATCCTCCCCAGTCTCAGCCCTCTTTCTCCCCACATCACCCCTGCTGCCAGAAACCTTGGAGTAATTTTTGACTCTCACCTCAACTTCCACTTTCACATCAAAAAAGTTACCCAATCCTTCTTTCTCCATCTCTGTACAATTAGCAAAATCAAAACTATCCTCTCCCATCCTGATCTTGAAAAAGTCACCCCCAGGCTCATCTTCTCCTGTCTAGACTGCTGCAACTCCCTCCTCTCCAGCCTCAACACCAAATCCATCTCCCGCCTCCAGCTGGTTCAGAACACAGCAGCTCGTCTCCTCACTGGTTTGAACAGACACCAACACATTCCCCCGTTCTAGCTTCCCTACACCGGCTGCCTGTGTGTTTTAGAAGTAATTTTAAGATTTTACTGATCACTTTTAAAGCTTGTTTAGGTCTTGCAACAACTTACATTTCAGAACTTTTAACCCCGTACGAGCCCTCCTGCAGCCTTAGATCCTCAGGCAGGTTCCTGTGGCTGTTCCAAAGTCCAGGCTTTGGACGAAAAGTAATGGAGTCTTTTCAGTCCGGGCGCCTCGGCTTTGGAACTACCTGCCTGAGGAGGAGGAGAGGCTAGCACCAGCAGTATCATCTTTTAAATCACTTCTTATAACTCGTTTTATCGGTTGGCCTTCCTTTAACTGATTTTAGCTTGAATTTATTCCTTATTTCTTTTTATTCTATTTCTTTTTATTTATTTATTATAATTACTTGAACTGTTTGTGTCTGTTTTTTGTTTTGTATGCCTTCTGTATGCTATTTTTATGCTTTTTGTATTATTCTTTGTGACTTGCCAGTGTTGCCGGCTGGCTAGCTCAACTGGTAAGTCACTTGACTTTCACCTGGGGGACCTGCGTTCAAATTCCCCCCGGCAATGAGCAAGCCCATTGTACTAGCAAGACCCACGGTACTGCCCCCCGGGTGCTGGAAAAGATGGCTGCCCACTGCTCCTGAAAAAGGATGGGTCAAATACAGAAGTGAAATTTCTCCTGTGTGTCACTGTGTGTAAGATCAGTAAAGGCTTCATCTTAATCTGACTTGTACAGCACTTGTGCAAACCTTGTTTTTAAAAGTGCTTTATAAATAAAGATGTATTATTATTAATGAACTAGTTGTTTCTTTCACATTTTTAAAGCAGGTGTATTACGCAAAATTAACTTTTTATAATTGTTGTAATTGTTTCCTCTCTGTATTTAGAGTGATTCATACATGTCTGAGTAATCTTTATACTTCTGTATTCAATATGTCATTGCTGCGATCAACCCTTGTTTTCACTGCTCTCGATATACACCCACTGCTCAGTGCTTACTTCATTGTCCTTGTCATTTCAGCACAAATCAGATGTGCAGCTATGACTTGGAGGTGCAGACATCTTTGCAACTCTTTGTTGTGATTACATTTACCGCAACACCACTTCCCACTGAGCACTGCAATTTTCTGACCTGGAAGTCAGTGAGGTCAGTCAGTGGATTTGTTACTTTTATTGAGTGCTTTTTAGATCAACATAATGATCCACGGGTGTCATATAGCAGACAACAGCACAATGTCTTCTTTAAGACTGTAAAAATAAGATACAACGCCTTAATGCTCAGAAGACCTTAAAGGTCCAGTGTGTAGGATTCATGGCGGATAGGTGGATGGTGCTATTGCACTTCCTGTTTTAGCTACGGCAGACCTCGAGGGTCACCCGGGCGCGCCGTAACACGGACAGCTCGCGTGCCCGCGCACGAACCGCGCGCACCCTGCGCTGTGCGAGCTCTCGCCGACAACTACGGTATAAATAAAACGCGGTCCCGTTCAGTGTTTTTTTTTTCTTTTCGCATGAAAGCACACATTCCCGATCGTGTACCATGACACTCTACACATCAAATGAAACCTTACAGTCTCCTCTTTTTGACTATGCAATTAATTTCCTGGCACAACAATCACTCCCCGAGCACATGGGGCTTTTATACGGAAAAGCACAAAACAAGGTTTGTTACTTAGCTTACCTTTGAAGGCTCTGGACAGGTCAAACTCTGTATTTCACCATAAGCTTGGTCTCAATCTGTCCGTAAGGATCCAGCGAATAAAATCCAGTAAAACAATTTAGTCCAAAACACGTGTTAGATCCATTACGACGTGTGGTCGTCAGTCTGGGGCAGACTGACGGAAGCAAGGCTGCCAATCTGTGCCACTGGCCCCTCTGACCACCACCAACAGTCACTCACAAACTATGAGGCTACTAGGCAATGTGGGTGAAGTGCCTTGCCTAAGGACACAATGACAATGTCTTTGCAATTGGCGCCCACTTGTGGCACCTGATTTTCCCAGTGGTCTCACATCCGAGTACTACCCAGGCCCAGCTTTGCTGAGCTTCTGAGATCTGATGGGATCAGGCTTTGGCAGGCTGCTATGGCCACATTAGCATTCAGCCTGTAGTGGATCCTATGAATAAACATGCTAAGCTAATGGAACACACAATAATCTTTCATTGTCATTTACAATTGTTGTTGAATATGAATTGCACTGTTTATCCTTGAAGCTCCTAGTGGCTCTTATAGCATGTTCTGTGCTCATGTTGGGCTCATTATACTTATTCTGCCTTCACTAGTGTTCAAAAACTAGCTCTGCAGATAGCGAACATTCTCTCCAATAAAGACTCAGGAAGCCTCTGTTGTTCTGAACATTTACTGGAGTTGACTGTAAAACTGTAACAGACAAAAAAACGAAACAGTAATAAATACATATTACAATAATGTTTTCACACTCAAATGAACGGAGAGCCACACAAAACAATGCAGAGCAGCACAATACAATTCAATACATACACAATAACAGCCCAACATTAATTGAACTTCCCTAAAATATCTATAAAACAAGTGGTTAGCATGATGCTAACATCAATAGAAACCCCCATAAACATGCTAACTCCGCTAGCATCACCCATTTCAGCCTGGACTTGAAATTCAAAACAACTCAAAGTACCTCACATAAGCCTTACAAAATGAATTAACGTCTTGTAACAACACAATACTCACAGACAGATGTTTTCACGAGCTAGGTGACAGTTTACAGGACCCAAAAATTGGCAAATAACAGAACAGTAGAAAGCTCTGGAACAATATGGCTGCTAAGGTAGCCCAAGCAGACAAAACAGACAAACTCAAAGCAAAAATACTCTCTCTCTCCACTGGGGCAGAACACTCCCCGCCTGGTATACTGCTATACCACTATACTTTAACCAGTAACACAACATCTGAAATAGGTCTTGTATATACCTTAGGTGTGCCTTCTTTAACTACTCGAACATCTACTTTACGCACTCTATTGTCTCTGCCTGGATAAGTGTTCACAACTAGCCCAGTAGGCCATTCATTCCTTTTAACTTGGGGGTCTTTCAGGAGGACAACATCTCCGATAGCCAAGTTCGGTTGATCTGCTTGCCATTTTCTTCTAGGTTGCAGTACTGTAAGATACTCCTCTCGCCAACGTTTCCAGAAAAAGTTGGCCAGACTTTGCACTTGTTTCCACTGTTTCCGGAACAAGTCTTTTGCATCAAAGTCTCCAGGAGGAGCAGAAACCGGGTTGATTTTTTGAGTGAGAATAGCACTTGGGGTGAGCAGATCAGGCTGTTCAGGGTCCGATGACACAGGTACTAAATGACGGCCGTTCATAATGGCCGTAACTTCTGCCATGAGTGTTACAAGAACTTCATGAGTCAAGCTGGGAGCATGAACTTTAAGTAGCATTGCATCCAAAATCCGTCGAGCCACCCCGATCATTCTTTCCCACACCCCTCCCATATGTGAGGAGTGAGGTGGATTGAACTTCCAAGTACATGCTTCGTTTTTGAGGTAGCATTGGAACTTAGGGTCTTCAGAACTTATCTGAAGCTCTTTGCATGCTCCAACAAAGTTTGTCCCACGGTCTGACCGAAAGAGCTTCGCTGGTCCTCTTATGGCCATGAACCTTCTTAAAGCATTTATGAAGCTTGAAGTTGAGAGAGACTCCACTACCTCAATATGCACTGCTCTCGAGACTAAACAAGTAAACATAACTGCCCAGCGTTTGTTATTTAACACTCCACCTCTTGTTCGCCGGATGCAGATGTTCCATGGTCCAAAAACGTCCACTCCAACATGTGAAAAGGGAGGAGCTTGGATGAAACGATCCACTGGTAGGTCTGCCATTTTTTGTTGTTCTTCCTTTCCCCTAAGTCTACGACAAGTAATGCATTTGTTGATTACATTTGAGACCAACCTTTTTCCTCCAAGAATCCACAGTCCAGCAGCCCTGACTGCTCCTTCTGTGAAATGTCTGCCTTGGTGAGCAACCTGTTCGTGGTAAAGCTGTACTAGCAAGAATGCAATGTGATGCTTCTTTGGAATTACTATGGGTTGGATTTGATCTTGCGGAATATCTGCACAAGACAAACGGCCTCCTACCCTCACCAATCCATCCTTATCGAGAACCACACTGAGGTTTTTCAGGGGGCTATGTTTTGATACACTTTGTTCAAACTTTTGATTTCTTGCTCAAATGTCTCTTTTTGAACAATGCGGACAATGACCAGCTTTGCTTGGGTTAGTGCATCCATTTTATTCTCATTTGTTATGGCTTTTGAGATGGTCCTGGCCTTTTGGATGAGTCTGGCCATGGCGTGCGTAAGACGATTCCAATTGGAGAAGCGCTCAAACCTATGTGAGCCAAGTGGTTTGGCCGACGTTTTGGTTGCAAAAGTCGAAATCTGGGGATGAACATCTGCATCTGTAGCAGGCTCAACAAGTTCAAAGTTTTTGGTTTCAACAGGGTGCTCCCCATCACTTTTCATTAAGAAGTCAGGTCCAGTGAACCAATTTGTGTGATTGAGAAGTGAGGCTGGCACATACCGTGTTCCATGATCGGCAGGATTGTTTTCGGTGCTCACGAAGTGCCATTGACTGGGTTCAGTTGACTTTCTGATGCGAGCTACACGGTTAGCTACATAGACGTAAAACCTGCGGCTTGTGTTGTTAATGTAGCCTAACACAACTCGACTGTCAGTGTAGTACTTGACTTTGTGAATTTCAATGTCAAGCTCGACAAGAAGCATGTCGCCCAGCTCTACTGCCAGAACTGCAGCGCATAACTCCAAGCGTGGTACAGTATGGATTTGACGGGGGGCTAACTTGGACTTGCCTATGCAGAAGCCGACATGGGCATAACCTTCATTGTCTACAGCTCGAAGGTATGCAACAGCAGATATGGCTAGTGTGGAAGCATCTGCAAAAATGCACAACTCCCTCTGACAGGTAGATTGCAAGGATGAGTTTAGATACTGTCTAGGGATCTGTAGTTTCTCAAGGTCAATAAGTGAGTTTTTCCAAGATTTCCACTGTGACTCTTTTTCTGCAGGCAATGGAGTATCCCATTCACAGTTCTCTGTACATAGTTCTCTGATGAGGGCTTTACCCTGCACAATGGTGGGTGCAGCAAACCCAAGGGGATCATATAAGCTGTTCACTGTAGAAAGAACACCCCTCCTTGTGAATGGCTTGTCTTCCTGAGACACAAGAAAGGTGAAGCAGTCGTTTTGCAAGTCCCAGTTAAGTCCCAAGCTACGCTGTAAGGGAAGGGGCTCAGTGCCAAGGTCAAGATTTTTCAACTCCCTTGCGCGTTCCTCAGCAGGAAATGCAGCCATTACAGTGGGACTGTTGGAGGCTATCTTGTGTAAACGAATATTTGAATCTGCTAACATTTCTTTTGTGTTTTTCAGAGTCTGAATTGCATTTGATTCTGATGGGAAAGAAGCTAGCCCATCATCAACATAGAAGTTCTTTAGAACAAACTGCTTGGCCTCTTCATCGTGTTCCTCTTGAGAAGCAAGAGCTGCCTTTCTGAGGCCGTATATTGCAATGGCAGGCGACGGGCTATTTCCGAACACATGTACAGTCATTCTGTATTCTCTGATGGCCTTAGCGGGATTGTTGTCCTCAAACCACAAGAAACGGACATAGTCACGGTGGTCCTCGCGAATGGTGAAACAATAGAACATTTGCTCTATATCCGCTGTGACAGCCACCAGTTCTTTGCGGAAACGCAAGAGGACGCCAAGGAGTGTGTTGTTCATGTCAGGGCCACTTAACAAGACATTGTTTAAGGAGGTGCCTTTATTGGTGGCACTAGAGTCAAACACTACCCGTATTTGCTCAGGTTTGCGAGGATGGTAGACACCAAATATTGGTAGGTACCAACACTCTTGGTCTTTGTCTAATTGGGGGGCAAGTTCAGCATGTCCTGAGTCAAACATTCTCTGCATGAAGGTGAGAAAGTGTTCTTTCATACGAGGCCTTTTTTCAAGAATGTGACACAATGACTTGAGACGTTTAACTGCCTGGTCTCGGTTGTTAGGTAGTCTGGGCCTTTTTGGTTTGAAGGGTAGAGGTGCCACCCAGCTGTTGGACTCATTCATAAACATTTGTTCATCCATGATCCCTAAGAACTGTTCATCTTCTAATGACATGGCTGGTTTGTCATCGTGAGGGTTGTGGATGAACAAATGCTTACTGAGACTGTCCTTTTCATCAAGGTAGATCAAACTGCTCATATTCAAAGAGTTAGAAGGCAAGTCAGTTATGAAGACCTTTTCTTTAACATGGAATGTGTTAGGGCAAGAATCCAAAATAGATGTACGGCCACTGCTTAACACTGAGGTGCGATACACACTAACACTGTTTGGTACGTGAGCACCTCCTAGGCAGACCTCACCTATAATAACCCAGCCAAGATCAAGACGTTGGGCATAAGGGGCATCGTGAGGGCCGTTGTAGTTTTCTCTGACCTTGTGCACTTGGGGGATGTCACGGCCAAGAAGGACAAGTATTGCAGCCTTAGGATCTAAAGTGGGTATCTTGTCTACTAAATGTCTGAGGTGAGTGTGATGCTTCGCAACCTCTGGTGTAGGAATCTCAGATCGATCATCTGGGAGCATGTCGCACTCAATCAGTCTGGGAAGCTGAATACTGGTTTTGCCGTCTAAAGACTCTACAATGAAGCCATTTGCTTGCCTTGCCTTAGTCTCCTCGACACCTGAACAAGTTTTGAGTGTGTAAACTGCTCTGTCTGTGTTTATGTTGAAGATTTCAAAGAATTCTGTCTTTGCTAAGGATCTATTACTTTGCTCATCTAAAACTGCATAGGCCTTGATTGCTTTCTCTTTGTGCCCATCAGGATAGATCTTTACCAGACAGATTTTGGAGCAAGAACGCGAAGTGTTATCCTTTCCACATATCTCTGTGCATTTGGATATGATAGCTTGCATGGAGCTCTCTGGTTGCTCCCCGCCATGCTCTTCTGTTGTGGTCTGTTGTGTCTCGAGTTGGAGCGTTCCAAGGAGCTGGACCAGGATGAAGAGCTGTGACATGGTGATTGCTTTTACACTCATTACATTGTATGTTTGCATTACATTCTTTTGCCCTGTGGCTGGTAGAAGAACAGCACCTGTAGCAAATGTTCATTTCCTTGAGAATAGTTTTCCTCTCATCTAAAGTTTTGGCTCTGAAACCACGACACTTGCGAAGGGAGTGTGGTTTGTTATGGAGTGGGCATTCATTTTCAGGGTCAACTCCGTTTCTTTCTGGAATGTCGCTACAGTTGTCCAAAGTAATTATGTCAATTTTGCAGACAGACACTGCTTGTTTAAAGTTAGGCTTGTTCAGTCTCTCTGGCTTAGAGACATTTGTACCACCATTAAAGAGTAGGGGGGCAAAGCTTGGATCATTGAGTGTTTTGGCTTTGTCACACACAAACCTGACCAAGACTGGGAATGGTGGGTAGGTAGCATTATATTGCTCTTTGTAGTGGGATGCTGCAGTGATCCACTTTTCTTGGAGGTGATATGGGAGCTTCTGAACTATAGGAGTAATTCCACGGGATGTGTCAAGGTAACTGAGACCAGGTAAGAACCCGTCTAGGCGGGCTGCATCAAGTTCAGTGAGGAGGTCACCTAGCTCCCTTAGCTTGTGATTCTCTCTGTTTGAGATTTTGGGAAACTCTTCTAGTTTTGTCAATAAGGCATTCTCTATTGCTTCAGAGGACCCATAGCTCTCCTCCAGTCTTTGCCACAACATTCTGACACCAGCAGTGGCATCACAGATGTGCACGGCCCGAATGCGTTTTGCCAGCTCGGCCGACTTGGGGCCTAACCATTTGCAGAGAAGGTCTAACTCCTCTCTAGGTGTGAGATTGAGTTCCTCAGTGGCATTATGAAAATATCCCTTCCAGGCCCAGTAATGTTCAGGCTTTTCATCAAACATTAGGAGCCCTGAGCTGACCAACTCTCTGCGAATCAGGTATTTGGCCAAGTCTGATGCAACAGAAGGGCCAGATTGGTTAGCACTGATGACAGGTGATTGCCTGGGCTGGATTTTCATAGATGACTGTCTGTTATAGGGTAGATGAGATCTTTGGTCATAAGTGGCAGAGCCGGGATAGTGTGGTTGGGGTGTTATTGTAGCGTTTTTGAAGGAATAGTCTGCTACACTGATGGGATTGTATTTTGGAGATGGTGCTGTTGGTAACTCTTTGAACTCATAGTCGTTGATATCACTGAATGGTGTGCTGTGTTCTTTTACTTCTGTCTGTGCAAACTCACCATTGTCCTTCGTTTGTTGGTGTGCTGGTGGAGCTAGTGTGGGAACTTGAGCATCATAAGGTTGGTGAACAGCTGATGAGTCAGTTGCCATACACAATAACAGCCCAACATTAATTGAACTTCCCTAAAATATCTATAAAACAAGTGGTTAGCATGATGCTAACATCAATAGAAACCCCCATAAACATGCTAACTCCGCTAGCATCACCCATTTCAGCCTGGACTTGAAATTCAAAACAACTCAAAGTACCTCACATAAGCCTTACAAAATGAATTAACGTCTTGTAACAACACAATACTCACAGACAGATGTTTTCACGAGCTAGGTGACAGTTTACAGGACCCAAAAATGGGCAAATAACAGAACAGTAGAAAGCTCTGGAACAATATGGCTGCTAAGGTAGCCCAAGCAGACAAAACAGACAAACTCAAAGCAAAAATACTCTCTCTCTCCACTGGGGCAGAACAATACTGCATAAAATAGCTAGAGCGCTGAACAAGACTAAGCTTCTATTTGGAATTTGTTCACTGCATTTGGGACACTTTTGCACTATATTGTTTTTCCCTATGTTCACTTTATTATTCAATATATGGTACCAACCAAACACAATGCTCAGTCTCTGCCTACTCTCTCTTTGTCTGATACCTGGTCTTCTGATACCTAGCCTAACCTCTATTACTATTACCGATTACTAGCATATTACTATTGTATCACTCTTTTATAACACAGGTGCTTTGCATGATTAAGCATTATCATGGCTAACATAAGGGGACGAATAATAACTTTAAATATGAATTAATGTGCATGGAGTGGTCATTACAAAGTATAAATAGCCTACCAGCCACACGTTCTAAGTACGGCCCCCCGTTCAACCCATCAATCACTGAAGCGGCACGGAATCCTGGCGGCACGGTAGCTGAGTAGCTAGCGCTCTTGCTTCACAGCAAGAAGGTTCCGGGTTCGATCCCCGGGTTGCCCGGGCCTTTCTGTGTGTGTTCTGTGTGGAGTTTGCATGCATGGTCTGGGTTCGATCCCCGGGTCACCCGAGCCTTTCTGTGTGGAGTTTGCATGTTCTCCCCGTGTCTGGGTGGGTTTCCTCCGGGCACTCCGGTTTCCCCCACCAACCCAAAACATGCACCATAGATATCATATATCCAGCTTAGGTCCTGACCAAGCAAGAAGATCATGGAGATGGGGACCGGGCGCCCTAATGTGTGTGCTGCCCACCGCTCCTAATATATATATATTAAAATGCAGAGAAGAATTTCTCCAGTGTGAGATCAATAAAGTTCACTTCTTCTTCTTAAATGAAGTTACGTTATATATATATATATATATTTAACTCAAAGATTCTGGGGGCACTGTGTCCCCCTTACAAAAATACAGTACTCTGGTGATATTGACAGGAACTGGTCCAATGCTTCCTATGACACAACTTGATGCAACTTCGAGTGACTGGCTGCAAGGTGCACAACTCCTCATGTATCTACATGAAAATATCTCTGTATCAATGAAATCCACATGACAAAGGGACTTGAGAGGCGATAAGACCGGCTTCATGGGGAGAGAGCGAATATTACAAACAAAAATGCCCCCAAAATGCCAAAGTTTGTCACAAAGACTGGACAAAAAGTATGGTAGCTCAATCACCCAATGGTCCTCAATGACCATGAGTGGTAGAAAAGATGGGTGAAATGCAGATTTTCTATTCGGCAACAAAGTCTACCTTCTGTGTAATACCAACAATAATTGGACAATTTTAACAGTGTCATCACCAAAGATTTTTTATCCTGCTTGGACAAAAACACTTTCCTCTGTCATCACCACTGTACCCCATCTAGACAGTCTGTGTACTCCTGATGATCTTGTTCATTTTTACAATACCAAACTGCAATATATTTTAAATTCCCTGGCCCCCATCAAATCCAGAACAGTCACCTTCTCACTCTCAGCTCCCTGGTTCACTCCTGAACTTCGTCAGCTCAAGGCCAGGGGCCGTCAACTCGAACGACTATACAGAAAAACAGGCCTCACTGTCCACAAGGAAATGCACACAAACCATACTCTTCATTACAAAGACTCTATGAACACTGCCAAATTAATCCACTTCTCTAAATTAATCACCAACAGCAAAGGGAACACAAAAACCCTGTTTTCCATTGTTAATAGCAGCACACAATCTCCCAACCTTTTCCCTGCTCATCTTCTCTCCACCGATTTCTGCAACTCCATAATGTCTTTCTTTAACAACAAAATACACAAGATTCATGATCAAATAACCCTCAATGCAAGTAGTTCAGCACTCATTACAGTCCCCTGCACCCCTCCTCCCTCCACTTTTTCACAGTTTACTCTTCCCTCAGTTAGTGAAATATCAGCCCTGGTCCATAAATCCAAACCCTCAACCTGTAGATTAGACCCCCTCCCCACTTCCCTGGTTAAAGGCTGTCTTCCTTCTCTCATCTCCTTAATTACTTCTATCCTACATTCCTCTCTGACCACTGGCATTGTACCTTCCTCATTTAAAATTTCAGAAATCACTCCTATCATCAAAAAACCCGGTACAGACCCAGCCGATTTTAATAACCTGCACCCCATATCCAATCTCCCATTTCTCTCTAAAATACTTGAAAAAATTGTTGCCTCTCAACTTCACTCTCACCTCACTGAAAATAATCTGTACGAACAATTTCAATCCGGCTTCAGACCCCTCCATAGTACCGAAACAGCCTTAATTAAAATCACAAATGATCTCCTACTTGCAGCTGACAATGGACTCCTAACAATACTCATTTTACTGGATTTAAGTGCAGCTTTTGACACAATCACTCACACCATCCTCATCGACAGACTTATCTCTATTGGCATCTCACACACACCTCTCCACTGGTTCATTTCGTATCTTTCCTCCCGCTCTCAGTACATCCAACTTGGTTCGTACTCCTCCCAGCACTACCCTCTTTCCTCAGGTGTCCCCCAAGGCTCAGTCCTTGGCCCCCTCCTATTCATTATCTACCTCCTTCCTCTTGGTCACATTTTCAGAAAACACAACATACACTTCCACTGTTATGCAGATGACACCCAGCTCTATATCTCCTCCAAACTAAACAGCAATAAAACTGAAGTCCTACTCATTGGCACCAAATCTACACTAAACAAAATAGACAGCCTTTCAATCACTGTGGATAATTCCTCCATCTCTCCCTCCCCTCAGGTAAAGAGCCTGGGTGTCATCCTGGACAGCACTCTCTCATTCCAGTCACACATCAACAATATCACACGCACAGCCTACTTCCACCTCAGAAATATCAACCGTCTCCGTCCTTCACTCACCCCGCACACAGCCGCCATTCTTGTCAATAACCTGGTCACCTCACGTCTTGATTACTGCAATTCCCTCCTGTATGGTCTCCCCCAAAAAACTATTCATGAGCTACAACTTCTGCAAAACTCTGCTGCCCGGATCATCACCAGAACTCCCTCTATTCACCACATCACCCCGGTCCTGCAGCAGCTTCACTGGCTCCCAATTCACTACCGTATTCAGTTCAAAATCCTACTCGTCACATTCAAGTCCATCCATAACCTGGCTCCTACTTATCTCACAGAACTCCTTCATGTCACCACACACACCCGCTCACTCAGGTCCTCCTCCTCCATCCACCTCACAGTCCCTCCCGCTCGTCTCAGCACCATGGGGAGCAGGGCCTTCAGCCGCTCTGCTCCCCATCTATGGAACTCACTCCCCCCAGACCTCCGGAACGTTCAATCACTACCAATTTTTAAATCCAGACTCAAGACCCATCTTTTCAAAACAGCTTACCCCACTTAATCACTTTCCCCTGCTGACTATTTCATTTTACTTGTACTGCTTTGTCCATTCTCTTAGTTTTATTTTGTATATACTGCCTGTTTTTAACTGTTTTTAATTGATTATCTTTGTGCGGTGTCCTTGAGTGTCTAGAAAGGCGCCTTGAAATAAAATGTATTATTATTATTATTATTATTAACAATAGGTTTCAAAGAGAAGTCGTCAAATAGAAGGTGTTTAGTGACACAATACTAAAATTTCCCCAACACAATTTTGATACCAAGGAAAATATATTATATTCATTTTTGCTACTTTTGCATAATGATAATGATTTTGCTAACAAAAAAATCAATTTAATTTTCATCACAAAATGTTAGCTTCTTTAAGTTTACAATTAGTTTGAACGCTACTTCAGCTATAGATCAAGACCATTCAAAAAATATTCAAGCAACATCAGGACTGAAACCTGCTCAAATGAGTATCTAGTTTCAGTACTAGTTTTCAGCTAGTATCAGTAAGTATCTGTGTATTGATTGGCTTGGCAAAACCAGAATGATATCTCTGTGTATTTTCTATACAGATTGATGGCAAAAGGAGAAATTCAGTTTGTCAACTGGACAAAGTTTATTTGGTTGAATACGTATCGCAGCTCATCCAAGCTACTTCTTCAGTTCTGGCTAGAGTGCTGGTGGACACTGCTTATAACTGCCTGCAGGGAGGAGGTAACTACATGAAATTACTATGAAACTATCACACCTATTTGTTTTTGTTTAGCATACCCATTCAGGGCCATAATGGCTGTTTTCACACCTCTGGACCTGATCTGGCAAACCCTATTGTTTTCTTTGTTTAGGTTTGAGGATAGAGTTATAGATGGGAGACAAATTGGGTCTGAGTCCTCCATTTCTGTTCAAGGAAGGATTCTCTTTATTGACAAAAATAGCCTCTTTAAATCCCCTCTCAAACCAGTTCTTTTCCCTGGCTAAGATCTGTACCTCACTGTCCTCAAAGGAGTGGCCCGTGGCTTCTAGGTGGAGATGTACGGCAGATGACGGTCCACTCTGGCTCTCCCGTCTGTGTTGGTACATTCTCTTGTGAAATGGCTGTTTTGTTTCTCCAATGTAGTGCTCGCTGCAGTCTTCATTTCATTTATTTATTTATTTCATTCTTTAAAACAAAACAAAATAACAGATGCATAAGCTTATAATATCTGCCCCTTATCAACTCAAAATTATATTACAACAAAATATATATAACAATAATAATAATGATGATAATAATAATTATAATAATACAAAAATCTTTTACTGCACAATACTACTATATATTTTCATTAATTCCACTTTCACATTTTTCTTGAAAACTTGAATAGACGTTGATGATTTAATTTCATGTTCATGATTGTTCCATAGACTGACTCTTTGGATTGAGACACATCTTTCCTTTGGTTTTGTTCTGAATACTGGTTTAGAAAAAAATATCAGTTCCTCTTAATTTATAACTAGTTTCCCTCTTTCTGAATATATTTTGCAAGTTGATTGGTAATAATATTTGATGAGCTTTGTACATAATTTTGAGTAAGTTATATTCTACCAATTCTTTAAATTTTAATGTTTTTAATTGTACAAATATAGGGTTTGTGTGGGCTCTGTATCCACTTCCATTTACCACACGGATAGCGCGTTTGTGTAAAAGGAAGATTGGTTCAATGAGGGTTCTACAGGTACTTCCCCACACTTCAATACAATAAGTCAGATATGGAACAATCAGTGAGTTATACAAAATAAACATGGTATTTTTGTTAAGACAGTCCTTCACTTTGTGTAATACAGCTATTGTTTGAGATACTTTTGATTTAACTTGTTCTATGTGTGATTTCCATGTCAAATGTTCATCAATTACAACACCTAAAAACTTGATCTCACTTGTCCTTTCAAACTCCAGTCCTTGTATGACCAATCTTGCATCTATGTCTTTCCTTTTGCAACTAAAAATCATAAACTTTGTCTTACTCAGACCCTCCAGGAATTCGCGATGTTGCGATTTGCAACTTCAACGCAACTTCAGCCAATCCCCGTGAATTCAGGGCGGTGTTGCAATTTTGACCAATCACCGCAACTTTCCCGCAATTTTTACTAATTTTGACCAATCATCGGCGACGTATTGAACGCCGACCAACTTCCTTCTGTGTAGGAGACATAACTGAGATGAGGTGCACGGTGCGTTTGTGTGTGTGTGGCAGAGGCGGTGGGTCACGTGAGTGTGGGTGTGTGCACGTACGGAAGTGTGTGCGTGTAAAAGCGCGCGCTCACCTGTCACACAGAGGAGAGAGTCAGGGTTGGGGTGTAGCCGTATTTTTTGTTGACCGCAAACCATTCATTCATCTTTCACGTTAATCTGTTCATCCTGCTGGTTTTATGAGTTCCATTTCATCCTGCTGCGCTGTCATAGCTGTGTGCGCTCTTTTTGTAATAAATGCACAAAACACATATCTGGATCTCAGCGTATCTGTCACCATAGCCTCCTCTTTGCGTGTCACAAATCTGCGAGCCATAGGACCCAACCTCATATTCTCGGCGGCTAAAAGGTTTGAGTTTGGAAGCCGCAACATTCTGCCTTACTTCCGTGTGACAAACGGAACTGCGGCCGTGTTCCCAGTTCCCAGAGCGCACAGCTCGGAGCGCGGCCCGAAGGGGGCTCAGACTGCAGTCAAGGAGGTGCACACTTGCTCAGCCCCGACTGCAGTCCGCGGACCGCTTAACAACTGCGGTGTTCAGACCGCATGTTAACTGCGCATGGGACAAAAAAGAAGTGGGACAGCAGTCGTCGCGCCGGTGTTCTGTCGAAATGTGTGACGCACATGCCCTTCGGGCCACGCTCCGAGCCGCGTGCTCTGGGAATTGGGACACGGCTTCTAATGGCAAAGAAACATGTCTGCGGCCATTTGCCCACAAAAATAACAGCAAAAGACCGGGCGAAACAGTTCCCCTCCTAGTAGTAATTTATTTTCGATGTTGGTAAGGTTGTTTTAGGACCATATCTGTGATCTCTGTGTCTTTGTATTATTCTTTGTCAGTAATAACTCAGTATTCAAAATATTATTCAATTTTAATTACAAAAAGCGAAAATCGCAACTATTTATCGCAACTTTCACTTCCTCCCGCAACAAAATCGCAACAAAAACCTTAAAAGCACCGCAACTTTCATCGCAACTTTTTGGAAAAGCTCCCGCAAATTCAGGCATTTTAGCCCGCAACAATCACAAAAAATGCCCGCGAAATCCTGGGGGGTCTGTCTTACTAATATTTATAGATAGTTTGTTGGCTTTGAACCAGATCAAAATTTTCTGAAACTCTCTCTCTACTGTTTGTAAAACTCCATTTATATTTTTTCCTGAGTAAAATAGAGTAGTATCATCTGCAAACAAAATACATTTGAGTAAACTAGAAACAGAGACAATATCATTGACATAAATAAGGAAAGGTATAGGTCCAAGAACCGATCCTTGGGGTACTCCACATAATGTAAGATAATACTTTGATTTATTGTTATCGATTTCCACATACTGATATCGGTCTTTTAAGTAGCTCGTGACCCAATGATGTGCTACCCCTCTTATGCCATATTTATGTAATTTTTGCAATAGTATCTCATGATCCAGAGTGTCAAATACTTTTTGAAGGTCTACGAAAGTGTTTATTGTCCATGGCATTGGTTATTTCTTCTGTCAGTTCCATTATTGCTGTAGCAGTTGAATGTTTTGAGTGAAATCCATATTGGCTGTTGCTTAAAATTTTATATTTTTCAATAAATTTGTTCAATCTGATCACGAATAGTTTTTCTAGTATTTTAGAGAACTGTGAAAGCAGTGACACAGGTCTATAATTCGAGGTATCATTTTTATTTCCTTTTTTAAAAAGTGGTATAGTTTGGCTACTTTCATGCGGTCGGGAAATATTCCTAAGGTGAATGATAAATTACATATATATGTGAAAGGTTGAATGACAACATCTATAATTTGCTTTATCAATGACTTATTTATGTCTGTATAATCGTTTGATTTTTTATTGGCAAATTTGTGAACAATTGTCAAAATTTCAATTTCTTGTACGTGCTCCAGAAAAATACTATTTATATTTTCTTGTATAGTTTGTCCATCAATTGCTTCTTTCGGAATATTTTTTGATAACGTTGGGCCGATATTCACAAAGTAATTATTAAATTCATTTGCGATTTCTTCTTTTCCAAAGATATCTATATTATTCTTTGTTAGGTAGGTTGGACCAATTGATTTCATTTTGCCTTTTTGCAAGACTGTGTTTATTACTCCCCATGTGTTTTTTTATACTATTTTTTATTTTTATCTAATAATTTGGTGTAGTGATCCTTTTTTGTCTTCTTATGATTGATACAAGTTTATTTTTGTATGTTTTATACCTTACCTCTGCGTCTTTTGTTCTCGATTTAAGAAACAATCTATAAAGATAATTATTTTTCCTACAAGCATTTTTTAACCCGTTTGTCATCCATGGGTTATGAATCTTTCTCTCGCCACGAGAACTAGTTTTAATTTTTTTGCAGTTTTTGTCATATAGATTGAGAAACGTCATAAATGCAGTCTTCACTACACTGAATGGAGTAGACCACATTGCTTTGTTTGTGGCTCGGTGTTTTGTCCTTTGGGTGGACCAGTTTTTGTCTTAAAGTGTTTGTGGGTTTGAAATAGACTGGGATTTCATATTGTCTGAAAATCCTCTGAAATTTTTCAGAAATGCCAGCCAGGTAGAGAATACCTACACCCTTTCCTCCTGGGTTCTGATTCTCTGTTGTCTTGTTTCTTGTCCTTGTCTCTCTTGGTGTTGTTGACAGCCCATTTAGGATATCCACAAACAGAGAGGGCTTTCTGCACATACATATTGATATCAGTCCACACGCTCAGTGAGTCTTGAGTCCAAACAAATGTGATGTGTTTTTTATTCAGTGGCACATCATTTTGAAAATAAAATTGATCTCACTTCATATTTACATATTTTAGTGCTTCACTCACATGTTTTTTCAGCCCCATGTTGTTGTTGTTTTATTTATTTTACATACCGTGCATGTTCCTGATTGGACCTGTCAATTACCACCATCTGCACTCAGACTCACATCTTCATAGAGTATTGAAGAAGTGTGTATTTCGGATCTCAGGAAATATATTGATATTTTTGGTCAACCCTAAAAGAAGGTCTTAAAATAGAAACAAAACACAGTCAACAAAGAAAAACTATACACAAAACATTTCATCTTTCATCTTGGAGGTTCTATGAACTCTTTAGCACTGGTGAGAGAAGTGAATATACTATACTTTCCAAAATACTTCTGTAGAAATCATTTGTCCCATATCCCGTGGAGTGGATTTTCACAGCTCCTCTTTAGTCTACTCTCCTCATAGACCCATCACCCGTGTTTGTATCAGAAGGTTTTGTCACATTGTGTTCGATAATTATGAAAGGGAGGAAATAAATGACAATAATTTGCATGTGTGTATGAATGAAACACTGCCTCTCCAAAAGCGTAATTGTGGGTGAAGCAGAGTAGGACACAAAAGCTGTCCTCTTCCTTTGCTCTTAATAATAACATGACATAGCTCTCCTCTATATCATAATGTCCCTTTGAGCTGCTTGATGGCTCTTTCCATTAGGGCCTTGTCTATCTGGAAGCGCCATCAGATGGTGATATACACATTAGCGTTAAGTAATGGCTTTCAGAAAGGGGTGGATCTTGGTTGAAGTTCAAAAGACTGACCGTTTTTTTTAGATTTCAGTTACTTTCACACACCCTGATAAATCGATGAAGAACAGCCAAGACCACTACTGCCTGAGATTTAGATTAGAATTGTTCAAACTTAATGACTGCTATTGTCTTTTTGAAATAGCGTATATGTCTAAGCTTCAGATTGCAGATGTCTCAAGTCTTATTTTAAACATGGCACATTTATGTGTTTTGTTCTAAACCAATAAAAATAATTTCAGACAGCATTCTATTAATGCCGCTCAACTGTATTCTCAACTGTATGTACCCAACTTTATTCCTGTTAGTCTATTTTGTTTTGTGTTTTATCCTTAGATACATAAGTAGTATTCTATTTATTGCAAACCTTAAAGGTACAGTGTGTAGGATTCGTGGCGCATAGGTGGACAGTAGCTATTCCACTTCCTCTTTTGGCTACGGCAGACCTCGAGGGTCACCCGGGCGCGTAGCCGCGCGCACCCGGCGCTGTGCGAGCTCTCGCCGACAACTACGGTATAAATAAAACGCATGAAAAACGCATGAAAACACACATTCCTGATCGTGTAGCATGACACTCTACACATCAAATGAAACCTTACAGTCTCCTCTTTTTGACTATGCAATTCATTTCCCTGCACAACAATCACTTTTATACAGAAAAGCACAAAACGAGGTTTGTTACTGAGCTTACCTTTGAAGGCTCTGGACAGGTCAAACTCTGTATTTCACCATAAACTTGCTCTCAATCTGTCCGTAAGGATCCAGCGAATAAAATCCAGTAAAACAATTTAGTCCAAAACACGTGTTATTACGACGTGTGATACAGCAGCCTGTCTTGTTTACCAAAAAACCACGAGGCTCCCCCCTCCCCCCTCCCCTTCCCTTTCTCTCCTTCTCTCCTCCGCTCCCACATGCAGCGCGGCTGAGCAGGCGCTAGCAGGAGCCTAGGCAAATTATGAGCCCAAATGTCCTTCTGCGGCTCTCGTATTCAAAATGGCTGCCTCTGCATGGGGAAGATCCCCCTTTTATGTGACTATATCTAAGTTCAAAAGAATACTTTGATTTCATAATGGAAGTGAAAAGGCTTGGAAAACAATGTATTTTTGAATGGGTATCTTCAATTTATGTAATTAATGGGTAAAAATCTTACACACTGTCCCTTTAAAGCCCTTCTCATTTACCACCTCGAAGTTGTATTTAGAGTGATTCATGCATGTTTAAGTAATCTTTACAACTCTTTGTTGGTCTTTGTTGTTATGATTACAGCAACAAAAAAATACATTTAAAAAAATGTAATTTTAAGCTGTGCACATGCCCAAGAGCGTATGCATGTGAACACTAGTGATGTTTCAAGACGTTTGCTTGCCAGATTTAAAGACCACTTTCTCATTTTCATGGGTAATTCATTTTGAAGGTTTGGAGTTTCAGTGCAGAAACATTATTTCAGTCAGTGTTTGAACCTTCTGCAAGGAAATGTGGAGTGTATTTTACAAAAAAAGATAACCATATAACACACTGACTAGTACAATATAATGGGGTCATGAGGTAAGTTTGCAGCTGATGTTCTTAATATGCTGCTGCAGCAGCAGCAGCAGTGAATACCACGTAAAAATATCCTGCAATAGATACACTACCTAAATTGCTCATTGCTCATAGATTACTCAAACATGCAAGAATGAAAGAAACCATAACTATGAGATGTCAGATGTGAAACCTTGCCCTCTCCTCATTTGGCCTTTGTCCAGCCTCACCTGGGCTATGTCTCATTTCTCTTTCCTCGCTTCCTTCTACTTGATTCTCCTCCTCAATCCTCCATTTTTCAGCTGTTAATCAAATGTGTCATATGAAGTGGTGTCCCAAAGAAAACCACGGAAGGAAGGAGTAAACATGACGAGGCTTCAGGAAGCAGACATCAGCAAAAAGGAGTTTAGATCCTCTCTCCCCCGTGTGTCCTCTGTGGGCGGGGCTTCCTTACCAATTTCCTGCAGAATCAAGGAGAAGGAAGTGAGGCCCTGTGCTCTCTGCTCTTCTTCTGCCAGACCCAAGCTGGCACACTATCAGACAGCAGTAACATAGACAGCATCTAGTGGTAAGTTGTGACAATACAACAGGGATGGGTCGGCCAGTCTAATTACAGATGGTAGCTTTAAGGTCTGCCTAGTTTACTAGGCAGACTGTTTACTGTGATGATTAATGAGCTACATGGACACCTGAATCTGTCTAGCTATATTAATGAGAATATTTTAAAAAAATTGCACTGATAAGAACTAAAAAAAAAAAAATCTACTTTGCATAAAACATCTACTTTACAGACCTTTCAAAAGATCCGTCAATACCAGCGCTGACGTTACCAGCGTTGGTGCGTGGACCCCTGGAGCCACTGCCGTTTCCGTCCTCGGGCTGTTCTCCCCGATTCCTCTGCCGAACAAAGGAACCACCATTCAATTATGGAGCTCCACCTCGGGCCATGTAGCACAACCTGACAACATCAAAAGCCATCACCGCCTCTCTCGCCACCACCGGCCTGTTCAACTCTCATTAGTCCGAAGACATTCACTCTATCCACCGTGGAGGCCTCCCAAGGTCACTGAGCACCGGATTGGACGTGTCTAAAAACTTTTACTTTGAATTAAACAGCGTTATTGATTCCTAGAAATTAGTGGGGAATTAAAGGGATAACGGGGCCCGCACTGCTGCATGAGGAATGAGGGTGCGTCTTCCTGCCTGGAGTCGTATCTCTGCGTACAGGCGAGTGTGCTTTTATCTTTTATTTGGCTCCAACAGCTGTATTGTCGGAAGCTGAATTTCTGCTCAGAACTGACTGGAATAGGAATGACGAACAAGGTGGTGAAGCTGTGAGCAATGGGAGAACACGGATCTACAAAAAGGGAGTTATCGGTTCATTTCAGATCCTGTGTATGGTTTGGTATGCTTTTGTTTGTACAGGAACAGGGCACATAACCAAGACAAGTCATAGGAAAGATGCTGGTGCCAAGTTATAACATGGATGCTGAATTACACCTCTAGTCCTTAAAAATCCTAAAGATAATGTTACCTCCTGAAAAACATACCTGGGGTTGTGTTTTGTTTCATTCACACATGTTTGAGTAATCCTTTATTATTAGTCTTAGAACAGAGTTTTTTTTTCCATTTGAGAGAAGATGTAATGTGCAGAGTTTGTGTTTGTGATGAGGAAACAACATTATAACACAGATTAAAACCAGTGCAATATGGCCTCTTTAAAGGAAAAGTAACGTTTTTTACAATCTGAGCCTTATTTCGGTAATAAAACAAGTTGTTTTACTCACCCATAGCACTTTGGTGTCATATGGAGCACTTCCGGAGATGTTTTAGATTTGCGATCTCCATCATGTGAGTTCTCGGGGCACTTGTTTGCGGTCTCCAAATAACACAAACTTTAGCACTTTTCAAATCATAGAAGCCCGATGTCTTAGCCTACGATTTCGTGTGGTCAAAAGTGGCCTGTAATCCAAGATTTAGCCATAGTTTCGAGTAGATGAGGACGCCAGTGCACATGTGTGGAGTGTGCTCTCAGCTCCCGGGACCCAAACATGAAACGCAAAGCTGTAAACTATGGCTAAATCTCGGATTACAGGCCACTTTTGCTTCAAACGAAATCGTAGACTAAGACATCGGGCTTCTATGATTTGAAAAGTGCTAAAGTTTGTGTTATTTGGAGCCCGCACGGGGCATATTACATGCTTGGGGAATATATTATATGCCCCAAGCTATGGCTAGAAGTCCTGCTAGGCTAACCGCAAATCTTAAAACATCTCTGGAAGTGCTCCATATGACACCAAAGTGCTATGGGTGAGTAAAACAACTTGTTTTATTACCGAAATAAGGCTCAAATTGTAAAAAAAACGTTACTTTTCCTTTAAACAGGCTGGTGTATGCTATTTATTTTACCATTTCAGATACTAGTACATAGTAGTTTTGTCATTGACCTACCAACCTTTTCATTTAGTACCTATACATTTTAAATGTTGACAGCATACCTGATTGGAGAAACAGTTAATAATGTGCTTCTATATGCTGTCAATCATGAAATTATTGTTTTTTTAATGTGTTGGTGATTCTGTTATAATGTTGTTACCTCATCAAAAACTAAAATTATAACAGATTAGAAAATAGCATAACATGAGTTCTTTCCTCATTCCGCTTCCTGGGGACCACCATCACCCAGGACCTCAAATGGGAGCCCACCATCACCTCCGTCATAAAGAAGGCCCAGCAGAGGATGTACTTCCTGAGGCAGCTGAAGAGATTCAACCTGCCAGCACGGACAATGGTGCAGTTCTACACTGCCATCATCGAGTCCATCCTCACGTCCTCCATCACCGTGTGGTATGCAGGAGCCACCACTAGGGACAAACAGAGACTGCAGCGTGTTGTGCGCTCTGCTGAGAAGGTGATTGGTTGCAGCCTTCCATCTCTTCAGGACCTGTACACCTCCAGGACACGGACATGTGCAGGTCAGATTGCATCCGATCCTTCCCACCCTGGTCATGGACTTTTTGACCTGCTCCCCTCAGGCAGGAGGCTACAGTCCATTCAGACCAGAACCTCTCACCATAAAAACAGCTTCTTCCCCTCTGCTGCTGGACTCTTGAACAATAATAACACGAGGACTGTTCCCACCCCCCACTCTGTGTCAGTCACATGACCTTGTGCTGTATTTTTTGCACCTGTCTGTTTGCACTGATCATTACCTGCACTGTTATATTCTTGTACATTTGTAAATTTTGTATTATATTATAGCTTATTGGTTTTTAATTTATTTTACTCTATTTTATTTGCTACATGTTAAGTGTTTGTTTACATTCCGCTCCAAGCACCGAAGGAATTTCCTAATGTTGTGAACATTTTCACTCATATGGCAATAAAACCTTTCTGATTCTGATTAAGGCCATATACCTTGATTTGAAAACGTCAGTTACTCGACCTTTAACTTGGTCTGCATTTATATTGTTGATGTCTTTTTAAAAACTGGCTGGTACAGATATGGATTTCTCTCAGTACCGTTCTTTCTCCCTTAGAGGAATATAAAAAAACATTAGTAGAAAATGTTACTTGCCCCATTTTTAAAACATTTCTTTTAATTGTGTGTTTTGTAATATTGACTATCTGCCTGCAGTCTGCTCGTTACACGAAGATGAAAGTGTGGTAGCTTTGTCCTGCTTTTAATGGGCTAATTCCCAATTCAGTAGCCGAGTGCAACTTAGCCAATTGGGTGTAACTACTCATTTGTTAACTTTTTATGACTGAAGAAAATTATGAAAACTTTCACGTGAATATTAATACAGCATCTCTCTGGTTCTACTTTTCAGAGCTTTTAACCGTATTATAGTTGTTTCCCCTTCTTGTGTACCTTCTCGGACTCGGCGATTAGTGCATGTTTGAGCAGTTTGAGCAGAGCAGAGCTCGTGCCACAAGAACCCGTGAGACAAAATTGCCACAAGATCGTGCGTACAAGAGAAAAATCATCCCGTGAGACTTTTTTCAACGGGTTTATATTAGGGTAAGAAGACAAAAAAGGGTTACAGGTCGGCGAGTTACATCTCTTACAGTTCCAAAGAGCAGTACTAGAATGGAAACAAAAATATGAAATCAAATAAATAAAAAACAGACCAAAACTGGAAACTGAAATTATATTAAAATCTCATCTTGTCTCGTTCTCGTGGACCCAATCTTGTCTCGTCTTGTAGAAATTGTGTCTCATCCCATCCTTAGTATTTTTAAGAAGCCATACAGCTGATCAACACATTTCCCACTGCTCTGTACTTCCTTCCTTCTCCAATTTGATTTGCTTAGTCCGTGATGCATGGAGGATTTGACAATGTTGTGTAGGCATTTTTGTACAAATGAAAAGAATCCAGGTCTCCATCGGAGGTGCCAACAGCTTCATGGTTCTTTGTTGTGGGGGTGACACCACCACCCCTGTTTGATAGTTATAGATGAAAAAACTGTCAAGGTACCAGTATATATCAGTTAAGTTGGTAGTAATTTACTGTAAAAGATGTGTCTTTGCATGTTGGACTGTTATTGTTGTTATACTTTTAAAGGTCCCATGGCATGAAATTTTCACTTTCTGAGGTTTTTGAACGTTAATGTGAGCTCCCCTACCCTGTTTAGGCCCCCCCCCCCATGGTTAAAAGTTGAGAAATGTCTAAACTGAGCATTTGCAATCACAAAAAATCGGAGCTCAAACGGGCGATTTTGAACAAGGCACCTTATTGACGTCAGATCGAAAAAAGAAATGCAAATGCAGTTCCACCCCCGTCTGTCTGTACTCAGCGTCTCTGTAAATCACGTCCAGAGAGTTTGGACTGCGAATGCGCTAGGCAATGCGAAATGCGTTTTTTTATTTGCCTGGAGGCACGTCCGAGTGTTTCTAGGCTCAGAAGTCCTTTATCTGAGCCTCTGGACCTTTGAACAGCAGTGGTTTAATTTTATTTTCTGTGGAAATGTGTTTATTTTTCAATGGAACGGTTCAAATCTCTCCCCCCGTGCAAAAACAAGGAAATGGATCAGCTGAGAGCTAGAGCGGAGAGCGGAGAGTTTGGCCACGCCCCCACCCTCTACTATAGGCCAGCTCTTTTCTCCTCATTTGCATTCAAGCAACAACGCCCATTATGGAGTGTTCAGATAGAGAAATTACTCCTTCTCATCTTATCTCTGTTTCTCATGCACTGAGTGTTGATTTTGAAGAAGGATTCATTTACAGTATTAGGGAACCATTAAGGAGCCATATAAAAGCATCAAGAAGTACCATGTCATGGGATCTTAAAAATATCTTACTAAGCCCCAACTGTAAACTAATTTTAGTGTGTATTTGGACTTATTTGGTTCAGAGTCATCTCCTAAAATAATCATCTTTGTTACATAGCTTACTGTTTCTATGTTACCTTCGATTTCATTTGCTTCCCTTGTGGAGTAAACAATTTCCCTTGTGGATCAATAAAGTCTAAGTCTAAGTCTTCACATTCAAATCTGCTGACAAATTTGCTCTCTGACCTAATTATTCTACAAACAATAATAGCAGCTTCTATTTTTTTTAGTAATTGCAAACATCTCTTTCTTTTCCAGTGTTATGTTGTATTGGCCAAAGCATCCTCTGATGGTTTTAGTTCTTGAGGAGCTTTTAGACTCTTGTACTAATTCTAAGTACTTCTTTTAAATGTCTTCCTTTGTTCTTTGTCCTATTTCGTACGGATCAATAAACACTTTATTCTAAGCCCGTCTGACATTTTATTGTTGCTAGCCTTATTTCTAGCCTTTTCATTCTCTGGAGGTTTCCATTTGCTTAGCTGCTTATTATAAGGGCCCATATTATTCTATTTTCTGATCACAAACCTGGAGTTGTGTTTTGTTTTATTCACACATGTTTAACACACTGTTGTCCACTAATTTAATCTAGGTACATTTGTTTAATCTAAGTAAAAAGGTGCTGTAACAGATTTTTACAGTCTTAAAAAAGCGAAAAACAGAATTAGTTCATTTTAAATAGTTTGCAGTGGCTCATTCAAAGTTTTTCCTCACTTACCTTATACATTCAGAGCATCCTAATAGGCCCTATTCACTCTTACCGGAAGATGTTTGGAAAGATGTGGATGACAACCTCTGGTGTAGTTACCGACACTGGGCATGTGATAAAACCATGGAGTCTTCACAACCTGCCAAAGCTTTCTGCCCATCCTTCTGGGCGGCTGAATGGCTGAGCACTTTCACTTGCACGACAAAATTTCAGGAGACGTATCTCCTCTCGTGCTGAGAACAGTGCAAAAGACAACTCCTGCACCTTCCTGGAGAGTTCTTTGTTGTCTTTGTGGGTTCCACCAACTCCAGTACCAGTGGTTTGGTTTCTGCTGGCCTCTGGATCCAACCGCTTTCTCCTCTCAGCCAATACATTTTGCTGTGCTGTAAGTTGGTAGTAGCGCCGGAGCTTCTGCTCCTTCACTGCAGCCCATCCTTGTGGGCGGCTGAATGGCTGTACACTTTCACAAGAAAATTTCAGGAGATGTATCTCCTCCTGTGCCGAGAAGAGTGCATAAGACAACTCCTGCACCTTCTTGGACAATTCTTTGTTGTCTTGAGAGTTTCTGCTGGGCTCTGCATTTCTCTCAGCCAATGTATTTTCCTGTGCTGTAAGTTGGTAGTCACGTTGGAGCACCCTCTTCTGCTCCTTCACTACAGCCCATCGTTCCTGGACCGGAGGTGGAAGGTTCAGGACCCGGGCTGGAAGATCCTGGACCGGGGCAGGAAGATCCTGGACCGGGGCTGGAAGGTCCTGGACCGGAGCTGGAAGGTCCTGGACCGGAGCTGGAAGGTCCTGGACCAGGCCTTGAAGATCCTGGACTGGAGGCAGAAGGTCCTGGACCAG
This sequence comes from Paratrypauchen microcephalus, assembly GCA_036785185.1. Classification (NCBI taxonomy): domain Eukaryota; kingdom Metazoa; phylum Chordata; class Actinopteri; order Gobiiformes; family Gobiidae; genus Paratrypauchen; species Paratrypauchen microcephalus. The sequence goes on from JAVJIX010000210.1 coordinate 120,052, forward strand.
GGGTGGAGGTACCTGGACAAGACTACTGTCCTCTGGGCATGAGGGCTCCTGGATGTCAGGAGACACCAGTTTGGTCTCCTGTGGCTGTTGACCGCTGCCTGTTGGTGTGGAGCAGAGAAGAGCCTCCAGGTCGAAGTCCTCATCGTAGAGGTGAGCGTCGTCCTCTGGACTGTAGAGGTACCAGGGCTTGCTAGAAAAAGACGTGGAGGTATCCATGTTTGTGTGTGATCGCATCAGTAGTCTGAGAGGTTATGAGTCAAACTGAAGTGTGTTGCTCTACACTGTAGTTTCTGTTTGATTTGGTTGCCATGGTGATCAGTGGCCAAGGGTTTTATATGCTAATTATGTAACTATTCAAATCAAAACATATCCTACCATAAATGGTAAAATGGCATTTACCATATATGGTAGGATATGTCCTGATCACCATGGCAACAAAACCCACAAGGTGTGGTCACATAGTTTTTATTTAATGTAATTTTGTAAGCAATTTTGTAAGCGATCAAATGTGGTGTTTTATTTTGATGAATGAGTTGTAATCCCGAGTTTGTCCACTTGATGGCTGCACACACAGTGAGACGGTTTGACCCGCCCTGGTTTCTACTTCCTGTCAATCAGCAGTAGCAGAAAGCCGAAGCCAAGCCGAAATAATGTGTCCGTGTGATTGTGTGTATTTTCAGGTTGGTACGGTCCCACCAAACAAAATACTGACTCAAATGAAGTCATATCTATGTAACTTTTGTTGTGATGGCCGCTAGTTAAAGCTAGATATTTTTCATAGTGGTATTTCTGTCAAATTGTATGATTAGCGCTCTATGCTAACTCCCGCGCTAGCATAGCCTAGAGCTTGTTTCGCCCTACTCCAGCCACGCCTTGTTCTAGTACCTGTTCTTTTGTTCACATGGAAGGTTATTGACACAGTTGTAAATGAATGGTATAATTATAAAGGTTATGTCAAGGCAAGTAATGCTATCCTGCTAGAGTCATTTTATGATGTATTTTTGAATTGAAATTGTACATTTTAGATTCTCGGGAAACGAACATTATTCATCAATTTGTGGTTTTATTGACCAAGGACAATGTCAATTTGAACCAGAAGCAAAGAGAATATTGTAACTATACAGATGTAAAAAGTAATTTTAATTGAAAATGTAATTGTCGTATTGTGCATATGTACAATTAAAGTCAATCAGCAGTAGCAGAAAGCCGAAGCTAAGCCAAAAATAAAGTGTCCGTGTCATTGTGTGTATTTTCAGAGCCAGTCTTTCCCCCACCTAAATATTATATAGTGGTGATTGTTCCGGCCCAATACCTGCTACACAAGCCCTGGTACCTCTATACTCCAGAGGACGACGCTCACCTCTACGATGAGGACTTCAACCTGGAGGCTCTTCTCTGCTCCACACCAACAGGGAGCGGTCAAGAGCGACAGGAAACCCAACTGGTGTCTCCTGACATCCAGGAGCCCTCACGCCCAGAGGACAGAAGTCTTGTCCAGGTACCTCCACCCCTGGTCCAGGACCTTCTGCCCCCGGTCCAGGACCTTCCACCCCTGGTCCAGGTACCTCCATCCCCGGTCCAAGATGTTCCACCCCTGGAGGAGAGCGCTCTTGTTAGGTCTCTCCATGATGAGTTGGAGCGAACAAGGGCAAAAGTTGAAGCTCAGGAGAGCATCAACAAACAAAAAGACCTGGAGTTGAAAAAACTACAAGACCAGGTAAAGGTGCATAAGGAGATCCGGTACCTCTACAACTCCACGGTGCAGGAAAATGTCCAGCTCAAGCAAGAGCTTGCAAACTTCAAAAGAGCCAGGAGCAAGACTGATCATCTGGAAATGCTCAAAGCTTCTCTTCAAAAAAAAGATAAAGAGCTGGAAGAGCAAAGTGTATAAAGAGATCCGCTATCTCTATAACACTTCTGTAACAGAAACTGTGCAGCTCAAACAAGAGCTCTCAGGCAACAAAAAAGTCCTGGAAAAGATAAAGGGACAACTTAAAGCTCAGGAAAATGTATTGGCTGAGAGAAACGCAGAGTCCAGCAGAAACTCTAAAGACAACAAAGAACTGTCCAGGAAGGTGCAGGAGTTGTCTTCTGCACTCTTCTCAGCACGAGAGGTGATCCGTCTCCTGAAATTTTCTCGTGAAGATGGAGTGAAGGAGCAGAAGAGAGTGCTCCAGCGCTACTACCAGCGCTAAAGCTCCACACCCTCTGCATTATGCAAAAATAAAACCAAAATTGTTTTAATGTATTGTCACTTGTCATTGTTTTTGTTGTGGTGTCACCTGCCCAGAGACTATAAAAGGAAATGAGCATTTTTGCTATAATCTGGTGTATTTACACTGCAATGTTGTAGATGTTCATTAATATGCACTGTCCATATTAAATAAAGAATAAATCAATAAAAAACATGAATGAAACGTGAATGAAGCAAACACAACTCCAGGTATGTTTTGAATGTTTTGTATGTTTTGGCAGTGAGGTTCAGATCTTAGCCAGGGAAAAGAACTGGTTTGAGAGGGGAGTTAAAGAGGCTATTTTTGTCAAAAAAGAGAATCCGTCGTTAAACAGAAATGGGGGAGTTAGACATAACTTGTCTCCCATCTATAATTCGATTCTTAAACCAAGTCAAAAACAGACAAACATTAGGGCAGACGATCCGGGGCAGAGGGGTGGAGAGGGTCGTTAGACGTTGAATAGGGGGACGAAACGAGTCGCTAGAGTAATTTGAAAAACAAAGAGACAGATTAGGAGGGGATCGTTTTCAGAGCTTTTTCAGTGTAGGGAGCGCCGCCCGGCAGCGAGATATAAGCAGTGTCTAACCAGTACAATAACCAGAGCTGACGAAGCCTCTCGGATGAGCGGCGAAACGTTTTCAACCAAACAAACTTTGTCCAGTTGACAAATTGAACTTCTCCTTTTATCATGGATTCTACCTGGACGACTGAGGGACTTTTCACACATTACAATTGGACATTCAGAATTATCATAGGAGAATCAAATTGGCACTCTTCTTTGACAGACACTCCACCACCCAAAGCAAGGCACCATCTGTGACTCCCACAGACTGGGTTCCACCCTTGGACAGACTCCCACCTGAAGCTAATGTTCTAATCAGACAGGATATGAAAGATTTTCACTCTCAGTTCAGACTCTTGAAGGAGCAGTCCAATTTTACATCTGGAGAACATGAAGCACTGTTAAATTTGATCAAAAACAAAGAACTAATCATTAAACCAGCAGACAAGGGCAGTTCTGTTGTTGTCATGGATAGGGAACAATATGTTTGGGAAGGTCTTCGTCAATTAAATGATCCAATATATTATGTCAAGTTAGATTCTCCTATATTTTATGATACAATTCCTTTGGTCCACAAAATTATAGATACATTGCATGCCAAACAATATATTACAGATAGACAGAGAAAATATCTTAAAGGGGACAGCAACCCTAGACCCAGAAGATTCTACATGCTCCCAAAAATACATAAAGAACCTGAGAAGTGGTCAGTCCCCTCTGTCATTCCTCCTGGCCGACCTATTGTTTCGGATTGTGAAAGTGAAACATATCGTACTGCGGATTATTTGGATTTTTATCTCACTCCCTTGTCAATTAGACATTCTTCATACATTAAAGACACATATCATTTTATCTCGCTTATCAAAAATCTTAAAGTCCCATCTAACATTTTACTTTTTTCGATCAATGTGGATTCACTCTACACAAATATAGAAATCCAAGCAGGCCTCCAGGCTGTGTCTGACATATTTCTTAAATATCCTGACCCTAAAAGACCAGATTCTGAATTATTGCAATTATTGGAGATTAATTTGACTAGAAATGACTTTGAATTTGATGGACAGTTTTATCTACAGATTAAAGGCACAGCTATGGGAAAGAAATTTTCACCAGCTTATGCTAATATTTTTATGGCAAATTGGGAAGAAACAGTTTTACGGAAATGTCCTTTGAAACCACTGTTGTATGTGAGATACTTGGATGACATATTTGGCATATGGACCTACTCAAAGGAAGAATTTAAAAAGTTTTTTGAAATGATCCTTCCATCACTTTAAAACACATAATTTCACATGACTCTGTTGATTTCCTGGATAATACAGTTTTTAAAGGACCTCTCTTGCAAACTAAACACACACTGGACATTAAAGTATTTTTTAAACCAACAGACACACATGCCTTGCTATACAAAACCAGTTTTCACCCCAGACATACATTTAAAGGGCTGATCAAAGGAGAAGTTCAATTTGTCAACTGGACAAAGTTTGTTTGGTTGAAAACGTTTGGCCGCTCATCCGAGAGGCTTTGTCAGCTCTGGTTATTGTACTGGTTAGACCCTGCTTATATCTAGCTGCCGGGAGGCGCGTCCTACAATGACAAAAGCTCTGAAAACGATCCCCCTAATCTGTCTCTTTGTTTTTCAAATTACTCTGACGGCTTTTTCGACCCCCTATTCAACGTCTAACGACCCTCTCCACCCCTCTGCCCTGGCTCTGTTTGACTGGTCTAAGAATCGCATTATAAATGGGAGACAAGTTATGTCTAACTCCCCCATTTCTGTTTAATGACGGATTCTCTTTTTTGACCAAAATCGCCTCTTTAACTCCCCTCTCAAACCAGTTCTTTTCCCTGGCTAAGATCTGAACCTCACTGTCCTCAAAAGAATGACCCGTGGCTTCTAGGTGAAGATGTACGGCAGATGACGGTCCACTCTGGCACGCCCGTCTGTGTTGGTACATCCTCTTGTGAAGTGGCTGTTTTGTTTCCCCAATGTAGCGCTCACTGCAGTCTTCTCTACACTGAATGGAGTAGACCACATTGCTTTGTTTGTGGCTCGGTGTTCTGTCCTTTGGGTGGACGAGTTTTTGTCTTAAAGTGTTTGTGGGTTTGAAATAAACTGGAATTTCATATTGTCTGAAAATCCTCTGTAGTTTTTCCGAAACGCCGGCCAGGTACAGAATCGCTACTCCTTTCCTCCTGGGTTCTGATTCTCTGTTGTCTTGTTTCTTGCCCTTGTCTCTCTTGGTTTTGTTAACAGCCCATTTAGGATCTCCACAAACAGAGAGGGCTTCCTGCACATGTTGTTCTTCTTTCTCCTTACCCTCTGTGCTTGTGGGAACCACTTGGGCCCTGTGTTGTAATGTCCGAATAACACCCAGTTTGTGCTGCAGTGGGTGGTGTGAATCAAAAAGCAGGTATTGGTCTGTGTGTGTGTGTGGGCTTCCTGAAGACTTCTACTTGGAGTCCCCGGTCTCCTCCTATCGTTACTGCACAATCTAAGAACGCCAATGTGTTATCCTTGGCATCTTCACGGGTGAATTTGATGTTCAGATCTACAGAATTTATATGTGCAGTAAAAGGTTCCAAATCTTGAATTTTGATTTTTGTAAAATTATCATCAACATAATGAAACCAGTGTGTGGGTGGATATGCCTGGATATGAAGCTAAGGCACTCTGTTCAAATTGTTCCATGTATAAATTAGCCATGATAGGGGAGACCGGTGAGCCCATCGCACAGCCGTGGATCTGCCTGTAAATTCATGGCTGTGCGATGGGCAATATGAAATTCCAGTTTATTTCAAACCCACAAACACTTTAAGACAAAAACTCGTCCACCCAAAGGACAGAACACCGAGCCACAAACAAAGCAATGTGGTCTACGCCATTCAGTGTAGTGAGGATTGCAGTGAGCGCTACATTGGGGAAACAAAACAGCCACTTCACAAGAGGATGTACCAACACAGGCGGGCGGGCCAGAGTGGACCGGCATCTGCCGTACATCTTCACCTAGAAGCCACGGGCCATTCTTTTGAGGACAGTGAGGTTCAGATCTTAGCCAGGGAAAAGAACTGGTTTGAGAGGGGAGTTAAAGAGGCTGTTTTTGTCAAAAAAGAGAATCCGTCATTAAACAGAAATGGGGGAGTGAGACATAACTTGTCTCCCATTTATAATGCGATTCTTAGACCAGTCAAACAGAGCCAGAGCAGAGGGGTGGAGAGGGTCGTTAGACGTTGAATAGGGGGTCGAAACCAGCCGTCAGAGTAATTTGAAAAACAAAGAGACAGATTAGGGGGATCGTTTTCAGAGCTTTTGTCATTGTAGGACGCGCCTCCCGGCAGCTAGATATAAGCAGGGTCTAACCAGTACAATAACCAGAGCTGACGAAGCCTCTCGGATGAGCGGCGAAACGTTTTCAACCAAACAAACTTTGTCCAGTTGACAAATTGAACTTCTCCTTTGATCATGGATTCTACCTGGATGACTGAGGGACTTTTCACGCATTTAAAGGGCTGATAAAATCACAGTTAACACGTTTTAAAAGAATCTGTACACAACAATCTGATTTCATACAAGCAGTAAAAACGTTGTTTCATGTTTTAAGAAAAAGAGGTTACACCAAATCATTTTTGAAAGAATGTTTATTGACTTTTAACACCCCTAGAGAAATGGACAAAAATTTGATTCCCATTATCACCACATACTCCACTATGGCTACAAAGATTCATGGTACTTTAAAACAAAACTACAAAACATTGATCTGGGAACAAGGACTTTTACCACACCACAGGGTGATTTCAGCTTACAAGAGAGGTCTCAATTTAAAAGATTATGCGGTCAGAGCTAAACTTAGTTCTGCACAATCTGATACTACACCAAAACTGTTAAAGGATATTTTAATTCACAAACAATACATTTACAACAGAAGATCAAAGGTCATTTTTCAGATTCCACAATTTTTTACTCCAAATTCATACAATTGTGTTTATATGATCTTCTGTTCTAAGTGTGGTATGCAGTATGTGGGGGATACTAAAAATTCACTTTGTGTTTGTATGCTCCAACACCAACGTAAGATGATCAACTACAGGAACACTCCTCTACCATGTGCCAAACCTTCTTATTTAATTTCTCATTTTTTGTCACATGGTTTATCTTCTGTTAGAATCTGTGGACTTCAGAGCGATGTTCTCTGGACGACTGTTGAGAGGAAGGAGATCTTGCAGAAATGGCTTCTCCTTCTGGACACGAAGTACCCTAAGGGATTAAATTAAATGGGTCAATTACAACATGGAGGTTAACTTACATGGGGTTAAGACCTAAATCTAACCAGACACAGGGGTCAATGCCTAAACTTAACCAGTCACAGGACCTAACGCCTAAACTTAACCAGTCACAGGGCTTTAGTACCTAAACTTAACCAGACACAGGGCTTTAGTACCTAAACTTAACCAGTCACAGGGCTTTAGTACCTAAACTTAACCAGACACAGGGCTTTAGTACCTAAACTTAACCAGACACAGGGCCTAACACCTAAACTTAACCAGTCACAGGGCTTTAGTACCTAAACTTAACCAGTCACAGGGCCTAACACCTAAACTTAACCAGTCACAGGGCTTTAGTACCTAAACTTAACCAGACACAGGGCCTAACACCTAAACTTAATCAGTCACAGGGCTTTAGTACCTAAACTTAACCAGTCACAGGGCCTAACACCTAAACTTAACCAGTCACAGGGCTTTAGTACCTAAACTTAACCAGACACAGGGCCTAACACCTAAACTTAACCAGTCACAGGGCTTTAGTACCTAAACTTAACCAGTCACAGGACTTGCCCTAGAATTTAACCACACCCCACCCCTGGCCCTAAATTTAACCAATTCGGATCCGATGCCTAAAATTAACCAATTGACCCTTGTACCCAACCCTGATTCTAACCCTAACCATTTTTAACCCTGACTAATTCTAACCCTAGCCCTACATTTTACCATTTGAACACAAAAAAAATGATTGGATTTTTATATTTTAAAAATTCATTTTAGATTCATGGGATAAAAATCATATTTTAGATTCATTGGATAAAATTGATTAAAATTAATTAAAATTAATTAAAATTGGTTAAAATCAGCCCCTAAAAAAATAGCATTTTGAAAAATGCAGTTTAGTTGGAGCCTCTGAGTGTGAGTGGCCCCTCCTGCACCCGTTCATGCGCTGGGAGCATGTCTGGGCATGTTCCCTGCCCTAACCCTAACCCTAACCCTAACCCTGCTCTGCACTTCTCATTTCTCTGTGAGTGTTGGACAGGCAACATCGCTCTCTCAGCTCACAAAGCAGAACTTTTTCATGCCCTAAACCTGAAGAAGGCCAGAGTACTGGCCGAAACGTAGTTTTTGGGCACACATTTTTCTGTTTTTTATTTTTTATTTTTATTTTTTTTTCAAATTTTTATTTTCAAATTTTTATTTAATTTGAACAAAAAAACACAAAAAAAAACACAAAAAATATATTAAATAACAAAACAAAACAAAACCAAAGCATGTCCTACTATGGACGCCCACGCCAACGGTCTCTTGGGCCGAGGCCTTGGTTGGAGCATGGCAGATGGGTCAGCGTTTCCCCAGCCGTATGAGGGCCCGTGCATCGCTCTCTGCTACTCGTAGACAGGCTTTCTACACTGCTTCTAACCCTAATCCTAAACCCCTAACCCTAACCCTAAACCCCTAACCCTCTAACCCTAAACCCTTGCGCACTGTCCTCTATGATGACATCATCAAATGAAACTATAGCTGGATATCGGGTTTCAGGCCGCTTTGGACTCCACTTAAAGTCTACGCTGACACAGCGATCTTCTGTGATTTGAAAAGTGCTAAAAATTTGTGTTATTTGGAGACCGCAAACATTTGCCCCGAGCACTCACGTTCACGGATACCGCTACAACACAACATCTATGAAACTGCTCCAAATGACACCAAAGTGCTATGGGTGAGTAAAACAACTTGTTTTCTTACCGAAATAAGGCTCAGATTGTAAAAAACGTTAATTCTCCTTTAAATGATGATGAGTGAGCGACTGTATCAGTAAGTGTGGGACCATTTTGATCTCATATCAGAAAATAAGGTATTTGTTTTCATTTCCTTGTTGTTTCATCCTGTTCCTCTAAGTTTCCACTTGATCTGAATTCAAAATCATTTTAAAGTGACTCTTAGTGACTTACTCTAGTCTCATCTTTGCTGTGTGAGTGGGTGTTTTCTACAGCTGGAGAAGTTCTATGAAAAAAAGCATAACAGAATCCATTTCAAAACATTGGAAAAACTTTTTTTTTATTAAAATGTATTAATTAAAATCCTAGTCCACAAACATCCTCATTCACAACACATTCCCTTTACTTTATGATACATGTTCACATTATTTATTGATTGTATCTAAAAATATCAAAGATAGTTTAAATTTAAATGAAGATATGAAATAATACAGTACAAGTTCTCCGTACGCCCTGTTAGGGTTAGGGTTATCTCTTGATTTATTTGGAAACAGTTTTAACCCAAGATGGGTACATTTGTACATTTAAAAAGTGAGGATAGCACAAGGGTTAAAATGAATTTGATCTTGTTTCTTTGCATTGTTTGAGGTCTGAAAACATGTATCTTTTTTGTTATTTTGACCATTTGTCATTTTCTGCAAATAAATGCTCTAAACGATAATTTTTTATTTGGAATTGGAGGGAAATGTTTTCAGTAGTTTATAGACTCAAACAAAAATGTTCCTTTTGACCAAACATACCTGTAAGTAGTGAAAGCAGAAAAACTGATAATTTTGCAGTGGTCTCTTATTTTTTTTTTCCAGAGCTGTATACATTTATTTATTTATTTCTATAATTATGTCTCATGTGACACTGGTCTATTGTTCGTTTTTTGCTGGGCTGAGCCCTGGCGAAAGACGATGGAGCCCGGGCAAAAAACGTTGAGACTGATGAAACCCTGCTCAAGGTGGCTGGTGTACAATTCCCAGCACCCAAGCTGGTTCTGAGTAGCTGCAGCACATACATTAGAGCCCTCTTCACTCGCTGGTCCAGCCCTGACTGCCACGTTTTTGAGATCTCCAGTGTGTCTGCTGATATCATGAAGAACATCCTGGACTACTGGTACACCGGGGTGGTCCACATCACCCAAACTGCCAGGAGCTCCTAATAGCTGCTGACTACTTAGATGTGAGCGGCATTACCCAAGCCTGCTGTCAGTTCATGGAGAATCAACTGTCCCCCAGTAATTTCATCGCTATCTGGGAGATCACAAACAAATACTACTACCCCCAGCTGAAGAACCTGGTCTTCTTATACATCCTGAAGCATTTCGAAAAAGGTTTTGACCAGCTCTGAAGTCTTCGGCCAGATTTCCGGGGAAGACCTGTGTTCAGTCATTGATGAAGATCGGCTGAACGTGAGGGAGGAGACCACAGTGTTAAATGCAGTCCTCAGGTGGGTTGCACACGCTCCTGAGGAAAGGAACTTGTACTTAGCCAACCTCTTGGCAAAAGTCCGTGTGGCTCTGATCCACCCCAACTACTTCAGTCAGTGCAAATTTAGATATAACCTGCCCCAGTACTGTAAGGACGTGGTGAATAATACCATAAAGGTTATATTGGCTGTCAGAGCTCGGAGGTCCTATGCCGCCCTGCCCTCCACTCGTCTAGACACTCCAAGGCCGCCCAGTGCGGTCCTTATGGCTATAGGTGGCTGGGGCGATCCAACCAAAACCAAAATTGAAGTCTATGACAACCACACCAATTGCTGGGTGGGCGTGGCTCTTGATGGCTGGAGGGAAATAACCACAGCATAATAATAATCACAGCACAGGGTTCCTTACTGGATCTGTGTACATGATTGGAGGGTTAAATAACTTTTGCTGTTCCAATAAGATCAGATAATCCTTTATTTGTCCCACAATGGGGAAATTGCAGTGTCACAACGCAAGTTTCAGAAACAGTTGGAAAAAGAGCATGCATCAAAAATTAAGATAAATAATAATAATAATAAGTATGTACAATCAACTAAAAAACACAACAGTGTAAGGTTAAAAGGCACAGGAACACTGCACAATAAATGTCTTTGATTGTGAGCAGTGAACAAAAGTGACTCCAGTTCAGTCATATATAATATCACTACAATAAAGTGACTCAGATGATTGTGCACAGTGCAGGGATGGACAGTGGTGGTTAAATAAATAAGTAGCAGGTAAAGTGACTTTAAATAATATTGCACATGTAATTATTACTATGGAGATGACACATGGTTGCTATGGAGATGAACATGACTAGCATTGATCATTGTACAGTCTGACAGCAGCAGGAAGGAAAGACCTGCGAAATCTCTCTTTAACACAGCGAGGGTGAATCAGTCTGTCATTGATGCTGCTCTCCAGAGCCGACAGAGCGTCCAGCAGGGGGCGACACTCATGGTCCAGCATAGACATGAGTTTAGCCAGGACCCTCTTGTCCCCCACCTGCTGCACCGAGTCCAGAGGACAGCCCAGGACTGAGCTGGACTTCCTGATGACCTTGTCCAGTTTCTTCTTCTCCCTCTCTGTGACGCTGCTGCTCCAGCAGACCACACCGTACAGGATGGCTGATGTCACCACAGAGTCATAGAAGGTCCTCAGGAGTGGCCCTCTCACTCCAAAGGACCGCAGTCTCCTCAAGAGATAGAGCCGACTCTGGCCCTTCCTGTACAGTGCATCTGTGTTATGAGTCCAGTCCAGTTTATTGTTCAAATGAACACCCAGGTACTTATATGAGTCCACTCTCTCAATGTCCCTTCCCTGGATGTTCACTGGTGGGGAAGGCAGTAGAGTGGCGTCTGCGGAAGTCCACCACCATCTCCTTGGTCTTCCCCGCATTGATGAGAAGGTAATTCCGCTGACACCAGTCCACAAAGTCCTGCGTTAGTCCTCTGTACTCCACGTCATCATCGTCTGTGATGAGACCAATGATGGCAGAGTCATCAGAGAACTTCTGCAGGACACAGCTGTCGTGTCGTGTTGTGTCTGAAGTCTGCAGTGTAGAGGGTGAAGAGGAAGGGCGCGAGGACCGTGCCCTGGGGCGCCCCCACACTGCAGGTCATGAGGTCAGACACACAGTCCCGGGCTCTCACAAACTGGGGCCGGTTTGTGAGGTAGTCCAGGATCCACTCAGCCAGGTCACAGTCCACTCCTGCCCACTCCAACTTGTCCATCAGGAGCAGCAGCTGGATGGTGATGAAAGCACTGGAGAAGTCAAAGAACAAGATTCTCACAGTGCTGCCGGGCCTCTCCAAGTGGGACAGCGAGCGATGCATCAGAGAGATGATGGCGTCCTCTACTCCGATGCCGGGCCGATACGCGAACTGCAGCGGGTCCATCGCCGAGCTCACCGTGGAGCGGAGGTGACTCAGGACGAGCCTCTCCAGTAGAGGTAAGATCTTAAGCCCGAGCCCGAACTGACCCGACCCGAAATTCGGGTCGGGCTCGGGCCTAAAATGTCAATCATTGCTTCGGGTCGGGCTCGGGCCGGGCTTCTCTCTCGCTGACTTAAAAAATAAATAAATATATGTTTATAAAAATGTATAATAAAACGATGTGTGGATACTAAACTAAGGAATACTTGTTTTAAAATAAATAATTTGGATAAAACAGAGAAGGCGCTGTAAGGTAATTGCTATTTAACTATTAAACAGGAGCCGCTCTTAATAATCTTCCCCTCCGCAAGTCCGCATCTATTTTGACCACATTCTCAGTGCACAAGAAAACCTATGCAGCGCAGGGATGAAAGAGTTCCGCTTTTTTTTCAGCCGCGGGGTCATCTGAATACGGGGGAATCGTCCAGTATTCAGAAACAAAAGTATGTGTCTCGTATTAAACTTCTACCGGTGTAAGCCACGAGCACGCGCAAGCCGCGAGCACGCGCAGCTCTTTCCGCGTGTAGCGGGGGTGCATGTCGGATGTCGCGCACAGGGTTCCAAGGAGCGCTCAGGGAGTTAGTGTGTTTGCTCAGACACATAAAACATTAGGGGGAACATTGACCTCGACGCTGAGCAGGCATTTAAACAGCTGTACTAGCAAAATTGATGATCGTCAAACATCTATATTATCATTTGTTTCAAAAAACGCCCCTCACAAATAAAATATGAAATTTCGGGTTTGCTTCGGGCTCGGGCCTGCAAATCAAGTTAATTGGTCGGGCTCGGGCCGGGTCGGGCTTTAATACCTGCGGGCCGAGTCGGGTCGGGCTGGATTTTTTAGGCCCGATCTTACCTCTACTCTCCAGAGTCTTCATCACATGAGACGTGAGAGCCACTGGCCTGAAGCTGTTGAGGTCTTTGGCGTGCGGTGTCTTGGGCACAGGTACCACACAGGAGGTCTTCCAGAGCTGTGGCACCACCTTCAGCTTCAGGCTCAGGTTGAAGACATGCTCCATAACTCCACACAGCTCATCTGCACAGGACTTAAGGAGCCTGGGGCTGATCCTGTCTGGTCCAGCAGCTTTTCTACTCCTTATCCGGCTCAGTTCTCTCCTAACCTGAGCTGTTGTGAAGGACAAAGAGCAAAGGCATGTGCTGGGGGTCTGGCTGAGTTCTTGATGTGGATTCGGGGGCTGGGGGGCTGAGGCAGAGGTGTGAAGAGGTGACAATACTACCCACAAGTACGACCTGGCCAATCACACGTGGCGAGAAGTGGCACCCAGGCATTCAAAAAGGGCCTTCATTAGCGTGGCTTTGCTGGATGGTTTGATCTATGCCATGGGGGGGCACAGTAGACAAAAGAGGCTGGACACAGTCGAAAGATACTCTCCAGAGACCAATCAGTGGACCATGATTTCACCTATGAATGAAGTGAGGAACAAGGCCAACAGCACAGCATAATGGAAAGATCTACATTGTCACGGGGGGCTAGTCGGACCCAAAAGCAGAAACACCAAGAAAAGTTTAAATGGTTTATTCTACAGAGAATGAGCTGGAAGTATTGGACCGGGGAGTCAGAAGGAGCAGGTAGGTCATGGGCTGGGGGCCAGAAGGAGCAGGTTGGTGTCAGACTGGGGGCCAGGAGGAGCAGGTTGGTGTCAGGCTGGGGGCCAGGAGGAGCAGGTTGGTGTCAGGCTGGGGGCCAGGAGGTGCGGAGTGGTGAAATGGTTCCAAGATGAGGAGCAGAAACAGAAGCAGGAAGAGGTCCGGGGTAAACTGGAAACAGGAAAAAATTCAATGAAGTTTAAAAAATCCACAGAGCAAGCAGAGAAGAGTTATCTAACAGGTTGAGAGCCAGGAGACAAGTTACCCTGAGTGTTAACTGACCAACTGGCAGGGAGTGTTGGACTGAACCGGTTCTTATAGCAGAGTTGATTGTAGATGGACCACAGGTGAGTGAGTAGTTGGCTGCAGGTGTGAAGTACATGGCTCCTCCCAGGTGAGTAGACACAGAAGGGAGGGGGAGAACCCAGGAGGATCATGACAGACATTTGTGGAGGTTTTGATGGTGTGCAGCTCCTGGCCTCAGCTGAGACCTACGACCCACTAACCAATCAGTGGACTATGATATTAGATATGGCTTACAGGTGCAGTGGGTTAGGCGTCATCACCTACGCAAATGAAATCTACGCTATTGGGGGGTATTCTGGGAAGACCTGGATGAACACCGTGGAAGCCTATAACCCCACAACAAACACCTGGTGCCCCCTACCCCAACATGCAGACTGCGCGCTACGACTTTGGCATCGGGGTTGTTGATGATCGGCTGTATGTTGTAGGCGGGTACAATGGCTCCAGCTTTCTTAATTTTGTTGAATGTTTTGATGTGAGCACTGGAGTTTGGACTCAGGTGCCGCACATAGAGAACGCTCGTGCTGCCCTGAGCTGCTGCGTGGTGTTTGACCTTCCCAACATGGCCGACTACGCTCCGCCTCGCCCCACTCCTTCTCATGACGATCCCGCTGAGGAGTAGGCCTGCACTCATTTAAACAAAAGCATAGTATAGTGCTCATCCTCTAATCTGAAAGTTGCCGGTTCAAATTCCTCTCTCGACATACACATCAATGGGAGATTGATCAGATCCACTGGTCCACAGAATGCCCAGCTCCCAAAGAAGAATGCTGTTGTTGTGTCCTTGGCATGGTTCCCTGATGTAAAAGCGCTTTGAGTGGCTTGAAGGTGGAAAAACTCTGTTATAAAATGTTATCATTAAATAGATAACATTTTATAACAGTTTTAAAATGAACTATACCAAGGACACAACAAAAAGTATATCATTAAATATACTTTTTCCAGGTATTTAGTATTAAATAGGGATGCACCAAAATGAGTACGACTGCTTCTTTCTGAGTCCTTGCAGATACTGAGTACTGATACCTGACAATATTTTTACACAGGTTTTATTATGAGGTAGCTCTAATTAATTTCATGGGATTTTTAAGCCTCCTTTTTCACTGGAATAGTCATTTGAGGCTCTTCTTCACTGCTGAAGAACCTGGCCTTCTTGTACATCCTGAAGCATTTCGAAGAGGTTTTGACCAGCTCAGTTCCCACAGATTTCCGTGGAAGACCTGTGTTGGCGGCACGGTGGCTGAGTGGCTAGCGCTCATGCTTCACAGCTAGAAGGTTCCGGGTTCGATCCTCGGGTCGCCCAGGCCTTTCCGTGTGTGTTCTGTGTGGAGTTTGCATGTATGGTCTGGGTTCGATCCCCGGGTCGCCCGAGCCTTTCTGTGTGGAGTTTGCATGTTCTCCCCATGTCTGGATGGGTTTCCTCCGGGCACTCCGGTTTCCCCCATCAACCCAAAACATGCATGATAGGTAAAATCCTCCAGCTGAGGTCCTGACCAAACCGAAGCAAGAAGATCATGGAGATGGTCCCCAGGCGCAGTAATGTGCTGCTCACTGCTCCTAATAACAGGATGGGTTAAATGCAGAGAAGAATTTCTCCAGTGTGAGATCAATAAAGTTGCTTCTTCTTCTTCTTCAGTCATTGATGAAGATCGGCTGAACGTGAGGGAGGAGACCACAGTGTTAAATGCAGTCCTCAGATGGGTTGTGCACGCTCCTGAGGAAAGGAACCTGTACTTAGCCAACCTCTTGGCAAAAGTCCGTGTGGCTCTGATCCAGCCCAAATACTTCGCTCAGTGCATGATTAGTTATAACCTGCTGTACAACCGTAACTGTGAGGACATGGAGATTAATACCATAAGGGTCATATTGGCTGCCAGAGCTCGGAGGTCCTATGCCGCCCTGCCCCCCACCCGTCTAGACACTCCAGGTCCAAACCAGGACTGAACCAGGACCAGACCAGACCAGGACTGAACCAGGACCGGACCAGGACTGAACCAGGACCAGAACAGAACTGAACCAGGACTGGACCAGGACCAGGACTGGACCAGAACCAAAGCAGAACTGAACCGAGACCGGACCAGGACTGAACCAGGACTGAATCAGGACTAAACCAGGACTAAACTGTTTTTTCTCTGGGCTCTCTCAGTGACGTAGACACAGGGTTTTCGGGTCCGCGTCTGGGGTTAGCACGGCGGCTAAGCTACTGACTAAAACACTGCGGAGTCTTGGGTTTTTGAGTCACATTTACTCTGAAACTCGGTGAGCAGACACGGGACCAGCCGGTGCCTCCGGTTCGAGTCTCCGGTTCAAGTCTCTGTGTCGTTATTTCCCGTTATTCCCGGTGGTTTAACGCTCTTACCGCCGCAGTTTGTCTCATTTTACACTTCCACACGTGACCACAGGAGCTGCGTAAAACATGCACAACTGTCGCAAAATGTGGGAAAACCGCTGCTAGTCATAATATTTACAAAACAGAAAGAAAAAAGAAGAAAGGTCCTGGTTTAGTCCTGGTTTAGCTCCACGAGCACCTTCTACAGAGGCACCATAGGTCACATCCTCACCAGCTGCATCACTGTGTGGTATGGCACCTGCACCGTGTCCTGCACCCGGAAAAAGCTACACCGAGTAGTGAGAGCAGCTGAGAGAATCGTGGGTGTCTCTCTCCTAGAGGTAAGATCTTAAGCCCGAGCCCGACCCGACCCGAAATTCGAGTCGGGTCGGGCCTAAAATGTCAATCATTGCTTCGGGTCGGGCTCGGGCCGGGCTTCTTTCTCGCTGACTTTTTTAAAAAATAAATATGTTTATAAAAATGTATAATAAAACGATGTGTGGATACTAAACTAAGGAATACTTGTTTTAAAATAAATAATTTGGATAAAACAGAGAAGGCGCTGTAAGGTAATTGCTATTCAACTATTAAACAGGAGCCGCTCTTAATAATCTTCCCCTCCGCAAGTCCGCATCTATTTTGACCTGGTATCCCCAATATGGAGGAGCAAGAAGTTAAGGATAAACTAAAGACCGGAGAACTGAAAAGACAAACACGCACCGGTAAGAGTGAGGTGTGGAAAAGCTTCAAATTGATTGTTGAAAATGCTACAGAAACTTGCGTTGGCTTCGCTGAATGTAGTCAATGTGGCGCTTTGCTTTCATACGAGAGCAAAAAGACTGGCACCTCGACGTTCCCTCTAAGCTGCGCGCCTGTGCAGTTGCGCACTGCTCACACATTCTCAGCGCACAAGAAAACCTATGCAGCGCAGGGATGAAAGAGTTCCGCTTTTTTTTTTCAGCCGCGGGGTCATCTGAATACGGGGGAATCGTCCAGTATTCAGAAACAAAAGTATGTGTCTCGTATTAAACTTCTACCGGTGTAAGCCACGAGCACGCGCAAGCCGCGAGCACGCGCAGCTCTTTCCGCGTGTAGCGGGGGTGCATGTCGGATGTCGCGCACAGGGTTCCAAGGAGCGCTCAGGGAGTTAGTGTGTTTGCTCAGACACATAAAACATTAAGGGGAACATTGACGCTGAGCAGGCATTTAAACAGCTGTACTAGCAAAATTGATGATCGTCAAACATCTATATTATCATTTGTTTCAAAAAACGCCCCTCACAAATAAAATATGAAATTTCAGGTTTGCTTCGGGCTCGGGCCTGCAAATCAAGTTAATTGGTCGGGCTCGGGCCGGGTCGGGCTTTAATACCCGCGGGCCGAGTCGGGTCGGGCTGGATTTTTTAGGCCCGATCTTACCTCTACTCTCTCCCCTCCCTGCAGGACATCTACCGCACCCGCCTCACCTGCAAAGCCCTCTGGGTGATCCCACCCACCCATCAACTGGTAAGTCACTGACATTCCCCGGGGGGACCTGAGTTCAAATCCCCCCATGAGCAAGCCAGTATGGGTCCTTGGTCAAGACCCTTCACAGTACTGCCCCCCGGGCGCCGAAAGATGGCTGCTCACTGCTCTTGAAAAGGAGCAGAAGTCAAATTTCTACCATGTGTCACTGGGAGAAACTTCTTAATCTTAATCTTAACTGCCTCTTCAGTCTGCTGCCATCAGGAAGGAGACTCAAGGCCAAGACCCGCAGACTGAAAGACAGCTTCATCCACCAAGCTGTCAGGATGCTCAACTCTCTCCCTGCCCTCCCTCCCCCAGTCACACTGCTGCTTAAATGAGACTGACACTGCTGTTTAAATTACATTTACACTGCTGCTTAAATGACACTGACACTGCTGCTTACATGACTAAGACATTGCTGCTTAAATGACTAAGACACTGCTGCTTAAATGACACATTTGAGCTTTATTCCGCTCCACATTGTGTGTTTTACTTATTTGTATTATACACAAGCCTTTTGTACTTTTACTACAGGTATATGTGATGTTTTAGTCCTGGTGTTTATGGTCTTGTTTATCACATGTTTTATGTTCACTGTGGGCCTAGGGGGCGCTGTGTGTGCCACCCGTACATATGGTTTTTGACAATAAAGATGAACTTTGAACTTTGAACTTTGGACTTTGGGTCTAGTGATGAGCAGTTCTGTTTTATTGTTGTTAAGTTTGAGGAAGTTGTGGTCCATCCAGGTTTTAATATCACACAGGCAGTTTCTAATAGTGGAGAGAATGACTGGGATAATGGATTTGGTGGAGATGTAAACCTGAGTGTCATCGGCGTAGCAGTGGGAATAGAGTCCATGGTGATGGATGACTATTCTATTACTTTGGAGAGGAAGAATGGACATGGGTCTGAAGTTGTCCAGGTTGTCAGGGTCAAGGCTGGTTTTTTTCAGAAGAGGCTAGTTAGTAGTAAACAGACTCTGGATTTGATTTCAAAATAAACTTTATTGATCACTCATTAATCACCGTAACCCATATTGTACACACTGACTTCGGACCTCTGGCCTTTTACATACATTTTTCTTCTGTTTATTTATTACATAAAACTTTAGTTTTGTTTTTCTCTATAGTGTCATCCTTTTTAAAATTAAGCACCGACTGAAGAGGAGTTGTGATTGGGCCATTGTTGGATGAGTTCTGTGATTGCCCAGTTTTGTGCACAGTGTTCTGAAATTGCACAGTTACAGGGTGGTCTTCTGAGATTGGCCAGATGACCGCACAGGGCTCAGTGATTGGCTGGTGCAGTGGAATCGGAATCTGAGAAAGTGGACTTTTGGTTTGATGTGGAAATCAGCAGGAATCCTCCAGTTCCACATTTTCTGAACCTGACAACACCAAAATTAGATTAGTGTTTTACACCAGATGCACTCCCTGAAACCCTCTGTATTTACTTAAACTCGACTAAAATGGCCCCTAGAAGGAATTAAACCACTGGTCACATCCTTGGTCTATATTAGGGTTAGGGTTTGGGTTTTTTCTTTCAAACATATATCATGAGCAGTTAGGGTTAGGGTAGGGTTAGGTTTGGGGTCTTTTCTCTGTGTGACTCACCTTCAGGACCCTGAGAGTAGTATGATTCTGTGGCTGGACCTGGGTCTGGACCTGGGGAGAGCAAGAACCAGATCGACCAGAAGAAACACTATAAATCTGTTTTCTATAGGTCTATATTCATAGGGTTAAGTTTGGGATAGGATTAAGATAACTCAAGAGCACTCTTGCCATCTACGGAGAACCAGGGTTTTTACAAATACTTTAATTCTAATGTTACTTACATAGTTCTGTATTAACTGGCCCATTACTCCAGATTACAATGCCCAGTTAGCTCAGTCGTTGTCTCTACATTACCCTTATTACATCTATATGTTTTTTTTCAGCATTGTGGTAACATGAATAAATAGGGCTTATTTTTTCCTTGGGGTTAAGGTTAAGGTTAGACCCTGTCCCATATGTGTGCGGAACAAACATACACTTTACTGCTGTTTGGATTTGGGGTTTGTTATAACAATCTCCAGCACAGCACCAGGATTAGGTTTAGGCTCCACAGTCAATGATCTGCCGTGACTGTGCATAGAGCCTGTACATGAAGCAGGCGTACATGCAGCAGGCGTACATACAGCAGGTGTACATATAGCAGGTGTACATAGAGCAGGTGTACATATAGCAGATGTACATAGAGCAGGCGTACGTACAACAGACATGCATACAGTAGACAATCATACAGCAGGCGTACATACAGCAGGCGTACATGCAGCAGGCGTACATGCAGCAGGCGTACATACAGCAGGCGTACATGCAGCAGGTGTATATGCAGCAGGCGTACATACAGCAGGCGTACATGCAGCAGGCATACATACAGCAGGCGTACATACAGCAGGCGTACATGCAGCAGGCGTATATGCAGCAGGCGTACATGCAGCAGGCGTACATGCAGCAGGCGTACATGCAGCAGGCGTATATGCAGCAGGCGTACATACAGCAGGCGTACATACAGCAGGCGTACATGCAGCAGGCGTACATGCAGCAGGCGTACATGCAGCAGGCGTACATACAGCAGGCGTACATGCAGCAGGTGTATATGCAGCAGGCGTACATACAGCAGGCGTACATGCAGCAGGCGTACATACAGCAGGCGTACATGCAGCAGGTGTATATGCAGCAGGCGTACATACAGCAGGCGTACATACAGCAGGCGTACATGCAGCAGGCGTACATGCAGCAGGCGTACATAAAGCCTGTACATGCAGCAGGCGTACATGCAGCAGGCGTACATAGAGCCTGTACATGCAGCAGGCGTACATGCAGCAGCCGTACATGCAGCAGGCGTACATGCAGCAGGCGTACATGCAGCAGGCGTACATGCAGCAGGCGTACATAAAGCCTGTACATGCAGCAGGCGTACATGCAGCAGGCGTACATAGAGCCTGTACATGCAGCAGGCGTACATGCAGCAGGCGTACATGCAGCAGGCGTACATGCAGCAGGCGTACATAGAGCCTGTACATGCAGCAGGCGTACATGCAGCAGGCGTACATGCAGCAGGCGTACATGCAGCAGGCGTACATGCAGCAAGCGTACATAAAGCCTGTACATGCAGCAGGCGTACATGCAGCAGGCGTACATGCAGCAGGCGTACATGCAGCAGGCGTACATAGAGCTTAGGGACTCACCAGGCTGTGTGTTTGTGAGGGGCACATCGGTTACAGCTGCTGCTCCTGAAACAACACAGTGTGTCACCTCTCTTCTGCTGCTCTGACTCTCCCCTTTGCTCCTCTGCTGCATTCAGTAGCATTGAGTATTCAGTAGAATAACTTTAGTGCTCTGCATCATTTTTGTGTTAAATAATATGAGTAATGATTATGTTAACTGACTGAAGAAAATTAACAAACTAATTAACTTATTAACAATATCCAGCCTTGGTATTAAACTCAATCTGGACACATCTTACTTTATTTATAAAGATGGAAAATCAAAGGCTTCTGTATCCATTATGGCAACATACCTGAGTCTGTAGCTGTCTCTGTCATCGTAGTAACGAGCTCTGTCTGAGAGAACACACCTGAAACAAAAGAAATTGAAATGTATATACAGTATCAGTGACACTCCTGCTTCTGTCCCGCTGCTTCACTAGGGGGCATCGTCTTCACAATACATTTACCACAGGTGAAAGAGAAAAACACTAAGAGTAGTGCTAGGTGAGTGTGTGTTTTTGTAGCCCGTGGCCACGGAGTTAAGTTGTTTGGTCAGCTGAAGGCAGTAAATTAAACAGAACTAACCCTAATGTAGCTCAGGGAGCACAGCAACATGTGCTGGGCTGGTTTGGGATGTTTTGATGATTTCTTTTTAACTCTGTTCATGTTTACCTGTTGAAACCAGATGAGTGACGTGATCCACTGATTCTGTGTGAAGAAGCACGTGAGATGGCTCTGAGAGAGACACACAGTGAAAGGTTTTTATATATGTTGTACAATTGGTTAACTGGATAGTCATTTTGAATGAGAAGGAAGTTTCTCAGGCTGGCAGGTACAAGTGAGTTCAGGTGAGTGTTACCTGTGGCGTCTGGTCCCAGACCCAGTCCTGAGGCTGAAACAGAGAAACAAACTTCAGTTCACACTTGTTTGTGTTCAATTGTGTGATATTTGGGTCAGGGGTGCAGAATTAAAATAGAATGTCCTATGTACCAGTGAGCTCAAATGGGAAACTGGTGACTGCATTCATGTTTCCTGAATCAGAAATGACAAAGCAACCAATGAACCATGACCCAATCAGAGCACAGCAGAGTGAAGCCAACTGGACTTTACCATTTATATCATGTGAGCCAAGGACATCATGTGTCTGGACTTCAGGGACCTGCTGGGTCACTGAAAGAATCACAAACAAACTGTTCCAGATTCACTTCACCTAACCCTTAACTCAAATATAAAGCAAAAGTGTTTTCACCGCTCTGGGAGATCACTGTCAGTCGGCCATTTCCTGGGAGAATAGAACACCATTAATACCACACAGGTTAATGTTAAAAAAAAGACTGTAAAAGAGGACTAAACCAGGGTTAAAACAGGACTAAACCAGACTAACCCAGAACTGACCGTTGTAGTCTGGAGAGTCTGGTGAGTCAGGTCCATCTGTGACAGTCGGTGGTTTGAGAGTTTGGTGAGTTTTGAATGCAGTTTAAATCACATTTAATAAGGATTTGAATAATGGCAGAATAGACCTGGAGGGGCAGCGACTACCGAGTTCACTGCTGATTGGCCCAGAGCAGGCAGAGAGACGTGGTCAGTTCCTGCAAAAGTGCTTAATCATTAATCATCCACTTCAAGAGAAGATCCACTGTGGGAGACACCCCACTCTGCAATATTCTATAGTGCAAACTACAGAGCTCATGTGATTCTGGCATCTTGGGGAAAAAAGTCTGAAGAAAACTGAGAAACTTGATTTCTGTCATAAATAATGATCAGATTGACTAAATAATCCATCCATCCATGCATTTTCCTTTGTTTATCTGGGGCCAGGTCGCGGGGGCAACAGTCTAAGCAGGGACTCCCAGACTTCCTTCACCCCAGACACTTCCTCCAACTACTCTAGGGGGACCCCAAGGCGTTCCCAGGCCAACCGGGAGACATAGTCCCTCCAGCGCGTCCTGGGTCTTCCCCGGGGCCTCCTCCCGGTGGGACATGCCCGGAACACCTCCCGAGGGAGGCGTCCAGGAGGTATCAAGAACAGACACCCGAGTCACCTCAGCTCCACGTGGAGGAGTGGCGGCGCTATTCCGAACTCCTCCCGTGTGATTGAGCTCCCCACCTTATCTCTCAGGGAGCGCCCAGCCACTCTGCGGAGGAAACTCATTTCGGCCGCTTGTATCAGCGATCTCGTCCTTTCGGTCATTACCCAGAGCTCATGACCATAGGTGAGGGGAGGAACGTAGATCGATGGTTAATTAAGAGCTTTGCCTTTTGGCTCAGCTCCCTCTTCACCACAACGGTCCGGTACAGCAACCGTATCACTGCAAATGCTGCACCGATTCCCCTGTCAATCTCATGCTCCATCCTGCCCTTACTCGTGAACAAGACCCCGAGATACTTGAACTCCTTAACTTGAGGGAGGGACACTCCACCCACCCAGAGAGGGCAACACACCTTTTTCAAGTCGAGAACCATGGCCTCGGATTTGGAGGAGCTGATCCTCATCCCAGCCACATCACACTCGGCTGCAAACCGCCCCAGTGCACGCTGGGGGTCCTGGTCCGATGAAGCCATCAGGACAACATCATCTGCAAACAGCAGAGATGAGATCCTGTGGTTCCCAAACCGGATCCCCTCCGGCCCCTGTCCATAAATACATGAACAGGACCGGTAACAAAGGGCAGCCCGAGCGGAGTCTAACATACAGTGGAAACAGGTGCGACTTACTACCGGCAATGCCAACACAGCTCCTGCTCCCCTCATACAGGGACCGAACAGCCCTTAGCAAAGAGCCCTGGACCCCGTACTCCCAGAACACTCCCAACAGGACCCCACGAGGGACACGGTCGAATGCCTTCTCCAGATCCACAAAGCACATGTGGACTCCCATGCACCCTCGAGCACTCGATGGAGAGTATAGAGCTGGTCCAGTGTTCCGCAACCGGGATGAAAACCACATTGCTCCTCCTAAATCCAAGGTTAGAATACTGGTCAGATTCTCCTCTCCAGTATCCTGAAATAGACCTACAGGGCAATGTGATTCCCCTGTTGTTCAGAACTCACCCTCCAGTCCCCCTTCTTAAACAGAGGGACCACCTCTGCTAGTCAGGTCTGCTAGTCCAAAGATACTGTCCCCGACCGCCATGTGATGTTGGAGAGATGTGTCAGCCAAGACACAACCACATCCAGAGACTTTAAATACTCAGGACGGATCTCATCCACCCCCGGAGCCTTGCCACCGAGGAGCTTGCCAGCCACCTCAGTGACTTCAGCCAGGGTGATGGACAAGTCCACCTTCAAGTCCCCAGCTTCTTTTCCTCCTCAGAAGACATAACGGTGGGATAGAGGAGATCCTCAAAGTATTCCTTCCACTGTCTGACAACATCCCCAGTCGAGGTCAACAGCTCTCCACCTGCACTGTAAACTGTGTTGGTGATGCACTGCTTCCCCCTCCTGAGGTGTCGGACGATTTGGCAGAAATTTTTGAGGCTGTCTGATAATCCTCCTCCATGGCCTCTCTGAATTCCTCCCAACCTCGAGTTTTTGCCTCTGCGACCGCCAGGGCTGCAGCATGCTTGGCCTGCTGGTACCTATCAGCTGCCTCAGGAGTCCCATGAGTCAAAAAGGCCTGATAAGACTCCTTCTTCAGCTTGACAGCATCCTTTACTTCCGGTGTCCACCACCGGGTTCGAGAATTGCCGCCGTGACAAGCACCACAGTCCTTACAACCACAGCTACGGGCGGTCACATCGACAATAGAGGCCAAGAACAAAGCCCACTCGGACTCCATGTCCCCAGTCTACCCCAGAATCTGGGAAACAAATCGCAGCCAAAATCGGTCAAGTGTGTGCCGGCCATTAGAATCAGGATTTGCAAAGCTCTCACCTATAGACTGTAAATAGGCAATAGACTCTGTTTCCAGTTGACTTTATATTGGAAAATTGTTGCTCTGCTCTCTGTAATTGCTGCAATGAGCCTCGTTATTTTAGTCTATATGATTCTTGTTTTTTATTTATCTATTTCAATGTAAAAAAATTCCTATTCCAAATTTGGACCTCTACAGTCTCACCTGAGTCCAGAGCAGGACCACGATCTGGCGCCAACGTCCCAGCTGGAGAGACCACTGAAACCACATTAGACAGGGTTAAACAGGACATCATTAAGCATACTGCAGCCTTTTTTTATAGACACCTTTCAAGTATTTTCATAAACATATACTGGTGGAGTCTTCATATATAACTGTTCATCTGGTTCAGTTAGTCTGTTTAAAACCCATATTTGACCCATTTCATTGCAGCTCACACCCGAACTCCCACCTTACCCATCTCCCACCCCCCACCCCCCATATTGGCATAACCTGTATTCCATAAAAGACATATCACTCTAGACACTTTAAAAAACTGCTGCTAAGGACGACTGTTGCACTGCTGCACATTTACATTTACTACTGGATTTTACTCCTGTTGCACTGTTGTTTACTACTGTTATTGCACACTTACATTTACTACTGGAATTTTTAGTACTGTTGTTTACTCCTGTTGCACTAGAATTACTACTGTTGCACACTTATTTTTATTTATCTTAACTCCAATGCACATTCTACTGCACATGACCAATTCACTGCTGTATCTTCCATTGCACATTTTGATGCACACTGCACACTTTGGAAATCTGTATATAGTATAGGTTATTTGTTATTTATTATGTTGCACTGTTTTAAGATTTTAGACCGTAGACTTTAGTTTTAACTTAGATCTCTGTCTTAGATAGTTTTTGTTGTGTTGTCTTCATATTGTATTTTGTACACTGTCTTTTTGCACTACCTGGCCAGAGAGAAACGAAATTTCGATTCACTGTATGTTGAACACATATGGCAGAATTGACAATAAAGCTGACTTTGAACTTTGAACTTTGAGCTGGGATAACCGTCAGAAGCAGTGGGCTGCTCTAGTGTGGCACCTAGCTACCACAATGCTCCTCAGTCTCTGGGAGACTTCTGCACAGAAAGTAACTAAGCCACAACCTAAACCAGGGGCCTAGAGGGGAGAGTTCCAGCCACAGCTACAACTTCACCTTGTGTTGCTGTAATTTTTTGTAGTAGAAGCTATAGTATTGTACCTGTTTGATAGATTGGGGGTTTGGTAGTCAAGTCAGGTCCAAATGGGTCAGAACCTCCTGAAACAGATCCAAACCAATCACGAACTTACACAGGCAGGAAGTGATGTCATTTCTTATCAAAGAATCTTGATAGCTAATTTGAGACCACACTACCAGCACATAATAATAGTAGCTTAATAACTATAGTAATATAAAATAATCATAGTTGTGACCCCGGGGACTGACCCATGAGGCTGAGTAGAAAGTCATGAGAGGCCGGGTCTGGATTAGGACCAGGATCCGAACCTGCAACAAAAACAACTTTAAATCACTCAGGGCAGCCAATCAGAAACCAACAAAAAACAGCTGCTCACCTGTGATTGGTCTGTTATCAGCTGGTACTCCATTCATGAATTTGTGCCCATTTCCTGAGAAATAAAAAGATTGTTGACAGTATTGTAGTAGTGGTTAGGGTTACTGGATATATTTACCATTGGAGTCAGAGTCCACACCATCAAACCCTGAAACAAATCCAAATTGTAGTTTTCATCACTGTTAAAGCTGAGTGTAATGTACCAAAAACAGCTCACCACTGGGGTCGGGGGCAGGGCCTGGGGCTTCTGAAAATACAGGTCTTTATTAACTATGCTCACACTAAACCTAATTCCATTATAATCAGGCAGAACTACCTGTGGGAGAGATTGTGTCAGGACCTGGGTCTGACAAAGACCCAACAGAGCCTCCTTCTGGACGAGATGCAGAACCACCAGGACCTCCAGACCCAAGACCTCCAGACACAGGACCTCCAGAAAACCCATGACCTCCTGATGAGCCAGGAATTCCAGATCCAGGAACTCCAGATCCAGGACCTCCAGACTCAAGACCTCCTGAAGACGCAGTACCTCCTGAAAAATCAGGGCCTCCAGACCCAGGACCTCCTGCAGAAGCAGCAGAACCAGCCTCTGGACCAGTAACAGAACCAAAGCTGTGTCCAATAACAGTCTCTGCAGCAGAAGAACCAGCAGGACCTGCGGTGGAGGGACAAGGTGAGACACAAAATGTGGTTCCAAGAGATACCTGGATCTGGGTGGAAGTGGGATCAGTGGGCTAGAATATATGTAGTGACAGAATACTTGAGACACTGATCTATATGTTAAAATGACAATTTAGTCTTGTTATCATTAAAGATCCCATGACATGGTACTTCTTGATGCTTTTATATGGCGCCTTAATGGCTCCCCAACACTGCAAACGAACCCTCTTCAAAATCAAGACTCAGTGCATGAGAAAGCCTCGTGAACACAGCCAGAGCCAAAAACATCCCTCTCAAACAATCCATTATGGGCGTTGTTGCATGAACGCAAATGAGGAGGACAGAGACAGGTCAGAGCAGCGGGGGGGGCAAACTCTCCGCTCCCTCCTCTTCAGCGGCGCTATGCGCGCCAGCCCCACTTCCGCATTTATGCGTGAAGGAAGATATAAGACGATTTCCATTGAAAAATAAACACATTTCCACAGAAAATAAAATTTAACCACTGCTGTTTCAGAGGTTCGGAGGCTCGGATAAAGGACATCCGAGCCTGAAAACACGCTCAAATAAAAAAACGCATCTTGCATTGCGTTGCTTTTTTGCAGTCCAAACTCTCTGGCCGTGAATTACAGAGACGGTGGGTAGACATCCAGAGGGGGGGGGTGGAACTGCATTTGCATTTTTTCTTGAATGTGATGTCAGAAACTTCCCTTGTTCAGAATCGCCCGTTTGGGCTGTCTTTTTTTCATATGCAGAAAAGGATCGCAAATGCTCAGTTTACACATATCACAACTTTTAGCCATGGGGGTGGGGGGGGCTAAACAGGGTAGGGGAGCTCACATTAACGTTCAAAAAAATGTCATGCCATGGGACCTTTAACACAACAGCAGACAGCGCAGTACATCACCTGCGCCTTTGGAGGGAGCTGCAGTTGAATGCTGACCAATCAGGATCCCTGAGGAAGAGAGGGGGGGTCACACCACCTTATGTTTGACTTACAGTGGAAGCAGTCGTTTCATTGATAATCCATCAGAGCCCTTACACAGTTCATCATTGGCCCATCCACAGGAGCTGAAACCTACTCTGTCTGTGGCATACACCTGGGTCAGGGTTCGGCTCAGGTTTAACCCTCTCATTACTGTGAATGTGTCACAGGGTTAGACTTTGTTTCTGATTCTTCATTAGTGATGACGAAAGAAACCAGACTCAGTGTGTGAGGGTTAGTACTCCTAGTCAGCTCATCAGTGTCTCAATCACACATTTAGACATTAAATCCACTTTCAAGCCGTTCATTTTGATTCTCAAAGATCTGCTTAATGGCACAGACTCACCTTTAAATTAGATTTAGAATAGTTTTAAACATCTGTTTATGTCAATTTAAGTAATTCAGACATAGACATAAAAACACACATTTTCAAGTTTAATAAAGTTTTATCAAAGTTTTATGTTGTTTTAGTCTCACCCTGAGTCTGGTCCCTGGACTGATCTTCATCTGAAACACAACCAGACCAATGTTAGACCCCCCTCTCCCCAGACACCTCCCTCTACCCTTCCCCAGACACACCACTAAAGAAGATGCTGCACAAAACAGAGCATGTCACTTTAAGGCATTAATTCATCTAAAGTGAAATTTTAAGATTTGATTTTAAAGTCCTGATTTTTTATATTTTTCATTAGAATATTAGAAAAATATTATTTATGCATGAATATGTGACTAATACACGTACATGACCAGTGCTTTAGGTAATGATAAGAGCACACATGTTTCTGGAGACATGAACCATCACTGTTTATTATTTGGTTTTACATAAGACTTAAGGTGGGGTTTGGTGGACGGGGTTGGGTGGGTGGGGTTAGGTGGGGTTTGGGTCGTACCCTCCTCCTCCTCGGACAGTTCTCCTTCTGCTTCCTCTCCTCCTTCGATCTCCACCTCGTCTTTTTCCTTCTCCACTGAAACATAAGACACATCCTAACAAACCTATAACAAGACTGACCTCAGACTGAACCCAGACTGACCCCGGACTGACCCCGGACTGACCCCGGACTGACCCCGGACTGACCCCGGACTGACCCCGGACTGACTCCGGACTGCCCCAGACTGACCCCGGACTGACCCCGGACTGACCCCGGACTGACCCCGGACTGAACTAGGCTCAAGCAGCTTTAAAATTTTATTAGGTGTATTTAGTATTGTGAACCTGCAGATGGTGCTATGGTACTGTCTATGTGCCAGTTTAAAATGTTTACATTATTTAATGAATTAACTCATTTAAATTAAAACACCAAAACATCAGAGTTTAAGTTATAACAAACCACATTCAGATTTTCATTTATGCTTTTTAACCCTGTTTATTATTATTGATAAATACATTTTTTACCTTCAAGAGGCGCCGCTGCGGACACTCGGCTGAAAACAGCTAACGCCATTGAAAATAACAAGATGTTTCTGCAAAAATATAATAATAATAATAATAATAATAATAATAATAATAATAATAATAATAATACCAGTATTAGCAAGTAAGCAACAATAAAGTACACTTTAACCCCACTCATGTGCACTGAATTCATATATAATACACAGAGTACACACAGAACATGAATACAAGATTAATGTGTGAAACCCAAATGTTAATATGTTATAGTGTATATTAAGACAATTTATGTGCACACATTATTCATATTATTATTATTAATAGCACAGACCCTAACAATGAACCAATTCTATAACTGGTTAAACTTGTAATAATTGTAAATCATTTCATGCAGAGTTATAAATTGCATTGAAAAGGACATTATGTAATATGAAAATCAGTGTATTAATAATGACTATATAAAGTACTCGCACTAGACGCACCATTAAATATTAAAGTGTGGTAGTGTCATAGTAGTAATACTTTCACAGTCAGGTATATTGAAACTAAGACATAATAGTAATTGTATTGGTAGTAACTGAAACTATGTTATAGGTTTATATTATATCTGTAGTAGTAGTAGTAGTGGTAATAGCAGTAGCAGTAGCAGTAGCAGTAGTAGTAGCGGTAATTGTACTCACAGAGGCAGCATGATGCTCCAGACTTCAGTTTCAGACAAAGACACAGCTCCGCCTTCATTTCATCTTTTATACTTCCTAGGAGCCAATGAGGATGCAAGAATTAAACAACAGCCAATTACAACAGAGCTCAACCGCAGGCACTAAATCTATGTAATATAATTTTATATATTAAGTGCAGAGAACCAATCAGGAAGCTGCTAACACAGAAGCCAATCAGAACAGATTATGTTGTAGGTAACACTTTTATAAGCTGTGGACTACAAAAATGGCTGTCAGTATTTTCATCTGTAACAAACATGATTATTTTATATTTATAAGACATTGAAGTGTGTGTGCCCCCTGCCGGCAAGTGTAGGGATTACACCTGTCCAGCGCCTGTCGAGAGGGGGCGCCACACCTGTCATAATAACACTGTTTGGACGGTAGGTCTGTAGTCCCAGTCTGGACCCTGGACCAGGGGAAGTGGGGAGTGTGAGGAGCTCTGCTTTCATCGGGAGGAGAGGCGGGGGCAGGGGGCAGGGGGCGGGGGTAAGGGTAGGGGAGAGGTTCAGTTTCTGCTCATAAAGACAGTCCTGTGTAAGTCCAGACAGAAGCCCATTATCTCCAGCATTCCTCCCTTGGGACCCCCCCAGACCCGGTCCGGCACCAGCTGATCCGGTCCGGTCACTTTACGCCGCGTCACCGACTTAAGTCCTGATCTTGTTTCACCTGGACTCTGATCCCGGACAAAAACACCCTGTTTTCTGTAGGGCCTAAACCAGGATTAAATCAGGTCTAAACCAGTTCTAAACCAGGACTAATTCAGGTCTAAACCAGGACTAAACCAGGTCTAAACCAGGACTAAACCAGGTCTAAACCAGGACTGAACCAGGTCTAAACAAGGACTAAACCAGGTTTAACCAGGACTAAACCAGGTCTGGATGAGAATTTACACTGGACACTTGGGTACTTCTCAAGTACTTTCGTTTGTGTGTCGTTCTGCTCTCATGCACTTCCTCCAACATACATTTATATTTCAGTGTAAACCTTCTTTCCCACGAGAACCGGTTCTGAACCAGTCTTGGCCCACTTCCTGGTCCAAACCCTCTGCCCTCTGCTCTTTTATTTTGGCGGGGACTTCCTGTGAATCAGGGCAGAACCATACTGAAACTGGACTCAGTGGATCCAGTCCAGAAGAAGAATTAGAACTTTCCGGAGGATCGTGTGTACTGAAACGGAGAACGGTGGGACTTCAGTATGTTCACCTGAGAAAACCACAAAACAACCTCTCACCAGGAGGTTGTGGGTGAGACTCCTGATCTTTCTGAGTGTTTATTTATCTGTTTATATGGTTGCTATCGTGGCAGCTGTTCTTCCTGCGGTTCATAACTTATAGATACAATTAAATATACACATAATTATAAAGCAGAAGTATTGAGATCTGTTGGCTAGGTAACTCTCCACACATTTAATTGCACAACATTGGACCAGTACTTAAGATTGAAACCACAAAAAGAGAAATGTCCCTCGCTAACGAGACAAAGTCTCACTTAGCTCAAGATTTAAAACATGTGATGTTGTTAGCTTTAATAGTACAGGCCTGTTCCTATGAGCTTCCTGATATTATCTTAGATTTAATAGCAGAGCCTGTTCCAAATATTATTTAAAAAAACAGATTCAGGTAGATCCTTTAAAAGCCTTCTATCCACCAGGAGCCATGATACTTAGATGCTGTTTATGCTCATACATGAGCCACACGTGCAGCTTTGTTCTGCAATATTTGAAGCTTATGAATCTTTCTGTGGAGCACATGACCACATCACAGAGCCGTGTGACTTGCTGTCATAAAGTTTCATAACAGATACACCCCTGCCCATTTGGTTAGTCTTTGGCTTGGTTTGGTTAGTCTTGTTAATATGACCTAACCAATTCAGTTGTCCATTTATAGTTATTGCGAAAAGATCCAAAGGAAATCCTTTCAAAGTGAGCAGCACAGGTTCTAAATTTCTTAATGAAACATTAAAACCAAGAATTAAACTTTTGTTTTTTAGTAGTATTTAAAATAAGGTTGTTCTCATCTACCAAGTTTGGTACATGTCCAGTTCATCAGTGTACAGTGTTATGGAGGTTCTATTTAAAACTAATGGAAGATCGAAAAGCAAAAAGCCAAGGCAGGTGCCCTGATAGGGTGACCAGATGATTTGCTGAAAATCAGGACAGTGTTTTTTAGGGTTAGGGTTAAGGTTATCCCTAGGGATACATGGACAAATATAGCTGCAAGCAGCAATGTGGGGGCCAAGCACCGTTTGACAGGGTCTAACAAGGTCTGACAGGATCTAACAGAGTCTGACAGGGTCTGACAGGGTCAGGGTCTAACCCTGTCAGAACAGACACATCAAAGACAGATCAAAGGTTGCTAGGTGCGTTGCTAGGCAGTTGACAAATTTCTGCAACTTTGACCTGCTGGTGCCACTAGACGGTTGGAGCTGGGGACCTATAAATTGCTGTGGGTAATGAGGAGACAGGCTGGAATGTGCATGCCAAATTTCACAACTTTTTACCAGACGGTTCTAGGGGCTGCCAAAGACTCCCATGTGGAGAAGAATATAGAATAAGAATAATAAGAATCAGGAGACCAGAACATCAAAGGAAAGATCAAAGGGTTGCTAGGCAACTTGCTAGGCAACGCAAAGCAATTCCTATAGGGTGCCTAAGCACCTTCGGTGCTTGGCCCCCTAATAATAAAAGATGAATGAATTATCAAACATGTCACAAACATATTTTTATTAAAAGATCAAAGTTCAAAGTTCAAAGTCAGCTTTATTGTCAAAAACCATATGTACAGGTCGCACACACAGAATTTGAAATTGCAGCGCCCCCTAGGCCCACAGTGAACATAAAACATGTGATAAACAAGACAATAAACACCAGGACTAAAACATCATATACCCGTAGCAAAAGTAAAGGCTTATACAGTGGTACCTCACCTTACGAAATTAATTTGTTCCAGAAGTGGTTTCGTAACGTGAATTTTTCGTAAGTTGAGTAGCTATTTCAATGGAAAAAGCCTGATTCGTTCCAAGGCCCCGATCCAAGTTTTTTTTATATAGTGTAACTTTTTTTTTATAGTGTAACACTGTGTTCTGCGTCCTGAAACTGTAGACCCAGGACTAAACGTGGACAATACAAGGTCTAGACCAGGTCTAAACCTGGACTGGACCAGGACTAAACCTGGACTAAACCAGGACTGGACCAGGTCTAGACCTGGACTAAACCAGGATTAGACCAGGTGGATTAAAGCGCCGCGTGCAGGTCTATTTCCTGGTTTCAAACCGTGACCTGTTCTAGAGGAGGCACGGTTTGAGCACGGGTCTCGTGCTCGCCCCCTTCCCCTTCCCCCCACAGTCGCTGCTCGCCTCAGTCGTGACTTGTGAGGTCCACCGGTGCTGCTGCTAATAGCAGAGCTAGCACGAAGTGTCAGTGTAATTTAAGCAGCAGTGTCAGTGTCATTTAAGCAGCAGTGTGATTGGGAGAGAGTTGAGCATCCTGACAGCTTGGTGGATGAAGCTGTCTTTCAGTCTGCTGGTCTTGGCCCTGAGGCTCCTCAGTCTCCTTCCTGATGGCAGCAGACTGAAGAGGCAGTTGGATGGGTGGGTGGGATCACCCAGAGGGCTTTGCGGGTGAGGTGGGTGCGATAGATCAGAATCAGAATCAGAAAGACTTTTATTGCCACTGTCAAGTGAACACAATTCACAAAACTAGGAACTTGTCTCAGTGATAAGGTGCGAACATAAAACACTAAATAATAATAGTAATAACTAGAGTATAGACACTACATAATAATAATAACTAAAATATAGCTATAATATAGTAAAAAATAATAAACAATCCAAATAACAAAAAGGTTCAGAGGAGCAGCATCAGAACAGTAGTGCAAACATGACTTAATTAAAGTGACTGGTGATATAAAGTGTCCAACTTTGTGCAGATTATGCAGTTATGAATTGTTCATGAGTCCAACAGCAGAGGGAAAAAAAAATATTCTTGTGATGGGAGGTTCTGGTCCCGATGGACCGTAGCAGAAGTGGCTCAAATAGTCCATGTCCAGGGTGAGAAGTGTCAGCTGCTATCTGGCCTGCACTTCCCCGAGTCCTGGACGGCAGAACGCGCAATGTGCTGCAGTCTCTGTTTGTCCCTGGCAGTGGCTCCAGCACCACACAGTATCTGGACTGGCAGCTTGGCTTTTCTTAGCTGCTGCAGGAAGTACAACCTCTGCTGGGCCTTCTTGATGAGGGAGTTGATGGTCGGCTCCCACCTGAGGTCCTGTGTGATATAAGTGCCCAGGAACCGGAAGGAGTCCACTGTGGTGATGGGGGAGTCTGTCAGGGAGAGAGGAGGCTGGGGGGCTGTGACTTTCCTGAAGTCCATTATCATCTCCACTGTCTTCTGGGTGTTGAGATCCAGGTTGTTGCTGCTGCACCAGGACACCAGCCGGTCCACCTCCCTCCTGTAGGCAGACTCATCGCCATCAGAGATGAGCCCGATGAGGGTGGTGTCATCCGCAAACTTAACCAGTTTGACGGAGTCGTGGCTGGAGGTGCAGCAGTTTGTGTACAGGGAGAAGAGCAGAGGGAATAGTACACAGCCCTGTGGAGATCCTGTACTGATGGTCCGGGAGTCCAAGACATTCTTCCCCAGCTGCACGGACTGCCTCCGATCCGTCAGGAAGTCAGTGATCCACCTGCAGGTGGAGTCAGGCACGTTTAGCTGAGCAAGCTTGTCCTGGAGCAGAGCAGGGAGGATGGTGTTGAAAGCAGAGCCGAAGTCCACAAACAGGATCCTGGCGTAGGTTCCCGGGGAGTCCAGGTGCTGGAGGATGAAGTGGAGGGCCAGGTTAATGGCATCATCCACAGAACGATTAGTTCTGTAGGGCAGCTGCAGGGGGTCCAGGAGGGGGGAGGTGAAGGACTTGAGGTGGGTCAAGACCAGGCGCTCAAATGACTTCATGACTACAGATGTCAGCGCCACTGGTCTGTAGTCATTAAGTCCAGTGATCCTTGTCTTCTTGGGGACGGGGAAAATGTCCGTGAAGACAGGAGCCAGTTCTTTAGCGCAGTGTCTCAGGGTGGAGGGGGAGACACCGTCCAGGCCTGGGGCCTTGCGGGGGTTTTGCTTACTAAAGAGTTTAGCCACGTCTTGCTCCAAAACAGTGAGACCAATGGGGGAGGAGGAGGGATTTGAGTTGGGCATGGCTGCAGATGTCCTGTAGGGAGGGGAGAGAGACACCCATGATTCTCTCAGCTGCTCTCACTACTCAGTGTAGCTTTTTCCGGGTGCAGGACACGGTGCAGGTGCCATACCACACAGTGATGCAGCTGGTGAGGATGTGACCTATGGTGCCTCTGTAGAAGGTGCTCATGATGGAGCTGGGGCTCTGGCTCTCTTCAGCTTGTGGAGGAAGTAGAGTCGCTGTTGGGCTTTACTGGCCAGTGATGCAGTGTTCTTTGACCAGGAGAGGTCCTCAGAGATATGCACACCCAGGAACTTGGTGCTGCTTCTCCACAGCAGCCCCGGTGATGGTGAGGGGGGCGTGCTGTGTGTGTGCTCTCCTGAAGTCTACCACAATCTCCTTTGTCTTCTCCACGTTCAGGGAGAGGTTGTTGTTACTGCACCACTCGACCAGGCGGCTCACCTCGCTCCTATAGTGAGTCTCATCATCGCTGATGTGACCAACACAGTCGTATCATCTGCAAACTTGATGAAGAGGTTGAAGCTGTGTGACGGTGTGCAGTCGTGGGTCAGTCTTGATGAAGAGGTTGGAGCTGTGTGACGGTGTGCAGTCACGGGTCAAACTTGATGAAGAGGTTGGAGCTGTGTGACGGTGTGCAGTCACGGGTCAAACTTGATGAAGAGGTTGGAACTGTGTGACAGGGTGCAGTCGTGGGTCGTGGGTGCTGTTGTGTGCCTCAAAACGAGTGAAGATCTTGTTCAGCTCGTTCAGCAGGGAGGTGGAGCTGTCGGCAGTCTGTGGCATTGGCTTGTAGTCTGTTATGGTCCGTATCCCCTGCCATAGACTCAGCGTTTCTCTGCTGTCGTGGAAGTGCTGTGCGATCTTCCTAGAGTATTGTCTCTTAGCCTCTCTGATGCCACGTGACAGGTTTGCCCTTGCTGTCCTTAGGCCCACCTCGTCTCCAGCTCTGAAGGCAGTGTCCTTACCCTCAGCAGCCTGTAGACCTCTGGTTGTCCTGAACAGTGATGGTCCTGGTGTCTGTGACATCATCAGTGCACTTTGAGATGTCAGCAGTGACAATCTCTGTATATTCCTGTAGATTTATGGTGTTGTTGTGGGTGGCAGCCTGTTTGAATATCTTGCAGTCTGTGGTGGAGAAGCAGTCTTGCAGTGCCTCTGAGGACTGCAAGACTGGTTTGATGGTTTTGACCAATGGCCTGTCTGCTGCATTAGCATGACAGTGATGTGGTCAGTGGCACCAGGTGGGGGAGGGGAGGGCTTTCCATATTCGTCTACTATTAGCACCACAATAGGCCTGCTTATTATATTTGAGTATTAAACTGGGGAATTGAGGAAAAAATCAGGTCAGAGGGGAGTTAACACCAACTCCTAAACCAGAGATTGGGTACAAAGCGGGTATCACCCTGAATGAGGCAGGAAGTTAAGGTACAAAGACTAAGTGAAGTACCATCTGAAAGTCTCCTAGAAGAAGTGAATGCAGCACTGAGAGTGATCCCTACCACAACCATCACTGAAACCAATGAGCTGATTTACACTTAACACTTAGGGTGCTAGTCCTAGAGGTGCTGGGCTATAAGAGCAACCATGGGAGCCATGAGAGACAATACCCACCATGGAAAATACGGTTAGAGGCTAAAATCAAGGAGGTGCGGGGAGAAGTGAGCCAACTGTCAGGCCCAGAAAGCTGCAATGAAGATCCCTCCAGCACCTCTTCCTCTGAGCTCCACTGTCATGACATTTCATGTTTCACAGTTACAGGCCTCTGAACCACTTCAGACAGATCTATGAGCTCCAACAAGCGGTGTTCCTCCAAAGCTCAGGTACTCCATCCTC
>JAVJIX010000210.1:160000-177500 GCA_036785185.1 Paratrypauchen microcephalus
CTTCCTGCTAAGCTTCCTAACAGTCTCCTCAAAAATTTGGGTTAGGGTTAGGTAAAAATCTGTGACTTAAGTTTGACTGGCAGGTTACATGCTCTGTAAAACATCAGCATTACATTTTTATCCACTCCATGTAACCTAAGCTGTCTTAAGAAATAGAGATGCTGTCTGATTCTTGAGCAGACAAATTGTACATGTTCCATTGGAGCTCCACCGACTCCATTGGAGCTGAGAGTCAAAATATACACCTAAGTACTTATAGCATGTCACCTGCCCCATATCCCTCCCCCTGATATTGACGGGCTATGGTCCCCCACACATTTGGGGGCAAAGATCATCTCTTTGCCTTTTCCACATTTAAGACGAGGTTGTGTTCCTCACATCAATGCACCACTTCATCAATTTCTGTCTGTCAATGACCTCTGTGCTTTTGTTGAGTAAACTAAGAATAGCCATATCATCAAAAAACTGAAGAATATAGTTGTTTACCTGCTGCTTCTGCACGTGTTGGTGTTCAAAGTGAAAAGAAGAGGCAAGTTCACACAACCCTGTGGCGCCCCAGTGAAACACCCTGAACGTCTGACAGGGTTGAATTCACTTTAACTTACTGCTGTCTTCCTGTGAGGAACACCCAATTTCACTTAATAATATGGCTGTTAAAACGCAGCTCGAACAGCTTCTTCAACAGGATGCTTGGTAATATTGTATTAAATGCTGAGTTAAAATCCATGAACAATATTCTGGCATATGGTGGATTCTCTAAGTGTTTCAGTATTAAGTGGGCAGTAGTTACAAGAGCGTCATCAGTGCGTCTGTTTTTGCAGTAAGCAAACTAATAGAGATCTACATGACCCACTACCTCCTCCCTCAGAAACCCCACCATAACACGCTCAAATGATTTCATAGTTATTGATGTCAAGGCCACAGGTTTTCTTTGGTACAGGGATGATAATAGTCTTATGCTAGAGCAAAGGTTTTTGGTGTTAAGTTTTTTTTAAGATAGTGGTGACCATCCCTGGGTCAACCAGAAGCCTGCACTGAGATTCAGGATTCAGGATTCAGGGCTAAAGGGCCTGGTGGGCATTCAAAGTGACTATAGAAACGATTTAATTCATTGGCCTTCTCATATTAATTTACAACTTGCAGAGTCTCTGGTATTAAGGGCTCCCCTGACCCTCATGTTATTCTCTTCTCGCTTCCTTCATTTTCCTTCTGTCCTCTTGGTCGATATCTTTAGTTCAAGCGCATTATTGTTCTTAAATGCTTCTTTATTTCCAGCTTATGCAATTTTGAATTTCTGATGTTATGTACTTTTTATTATTTTGATAGATTTTAATGTCATTTTTAGGAATTATAGAGTGAACACAGAAAAGAATATAGTCCATCAGTGCTTCTGCAATACTGTCCACAGTGGCATCCTGAAAACAATCTGTGACCCAAAAACATCCACTGAGCTCCACTGTGCTGCTCTCCTGCCAAAGACTGACCATCCTGGCACACATGTGAGGCCCGAACTTAAGCACACGTGTGAGGCCTGACCATAAGCACACGTGTGAGGCCTGACCATAAGCACACGTGTGAGGCCTGACCATAAGCACACGTGGAAGGCCTGACCATAAGCACACGTGGAAGGCCTGACCATGTGTGAGGCCTGAACATGTGTGAAGCCACATGTGTGAGGCCTGAACATAAGCACACGTGTGAGGCCTGAAGCACAAGTGTGAGGCCTGAACATAAGCACACGTGGAAGGCCTGAACATGTGTGAGGCCTGACCATAAGCACACATGTGAGGCCCGAACTTAAGCACACGTGTGAGGCCTGACCATAAGCACACGTGGAAGGCCTGACCATGTGTGAGGCCTGAACATGTGTGAAGCCAAAATATAAACACATGTGTGAGGCCTGAACATGTGTGAAGCCAAAATATAAACACATGTGTGAGGCCTGAACATGTGTGAAGCCAAAATATAAACACATGTGTGAGGCCTGAACATAAGCACACGTGTGAGGCCTGAAGCACAAGTGTGAGGCCTGAACATAAGCACACGTGGAAGGCCTGAACATGTGTGAGGCCTGACCATAAGCACATGTGTGAGGCCTGAAGCACAAGTGTGAGGCCTGAACATAAGCACACGTGGAAGGCCTGAACATGTGTGAGGCCTGAACATAAGCACACGTGGAAGGCCTGACCATAAGCACACGTGGAAGGCCTGAACATGTGTGAGGCCTGACCATAAGCACACGTGGAAGGCCTGACCATAAGCACACGTGGAAGGCCTGACCATGTGTGAGGCCTGAACATGTGTGAAGCCCAAATATAAACACATGTGTGAGGCCTGACCATGTGTGAGGCCTGAACATAAGCACATGTGTGAGGCCTGAACATAAGCACATGTGTGAGGCCTGAACATAAGCACATGTGTGAGGCCTGAAGCACAAGTGTGAGGCCCAAAAATAAACGCATGTGTGAGGCCTGAACATACTGAACTCTGTATGAATACATCATGTTTGTCACTACCTCACTGTAAGGCCCTGTCCCCACGACAACGTTCCTGTTTTTTTTTTTTACCCGGGGTGAAAAAAAGTGTCGTCCACACACGTGTTGAATCAGAAAACATTCACGTCAAGATGAGCACGGAGCGCTAAGTGAAAACGATGTAGTACATATGTCACACCGATAAGTGGCGCTGTAAACCGGAAAGAGCCAGAGCCGCCGGAAACGCAAGGCTACAAAGAGCGCATGCGCAGAAAGTCCTTCTCTTTCGTAAACAAGCAAACACGTGTACTTTAGGGACCGTCAACAAACGCAAATTTATTTTGTCCCCCTGCTCCAGCAATGTAGCAGCGACGCACTCCGGTAATGTGAAAATGCTGACGGTCCCTAACATAGACAGACGCCACAGAACGAAGATTTGCGCTGCGTGAGCAGAGTTTTTGCCTATAAATCGATAGTTAGTATTACTTGCTATCGTTTTATTAGATAGACATTAACAAGTAGAACTCTCGTTAACCTTGCTCATTACGCTGGATTACAAAACACAACAGTATCAGCAGAACGTCGACTGGGAGTCCTGCCCAAGCAAATACTCGGACATTATGTTGGCTTTTCGGCGTGAATATACTACCGGGGACACGAGCGAAGGGAAAGATTTTTCTCACGATCCCCATACCATCACCAAAGTGCATCTAACAACAAAACTGTAGGCAGTAAGGAACAAATACAAACATGCCTTTGACTCTGGGCGTCGCAGTGGCGTGTGGTCCTGTTATATTTTGAGCTGTGCGAACAAATCTGGGGTGGATCACCAGCTACTACAGACATTACAGCCGGAGTGGAAACCTGGGATTTGTTAGAGGACGACCCCACGTCTACGAGATCGCTGTGTTCTTCACCTTCCCCGGATTCCCCTCAGACAAGCGAAAACAGAAATGCTTTTATATATTTTTATGTGTGATACTGCATGTGCCTGTTTGTAAAAGATACATTTTCATTCAATAAAAAAAGACAAGAAATGGTTGCGCTTTTTCTTTATTTACAGCACACAACACCCTCAAATTGGTATGGGCTCCTCATTGTCCACTATCTGCCTTTTCATTGACGGGACTTTTCCAGTTTTAAAATATGCGTTTAGCTTTGAATTGGCAAACACTCGTGTGTCGTGCGTACTGTGACAGGGTTACCTTCTGGTCACTGATTACGGCAGCGCAACGTCATCATTTTCCCAACAGTCGCGTTTTGTGCCGCCCACACGACAACACGACCCCCGGCGTTCTCCGACTTCTCCACTCTGGAACCAGTTTTTGAAAAACACCGTTTACACCCCCAAAAACCCCGGCGCCGTGTGGACGACAGGCCCAAACGAAGACAAACTTCCCCGTTTCCACCAAAAAACGTTGTCGTGGGGACAGGGCCTAAATTACCGTTACCTGTGCAATAATCTGTGCAATAACCTATGTGCAATATTTATACCATACTATGTGCAATACGAAATCCACATGCAACACCTACACCACACCATATTATGTGCAATCTGTGAAATACCTACACCTTATTTGATCTTTGATTTAATCCTACCTGCACCTTGTACATTGTACCTTGTATTTTTTATTACATTTTATTACATATTTTATTATATTGTTTATTATATTGTTTACTTCTTCCCCTGCACTTTTGCAACACTTTTTTACCATGTACTATTATTGCTGTTATTAGTACTTCTGACTATCTCAGCGAGTCAACGGTTCCTCTGATCCTAAACATTTCATTGCATTGGTGACCTTGTGTTGATTTTGCATATGACAAATAAACAATCTTGAATCTTGAATCTTGAATCATAAATACACATGTGAGGCCCAAACATAAACACATGGTGTGGTCATGTGACTTGTTGGTGCGGTCATGTGACTTGTTGGTGTGGTCATGTGACTTGTTGGTGCAGTCATGTGACTTGTTGGCGTGGTCATGTGACTTGTTGGTGCGGTCATGTGACTTGTTGGCGTGGTCATGTGACTTGTTGGTGTGGTCATGTGACTTGTTGGTGTGGTCATGTGACTTGTTGGTGTGGTCATGTGACTTGTTGGCGTGGTCATGTGACTTGTTGGTGTTGTCATGTGACTTGTTGGTGTGGTCATGTGACTTGTTGGTGTGGTCATGTGACTTGTTGGCGTGGTCATGTGACTTGTTGGTGTTGTCATGTGACTTGTTGGTGCTGTCATGTGACTTATTGGTGTGGTCATGTGACTTGTTGGTGCGGTCATGTGACTTATTGGTGTGGTCATGTGACTTGTTGGCGTGGTCATGTGACTTGTTGATGCGGTCGTGTGACTTGTTGGTGCGGTCGTGTGACTTGTTGGTGCGGTCATGTGACTCGTTGGTGTGGTCGTGTGACTTGTTGGTGCGGTCGTGTGACTTGTTGGTGCGGTCATGTGACTTGTTGGCGTGGTCATGTGACTTGTTGGTGCGGTCATGTGACTTGTTGGCGTGGTCATGTGACTTGTTGGTGTGGTCATGTGACTTGTTGGTGCAGTCATGTGACTTGTTGGCGTGGTCATGTGACTTGTTGGTGCGGTCATGTGACTTGTTGGCGTGGTCATGTGACTTGTTGGTGCGGTCATGTGACTTGTTGGTGCGGTCATGTGACTTGTTGGCATGGTCATGTGACTTGTATTCTTGTTTACATTCATGCTGTGGTAATGCTCTGAATGGAACATTTCCTTACATTAGAACATCTTAACAGTGTTGGGCAAGTTACTCAAAAAGTGTAATGCACTACTTATGACTTGTTACTGTCATTTTAAAGTAATGCCTTACATTACAATATTACTCTAAATTAAAAAGTAAGGCATTACACTACTTTTGCATGACTTTAGTTACTCTGGAAATAAGGATTTGGCAAATCTACAGTGCAAATCTGTCATGTGTCATGACTTTCACCTGCCGTCCACCTGCAGACTGAAAATCAACATGTTCAGTAATTGCTTCTTAATAATAATAATAATAATAATAATAATAATAATAATAATAATAATAATAATAATAATAATAATAATAATAATAATAATGCATTTTATTTATTAGGCGCCTTTCTGGACACTCAGGGTCGCCTTACAACAAGTACAATATACATTATAGGCAGTTAAAAGCAGTTAAAAGCAACAGTTAAAATACAAACAGTTCAAAACAAACAGTTAAACATTTAAACAATAAAACTTTTAAAAACAGTAAAACATTTAAAAGAACAGTGCAGTTATAGTTGAGGTGAATAGGCCAGTCTGAACAGATGAGTTTTGAGTTTGGTTTTGAAGTTTGGGAGTGTGTCGGTGTTGCGGAAGTCAGGAGGGAGAGAGTTCCAGAGCTGCTCCCCATAGTGACCAGACGGGCAGAGGGGACAGAGAGCTGGAGAGAGGAGGAGAAGCGCAGAGAGCGAGCAGGTGTGGAGATATGGAGGAGGTCTGTGAGATATGGAGGCGCAAGGTTGTGGAAGACTTTGAATGTGTGGAGCAGGATTTTGTATTGAATGCGGTGTGTGATGGGGAGCCAGTGGAGCTGTTGAGAGGAGGAGGAGCAGGAGGAGGAGGAGCAGGAGGAGGAGGAGCAGGAGCAGGAGGGTGTGTGATGGGGAGCCAGTGGAGCTGTTGAGAGGAGGAGGAGCAGGAGGAGGAGGAGCAGGAGGAGGAGGAGCAGGAGCAGGAGGGTGTGTGATGGGGAGCCAGTGGAGCTGTAGAGAGGAGGAGGAGGAGCAGGAGGAGGAGCAGGAGGAGGAGGAGCAGGAGGAGGAGGAGCAGGAGCAGGAGGGTGTGTGATGGGGAGCCAGTGGAGCTGTTGTAGGATGGGTGTGATGTGGTTGATGGAGGGTGTATGTGTGATGATGCGAGCGGCTGAATTCTGAACCAGTTGAAGTTTATGGAGAGTTTTTTGCAGGAGACCAAACAGAAGAGAGTCGCAATAATCCAGGCGGGAAGTGACGAGGCTGTGTATGAGTACGGCAGTGGACTGAGGAGTAAGGGAGGGCCGGAGACGATGTATGTTGCGGAGGTGGAAGTAGGCAGAGCGGGTGATGTTGTTTATGTGAGAGGTGAAGGAGAGGGTGCTATCGAGGGTGACACCCAGACTCTTAACCTGAGGGGAGGGAGAGATGGAGGAGCCGTCGATGTGAATGG
The DNA here is from genome assembly GCA_036785185.1 of Paratrypauchen microcephalus. NCBI lineage: Eukaryota > Metazoa > Chordata > Actinopteri > Gobiiformes > Gobiidae > Paratrypauchen > Paratrypauchen microcephalus. The sequence goes on from JAVJIX010000210.1 coordinate 166,659, forward strand.
AGAAATGATTGGTCTTGCTTAGGGTGGATTTGGTGCCTACAAGAAGAAGTTCAGTTTTATTGCTATTGAGTTTGAGAAAGTTGGAGGTGAACCAGGATTTGACTTCGTTGATACAGGTGACAAGGGCTGATGGTGGGAGTGTGGTGTTTGGCTTGGTGGAGAGGTAGAGCTGGGTGTCATCCGCGTAGCAGTGGAAGTGGATGTGGTGTTTCCGGAAAATATGGCCGAGGGGAAGAAGATAGATGATGAAAAGGAGGGGACCGAGGACAGAACCCTGGGGAACACCTGTGGAGATGGAGGCAGAATGAGACATGAAGGATTTTAGTTGAATGAACTGAGTGCGGTCGGAAAGATAGGAATGAAACCAGGTGAGGACAGTGCCAGAGATGCCGATAGAAGAAAGTCTATGGGATGAGAAATGGTGTCGAAGGCCGAACTGAGATCAAGCAGAAGGAGAATGGATAATAAACCAGAGTCAGCGGAAAGGAGAAGATAATTTGTGATTCTGAGAAGGGCCGTTTCAGTGCTATGGAGGGGACGGAAGCCAGATTGAAAATGTTCATATAGATTATTAGAAGACGGATGAGCGTGGAGTTGGGAAGAAACGTTTTTTCCAGAATTTTTGAGATGAATGGAAGGTTGGAGATGGGACGGAAATCATTGAGGTCAGTGGGATCTGAGCCAGGTTTTTTGAGGATGGGAGTAACAGCAGCAGTTTTCGGAGGAGAGGAGACAGTACCAGAAGTGAGAGAAGCGTGAATTAGATTAGTGATTAGAGGAGCTAGAGAAGGAAGTGTGGCTTTGACAAGGGCGGTGGGGAGTGGGTCGAGTTGACATGAGGAGGTTTTGGATTTATTGATAAGTTTGGAGATTTGATTGACAGAAGGAAGGGTAAATGATGAGAAAGGGGTGTCAGATAGAGGAAATGGAATGGCAGGTATGGGTAGAGCAGAGGAGAGAATAAGCTGTTGGTGAATATGTTGGATTTTTGTGGAGAAGTGTGAGGCCAGGATATTGCAGAAATCAGATGAATAGTGTGATGGGAGAGAGTCAGAAGGATTGGTGACGTTAGACATGAGAGAGAAAAGTGTCTTGGAATTTCCTTCGTTGGAACTGATTAAACTAGAGTAATATGAAGATTTGGTTTTGGAGATGCAGTCTTTGTAGTGAAGAGTGTGCTGTGTGTACAAGTCTTTGTGAATGTCCAAATTTATGTCCTTAATTTTACGGTTATGGTGCGTGAAGGGTTGCGTTTGGAAAGAGGAAGATTTGCATTAAATGTAAGAAGCATATGATCAGAGAATGGGATGAAGTTGGCTTTACAGTCTATGGGTATTACACCTGAGCAGCAGATTAAGTCCAGAATATGTCCTTTGGAGTGAGTGGGAAAATTAACAAACTGATGTAAACCAAAACTGTCCAGACAGGATGTGAAATCATTGGTGAGTGAGTTATTGACAATGTCCAAGTGAATATTGAGGTCCCCTAATAGTATGACATTTGGTGAAAGTGTGGAAACGTGTAAGAAAAGCTGCGAAGTCTGTTAAAAAATCCTTGTTTGGTTTTGGAGGTCTGTAAATAGTCACAACAATAGTCGGAGTAGAACCAGAGAGCTGACATGCAGTCGCCTCAAACGAGCGACAGACAGGCACAGTCACAGGCGCTACCCTCAAACTCTCGCGGTAAATTACCGCGAGACCGCCCCCTCGACCGGTGACACGAGGTTGGGAAAGGTAAACAAAACCCGGAGGAGTAGCCTCGTTGAGATGAGCAAAATCATTTTTCTGTTGCCACGTCTCCGTCAAGCACAAAAGGTCTAACTTACGGTCCGCCACAAGATCCTGGACGAGATGGCCCTTGTTGGTGAGAGAGCGGGTGTTGAGAAGACCGAAGTTGACCATAGTGCAGCCACCGAAAGTCGTGTTCGCCGCTCTCGGGACGCGCGCCAGGGCACGCTCAGCGCGGCGACTGGTGTTTCTCTTTGGGCGGCGAGAAGTGGACCAGAAAGACGGGATGGAACTGGTGTTGTCGTACTGGATGGTGCGACGCGAGCCATGGTGGATGGGTCTGCGGCGAGGCACGTAGAGAATGTCCAGGTGTTGGAGCAGAGCAGGCGCTGGCGCATAATGTGGATGTATATGGAGTTTAAACTCGGAGGTGGAAAACTGGAACAGGACTGTCGCTGGACGGTGAATAGTGGACAGGATGGACCAGAGGAGTACCAGCCACACATAGTTAATCCACATCGTTGATAAAGGGCTGCGACTTCTGCGTGGAGGTGTTGGGAGCTAGGCTGTTGCTAGGTGACGCACAACAGGTAAGCAAAAGGTAGCTCGACACACGCTTAATCGCGCCGACATGTGTTGTGGTGAGATTATAAGAGTAATGTGCCAACCACTAATAAACCACAAATGCAGAGTCCACAGGCATTACTACACCGAAAAACACGGGATGTCAGCGGCAGCCAAAAACGCGCCAGCATTCTCTTACCCGCTTACAATACCTATCTTGGAGTCCTTATTTTGAACGAAGTGAAAGTAGTGGGCGTATGTCCATCTTGAAAAGGAGCTAGCACTATCCGATTCTTCTGGTTCTGTCATCCTTTGTCAGTCTGCCAGTTCGAGACGAAGTAAAAGGAAATGGAATGGTCTGCGCGGACTTTTATATCACTAGCTGATCTCGTGGAACTTTGTATGAAATGTAATGTTCTGCGCAGACTTATCAGATTCAGTAGCTGATCTCGCGGTGATCCGCGAACTTTGTATGAAGAAAATGCAAAACCCACAAAAACAAAGCAGGTTAAAAATGCATTGTAATGTGCGTTACTGGCATTGTAACGAGTAATATATTACCGATTTTCTTCCCTGTAATGCGTTACATTACTGCGTTACACCAAAAAGTAATGCATTACAGTAATTAATTACTTTTGTAACGAGTTACTCCCAACACTGCATCTTAAGTTCTATTTCGGAACATTTTATCACATTAAAACAGAACTCAGAACTCATGTAAAGTTACAGCTGTTAAATCACAGCTTTAAACTGAACAGCTGCAGGGTTCAGCTCATGACTCAGCAGGGTTATGAGCTCGTAGCTTGTTATTGTTTGTTCTGACCAGAGCTGCTCAGCTCATAGGTGGTTTGTTTTGGGAATTAATATTTTTGGCCTCTAGATGGCAATGTGGCAGTACAGAAGTAGTTCTGTCTTCAAAGCTCATTCTCACAATAAGATCATAATTCTGTAAACCAAATCATTCATTTAAATGAGACATTTAATGTAAAAGTTTATTCACTAATTTCATCCCTATCAAGCCGTAAAGTAATATGCTTTTATCTTATTGTACACCTGTATACTTATGCGTGCATATGCCTGTTATACGACATGCTCTGTGCTTTTGGCAGATAAAGTTTGAATATTTGAATTATAATAAATAATCAAGGTGTGAACTTGAAGCAGAAAAAGACACAGTGTTTTCAAACTTTATTTTAGTTTCACACACATTAGACTTTATTATCACAGATATAGACACATATTTAAACAGACACCAGTCGGATGCACAGCAGGTATTTATTTATAATTTTAGACGTATTTCTTTAGAGAAACTAAAAAACATTTACAGCCAGCCAACAACGCCATGCTTTGACCAATCAGAGAGCTGCTGGAAGATGAACAGGCCAATCACAGCTCATCCCTGGCCGATGGAACGCCCTCCTGTAAAAACAAGCCTTGAATTAAAACAGAATCCTTTGGTTTGAAACTGCACCCTGTTACTGTGAGGATGGGTGCTTCTGGGCTCAGGCGTAGACCATAACAGTGGTGTGTATATATTATATAGTATATTATAGTATCAGTAAAGTATAGTTAAGTATAGTATATATTAGTGCTGTCAGGTGATTTAAAACATTAATCTGTAATTAATTAATCTAATTAATCGCATTTTAATCTCGTGAGAGAGAGACAACGAAAACCCACTTTGCGACTGAGTTTGTCAATTTTTCTGTGGTCGCTTTTCTCATTTGTTTCCCAAATTCTGCGAGTGTGGTTTTTTGGTTAGGTGGTTTTTTGGTTTGGTGGTTTTTTGGTTTGGTGGTTTGTTGGTTTTGTGGTTTTGTGGTTTGGTGGGTTTTTGGTTTGGTGGTTTGTTAGTTTGGTGGTTTGGTGGGTTTTTGGTTTGGTGGTTTGTTAGTTTGGTGGTTTGGTGGGTTTTTGGTTTGGTGGTTTGTTAGTTTGGTGGTTTGGTGGTTTTTGGTTTGGTGGTTTGTTAGTTTGGTGGGTTTTTGGTTTGGTGGTTTGTTAGTTTGGTGGTTTGGTGGTTTTTTGGTTTGGTGGTTTGTTAGTTTGGTGGTTTGGTGGTTTTTTGGTTTGGTGGTTTGTTAGTTTGGTGGTTTGTTGGTTTGTTGAAGTGCACTTGCACTCGCTCTATCATCGGTAACGATGGAACTTGTCCGGACGTGCTTATCGTTCAATTGATCCGTCAGGCTGGAGCAGCTTCGATGATCGGAAAATTCTTTTTGACAAAATCACGGAGATCTTGTTGATTGTCCTGTCTTCGTTTTTTATAAATAAATTTGCCGTTCAAAGTCCCGAGCAGGGATTTGCTCACCACACGCCAAATTTAAAATGTGCGCGCATTGAATTGCCGCTCATAATTAATTGCGTTAATTTTTATAACACGTTAATTTGCAGTGTAATTAATTAATCTAATTGCGGCACGGTGGCTGAGTGGCTAGCGCTCATGCCTCACAGCAAGAAGGTTCCGGGTTCGATCCCCGGGTCGCCTGGGCCTTTCTGTGTGGAGTTTGCATGTTCTCCCCGTGTCTGGGTGGGTTTCCTCCGGGCACTCCGGTTTCCCCCACCAACCCAAAACATGCACCATAGGTAAATCCTCCAGCTTAGGTCCTGACCAAGCCGAAGCAAGAAGATCATGGAGATGGTCCCCGGGCGCAGTCATGTGCTGCTCACTGCTCCTAATAACAGGACGGGTTAAATGCAGAGAAGAATTTCTCCTGTGTGAGATCAATAAAGTTGCTTCTTAATTAACGCGTTAAACTGACAGCCCTAGTATATATTATATAGTATATTATAGTATCATTAAAGTATAGTTAAGTATAGTATATATAGTATTTGCTCTGAAAAGTGAAGACATTTTATTTCTGGAAAATCCTGTAAATCCTTTAGTTCACTTTACTAGGTAAAATTTTAAGAATGAGAGGAATGAGAACGGACCAGGGTTAACATAGAACATTTACAGTAAAAAACAGTTATCGTAAGCGTACTTCCTCCACATTTACTTGTACTTGTACACAGCCCCTGCATAAAACACATAATAATAATAATAATAATAATAATAATAATAATAATAATAATAATAATAATAATAATAATAATTCATAGCATTTATATCGCGCCTTTCATGACACCCAAAGCACTTTACAGTTCATTGTTCATTCACTCCACACTTGGTGGTGGTAAACTACTTTTGTAACCACAGCTGCCCTGGGGCAAGCGAGGCTGCCAATCTGCGCACACACATCTGCGAACACACTCCACTTTCATACTAGGCAATGTGGGTGAAGTGTCTTGCCTAAGGACAATGACAGCTTATGCGACTGGTGCCCCCCTGTGGCACCTGGAATCCCCAGTGTGTCCCATCCAAGTATTACCCAGGCCCTGCTGAGCTTCTGAGGTCTGACGAGATCAGGCTTTGACAAGCAGGTATGGCCACATATAAAGTTGAGTGAATCACACTCTCACAATTTGTACTGTTGTGTCCTTGAGCAAGACACATACTAAATGGGCTGCCAATAGTAATAAATAATGGTTTATTATAGAAGAGAATATGTGGTCTGGTTTGGTGACATATGTTATGTTATGTAATGTTATGTAAGGCACTTTGTGTTACATTTTTGTATGAAAAGCGCTTTATAAATATTGTTTGTTTGATTGATTGATTGATTGATTGATGTAAGGTGTGGGCTATTCAGGTTTTGCAGGTTTGAGTCTGAGCAGGGTGCAGGAAACCATTTGTTGTTTAAGTAAAACTAAACGCTGTTTGAATGGGACAGTGTTGGGTTTACCTCCGGAGCCTCTTCTACGCCATCGCTGAAAGCACAAAAACACAAATGTCACAACAATCATCAAAAAATCAAACCACAAAGATTGAATCATGTGAACTGAATTGTCTGAGCTGTGAGTTACCCTCAGTGACGGCAGTGGCAGAGTCGTCATCCCTGGGTGTTGCTAAAAAAATCATAATTATTACAATTAGAATTATAGAATTAGAACTAGTCTTGATTTAGTCCTGGTTTAGTCCTGCTTTATTCCTTGGTTTAGTCCTGTTTTAGCCCTAGTATAGTCCTGGTTTAATCCTGGTTTAGTCCTGTTTTAGCTCTGGTTTAGTCCTGGTTTAGCCCTGGTTTAGTCCTGTTTTAGCTCTGGTTTAGTCCTGGTTTAGCCCTAGTTTAGTCCTGTTTCAGCCCTGGTTTAGTCCTGGTTTAGTCATAGTCATAGTCATAGTCATAGTCATAGTTTGCTTTATTGTCGAAAACAATCATGTACATGTACACAGAGTGAATTCGAAATTTCGTTTCCCCACTAACCAGGCAGGACAGTATAGAGTGGGTAGGGGAGGGGCCGCTGCGCATGCGCAATACACTCAGTGACAATTTAACAACATGTAATGACAGAAAAACAATTGGAGATATAACATACGGTGATCTTTTTCTTTGGTAACAGAAGGAAGGGTGTGTGGGGCAAGGGAAAAGATCAGAAATCAATGAAATTGATTGAAAACTGAAAAAGAAGCAGACATCCTAAAAATAGACAGGGCAGTATTACTTAATACATGTGAGTGTGAGTCCAATAGTGTGTGGCAATGTTTTTGTGAGGTAAGCGGCAGCTGTCGGCCTTGGACGTGTTTGTGCAGAAGATGCAGTCAAAAGTCCAGTTGGATCACATTTTCCCAGGAGAATTGATTACAAAAGGGGAATTTAACATAATCGATACATTTTAGAACCCAGGCGAACAGACAATTTGCCAGAACTCTGGTTTCTGTCAGGTCCCCACTTCCTGCAGGTCTGTGTGACTCGCAGTCCTGTCTTAGCCCTAGTTTAGTCCTGGTTTAGCCCTAGTTTAGTCCTGGCTTAGTCCCTGGTTTAGCCCTAGTTTAGTCCTGTTATACTCCCTGGTTTAGTCCCTGGTTTCATCCTGTTTTAGTCCTGGTTTAGCTCTAGTTTAGTCCTGTTATACTCCCTGGTTTAGTCCCTGGTTTCATCCTGTTTTAGTCCTGGTTTAGCTCTAGTTTAGTCCTGGTTTAGTCCTGGCTTAGTCCCTGGTTTAGTTCTGGTTTAGTCCTGCTTTAGATCCTGGTTTAATTCTAATTTAGTCCCTGGTTTAGTTTTGGTTTAGTCTCAGATTAGTCCTGGTTTACAGATTTAGTCATAGTACCTTCTGTGGACTGGTCTAGATCTTTTTGGTCTCCATCACTCTCCATGTCTGAAGTGTCTGAGCTGTCTTCAGTCGTTTGAACGGTCACTGCCTCCTCTTCCTCTTCCTTCCCTTCCTCCCCCTCTTCTTCTTCCTCTGTGATTTCATAAGACTCTGTCCGCTCTTCATCGCTGGTTTGCTCTGTGCTATCCTCAGAATCTGCATCGGTTTCATGCCCTTCTTCCTCTTCCTCTGATTCTGATTCTGCAGTGACGTCTGAGGAAAAAACAGAAGATCAGCAGAAGAACAACAGAGAAAAACAGAAGATCAGCAGGGGTCAGAGGAGGGTCAGAGATCAGCAGGGGGTTGGAGGAGGGTCAGAAGATGGTCAGAGGTCAGTGGGGGGGGTCAGGGGTCTCAGGAGGGTCAGGGGAGGGTCAGAACATCACACGATGTTGCTTTGCTTTAAATACCTGGCTCAGAGTCGTCTTCCTCAGGGGCACTGTCAACATCAGCGTCTGCAGAGAAATAAACGGTTAAAGACATGAAACCTGTTCTGTTTGGAATGGGGACATACCGGCCTCAGACTCAGAAATGTTCTTCTCTTCATCTGAAATACAAATCTAACCCTAACAGAGGAATACTTATACTACAATATGTGCAATCTGTGAAATACTCGACTTACACCTTATTTAATCCTACCTGCACCTTTGTATTTTATTACATTTTATTACATATTTTTATTATATTGTTTACTTTTCCCCTGCACTTTTTGCAACACTTTTTTTACCATGTTCTATTATTGCTGTTATTAGTACTTCTATCTTAGTGAGTCAATGGTTCTTCTGATCCTGAGCATTTCACTGCATTGTTGACCTTGTGTTGATCCTGAATATGACAAATAAACTATCTTGAATCTTGAGTTCAGTTTGTGCCGTTTTAATGTAACATAATAATCATGATTTAATAGAGGTTAGCATTAGCTTTAGCTTTAGCCTCGCTGTATTCATTCATTTATGTGAGGCTAATTCCCCACAGAAAGCAAAGACACAAGTGAAGTGTTTTTAACCTGGTTCTGGGACCTCCTTGCTTTGAGGCTCTTCTGATTCATCCTCTGTGTCATCCTCTGTGTCATCCTCTGCATCGCCACCTCTGTCTTGCTCTGAACTGTCTGAGTTTTTGTCTTCTAAATCCTCTACACTTTTTGAGTCCTCCACACTCTCCTCTACACTTTGATTGACTGTTAAGCCCTCAAGTTCACGTGGGTCATGCTCTGGACTGTCCTCCTCTGTGCCCTCAAGCGCCTCTATATCCACAGAGTCTGCACCCTCCTCCACCTCTGCATCCTCGGGTAGACTCTCCTCCTGACTGTCCACCTGTGTACCCTCCTGCTCTGCATCCTCTGAGTCTACACCCACCCCCTCCTCTTCAACCATCTTCTCTAAACTCTCCTCCTCTTCAACCATCTTCTCTAAACTCTCCTCCTCTTCAACCATCTTCTCTAAATTCTCCTCCTCTTCACCCATCTTCTCTAAACTCTCCTCCTCTTCAACCATCTTCTCTAAACTCTTCTCCTCTTCACCCATCTTCTCTAAACTCTCCTCCTCTTCACCCATCTTCTCTAAACTCTGCTCCTCTGCACCCTCCTCCTCTTGGCTTGGGGTGTTTTCAGGAGCAGAGGTTGAATTCTCTTCCTTTTCATTGTTGTCACCTCCTCCTGAAAGATTAACACTAGTTTATGAATGTTGCTTTACCACATAAACATCCAAAATTATTTTCACTTTATTTAGCCAGGTGCCCTTACACATATCTTTCTCTCTTTCCTTCTCACCTTCAGAATTCAAATCAGAGTCTACTTCAGAGGTTGGTCCGTGGTCCAGATTGGAGTCCTGATCAGGTTCAGGTTCAGAGTCAACTGAAATAGATTGTATTTTCAATCACATGTTAGTTAGTTAGTTAGTTCCTGCTTTTGTCCTCTTACATCTTTCAGTCAGCAGAGCAGAGTTGGACTCAGGACTTTCAGTTCCAGAAACTTCTGATCCATCAGAACCTGCAACAAAAACAGGATTTAACCAGAAGTAAACTAGAACTAACCCAGAACTAAGTCAAGACTAAACCAGGACTAACCTAGAACTAATCCAGAACCAGGCTTTGACTAATCACAGGATGCGTTCACACTTTTGGCTTACACCGCTTAAAAGTATGAACTAGACCAGGAGTAAACCAAGACTAAACCAGGATGAAACGAGCACTAAACCAAAGGGACTTCTGTGTGCTCATATAAACATACAGTATGTAGTATGCACCTGGATCACCCTAACCCTAACCCCTTTCAGAAACTTATGTCCTGACTCTGACATTATTCTCCCAAACTACAAGGTGTTTAGAAGTTTTTGTATTTAAAAAAAATCACTTTGAATACATGCAGTTTTGTGCATCTAATGAGGTTGAAATAAAGAATATCTCAGTGAAAGTCTCTCTCTCTCTCCAGAGATGGCTTTCACTTTGTCTGCATCCTTCTCCTTCAGAAGGAATTAGCTTAAGCATTACTTAAGTACAATCTTATACAAACCAAGTCCAATTAAACAATTGTGACTGGTGATTTTAATGTGAACTGGGACTGGGACTGGATCCTCTCAGTTTTTCTCAACTCATTGAGCAGCCTACAAGAACCACAAGACATTAAAAAACTAAAATAGATTTGCTCATTAGTAACAAGCCTGAACAGATAATCAGAATCACCTGACTGGTATTTCAGGCCACAATTTTATATTATTTTCTAGAAAACTCATCAGGGCAAGGGTCAGTGATTTTACTAATCCATTTAATAATAAATGAATTTATACCCAGGAACCAACGACAACATGTGGCCAAAGCCTCATCATCAGTAGACTGGGAATCTGTCATTGATGATCCTCATTTTTGTAGCAGTCAACTCAACCAAACTGTTGAAGATGTGATATGAACCTTCTCCACTAGAGGGAAGCTTAAATTAAAGAAACGTTTAATTTACTGATCAAAGAATGTAGGAATCTGATGAAAACGACCAGTTCCTGAAACACTTTCTGAAAACAGGTCTAATTATCGACAGTTTTGCTCATACATGAAATAAAGTAACTGCTAGTTTAAGGCAAAAGATAATGTTTTCATAAACATAATAAAGAATGCAAAAGGCAATGGTAACATTATTTGACAACATCTAAATAAATTGCTTGACAAAAACAAAAATGAAAAGACAATGGAACTCCATGTAGATAAATCCATTATTAAAGAGGTGCTCAGCTTAGCTACTCAGTTTAACAGTTTTTTCATAACCTCAACACTTCACTTTGCTGCTCTTATAAAACCAGTGACCCTGATCAGGATATATTCAGGATCACTGATATTTCAGACCATGAAGATTCCAGGCTTAAAAAAC
>JAVJIX010000210.1:182500-207500 GCA_036785185.1 Paratrypauchen microcephalus
AACAAATACAAGTTATAGCACACAGTGTATTTAAACTACAGTATACAGAACTATATCACCTGAGGAGGCATGTCCGAGAAACTACAGCTTAAACTACAGTCTAAATACACTCTAAATACACTCTAAATACACTCTAAATACACTCTAAATACACTCTAAACACACTCTAAATTCACTCTAAATACACTCTAAATACACTCTAAATACAGTCTAAATACACTCTAAATACAGTCTAAATACAGTCTAAATACACTCTAAATACATGATAACGCACGCACTCTAAATACACTTTAAATACAGGCTAAATACACTCTAAATACAGTATAAATACACTCTAAATACACTCTAAATAGTCTAAATACACTGTAAATACACTAAATACACTCTAAATACACTCTAAATACAGTATAAATACAGTCTAAATACACTGTAAATACACTCTAAATACACTCTAAATACAGTCTAAATACACTCTAAATACACTTCAAATACACTCTAAATACAGTCTAAATACACTCTAAATACACTTCAAATACACTCTAAATACAGTCTAAATACACTCTAAATACACTGTAAATACACTCTAAACACAGTCTAAATACAGTATAAATACAGTCTAAATACACTCTAAATACACTCTAAATACACTCTAAACACACTCTAAATACATGATAACGCACGCACTCTAAATACACTTTAAATACAGGCTAAATACACTCTAAATACAGTATAAATACACTCTAAATACACTCTAAATAGTCTAAATACACTGTAAATACACTAAATACACTCTAAATACACTCTAAATACAGTATAAATACAGTCTAAATACACTGTAAATACACTCTAAATACACTCTAAATACAGTCTAAATACACTCTAAATACACTTCAAATACACTCTAAATACAGTCTAAATACACTCTAAATACACTTCAAATACACTCTAAATACAGTCTAAATACACTCTAAATACACTGTAAATACACTCTAAACACAGTCTAAATACAGTATAAATACAGTCTAAATACACTCTAAATACACTCTAAATACACTCTAAACACACTCTAAATACAGTATAAATACAGTCTAAATACACTCTAAATACACTCTAAATGCACTCTAAATACAGTCTAAATACACTCTAAATACAGTCTAAATACACTCTAAATACACTTCAAATACACTCTAAATATAGTCTAAATACACTCTAAATACACTTCAAATACACTCTAAATACAGTCTAAATACACTCTAAATACAGTCTAAACACACTCTAAATACAGTATAAATACATTCTAAATATACTCTAAATACACTTTAAATACACTCTAAATACACTCTAAATACACTCTAAATACAGTTTAAATACACTCTAAATACAGTATAAATACACTCTAAATACAGTCTAAATACACTCTAAATACAGTCTAAACACACTCTAAATACAGTATAAATACACTCTAAATACAGTATAAATACACTCTACACTTCAAATACACTCTAAATACAGTCTAAATACACTCTAAATACAGTCTAAACACACTCTAAATACAGTATAAATACACTCTAAATACAGTATAAATACACTCTAAATACACTTCAAATACACTCTAAATACAGTATAAATACACTCTAAATACAGTCTAAACACACTCTAAATACAGTATAAATACAGTCTAAATACATTCTAAATATACTCTAAATACACTTTAAATACACTCTAAATACACTCTAAATACACTCTAAATACAGTTTAAATACAGTATAAATACAGTCTAAATACACTCTAAATACACTCTAAATGCAGTCTAAATACACTCTAAATACTCTAAATATACTCTAAATACACTCTAAATACACTTCAAATACACTCTAAATACAGTCTAAATACACTCTAAATACACTGTAAATACACTCTAAACACAGTCTAAATACAGTATAAATACAGTCTAAATACAGTCTAAATACAGTCTAAATACAGTCTAAATACACTCTAAATACATGATAACGCACGCACTCTAAATACACTTTAAATACAGGCTAAATACACTCTAAATACAGTATAAATACACTCTAAATACACTCTAAATAGTCTAAATACACTGTAAATACACTAAATACACTCTAAATACACTCTAAATACAGTATAAATACAGTCTAAATACACTGTAAATACACTCTAAATACACTCTAAATACAGTCTAAATACACTCTAAATACACTTCAAATACACTCTAAATACAGTCTAAATACACTCTAAATACACTTCAAATACACTCTAAATACAGTCTAAATACACTCTAAATACACTGTAAATACACTCTAAACACAGTCTAAATACAGTATAAATACAGTCTAAATACACTCTAAATACACTCTAAATACACTCTAAACACACTCTAAATACAGTATAAATACAGTCTAAATACACTCTAAATACACTCTAAATACACTCTAAATACAGTCTAAATACACTCTAAATACAGTCTAAATACACTCTAAATACACTTCAAATACACTCTAAATATAGTCTAAATACACTCTAAATACACTTCAAATACACTCTAAATACAGTCTAAATACACTCTAAATACAGTCTAAACACACTCTAAATACAGTATAAATACATTCTAAATATACTCTAAATACACTTTAAATACACTCTAAATACACTCTAAATACACTCTAAATACAGTTTAAATACACTCTAAATACAGTATAAATACACTCTAAATACAGTCTAAATACACTCTAAATACAGTCTAAACACACTCTAAATACAGTATAAATACACTCTAAATACAGTATAAATACACTCTAAATACACTTCAAATACACTCTAAATACAGTATAAATACACTCTAAATACAGTCTAAACACACTCTAAATACAGTATAAATACAGTCTAAATACATTCTAAATATACTCTAAATACACTTTAAATACACTCTAAATACACTCTAAATACACTCTAAATACAGTTTAAATACAGTATAAATACAGTCTAAATACACTCTAAATACACTCTAAATGCAGTCTAAATACACTCTAAATACTCTAAATATACTCTAAATACACTCTAAATACAGTCTAAATACAGTCTAAATACACTCTAAATACACTTTAAATACAGGCTAAATACACTCTAAATACAGTATAAATACACTCTAAATACACTCTAAATAGTCTAAATACACTCTAAATACACTCTAAATACAGTCTAAATACACTCTAAATACAGTCTAAATACAGTCTAAATACACTCTAAATACATGATAACGCACGCACTCTAAATACACTTTAAATACAGGCTAAATACACTCTAAATACAGTATAAATACACTCTAAATACACTCTAAATAGTCTAAATACACTGTAAATACACTAAATACACTCTAAATACACTCTAAATACAGTATAAATACAGTCTAAATACACTGTAAATACACTCTAAATACACTCTAAATACAGTCTAAATACACTCTAAATACACTTCAAATACACTCTAAATACAGTCTAAATACACTCTAAATACACTTCAAATACACTCTAAATACAGTCTAAATACACTCTAAATACACTGTAAATACACTCTAAACACAGTCTAAATACAGTATAAATACAGTCTAAATACACTCTAAATACACTCTAAATACACTCTAAACACACTCTAAATACAGTATAAATACAGTCTAAATACACTCTAAATACACTCTAAATACACTCTAAATACAGTCTAAATACACTCTAAATACAGTCTAAATACACTCTAAATACACTTCAAATACACTCTAAATATAGTCTAAATACACTCTAAATACACTTCAAATACACTCTAAATACAGTCTAAATACACTCTAAATACAGTCTAAACACACTCTAAATACAGTATAAATACATTCTAAATATACTCTAAATACACTTTAAATACACTCTAAATACACTCTAAATACACTCTAAATACAGTTTAAATACACTCTAAATACAGTATAAATACACTCTAAATACAGTCTAAATACACTCTAAATACAGTCTAAACACACTCTAAATACAGTATAAATACACTCTAAATACAGTATAAATACACTCTAAATACACTTCAAATACACTCTAAATACAGTCTAAATACACTCTAAATACAGTCTAAACACACTCTAAATACAGTATAAATACACTCTAAATACAGTCTAAATACACTCTAAATACACTTCAAATACACTCTAAATACAGTCTAAATACACTCTAAATACAGTATAAATACACTCTAAATACACTTCAAATACACTCTAAATACAGTATAAATACACTCTAAATACAGTCTAAACACACTCTAAATACAGTATAAATACAGTCTAAATACATTCTAAATATACTCTAAATACACTTTAAATACACTCTAAATACACTCTAAATACACTTTAAATACAGGCTAAATACACTCTAAATACAGTATAAATACACTCTAAATACACTCTAAATAGTCTAAATACACTCTAAATACAGTCTAAATACACTCTAAATACAGTCTAAATACAGTCTAAATACACTCTAAATACACTTTAAATACAGGCTAAATACACTCTAAATCAGGGGTCTCAAACTCAATTTACCTAGGGGGTAGAATCTGAATGAGGCTGGGCCGCATCAGGATTTCCACAAGAAAAGTGCAAATAAATCATTCCAATGTTCTCAAATATATTTATTTTTAATACAAATGAAATAAATGAAAAAAATGATAAAATAATAAATCAATCAGTAATAAATAATTTAATAATAATAATGGTCATACAGTAGATACAGACGACTAAAGAAACCGCATATTGACTGGCTGGCTGGCTAGTTATTTTTTATTCAGTTTTAAATGTATGTATTAACAGTTTTTTAAACGTTAATTGCCTGAAATGGAACATTGAACATAAACTGTTTTAAACATGGATTCTCTGGTTCAGTCCTGGTTTAGTCCTGGTTCAGTCCTGGTTTAGTCCTGGTTTAGTCCTGGTTTAGTCCTGGTTTTAGACCTGGTTCAGTCCTGGTTTAGTCCTGGTTTAGTCCTGGTTTAGTCCTGGTTCAGTCCTGGTTCAGTCCTGGTTTAGTCCTGGTTTAGTCCTGGTCTAGTCAATATATGGATTATCGCAGTATCGCCCGGGTCTCACGCGCGCGCAAATCAAACAACACGTAGCGCGAGTGAGGCCGTGACACTATCTGCACGTGTGGGAACAGGGCCGCCCGCCGCCTCTCCACAGATCTGACAGGCTCTGAATGGAGTCAGAGACGGACGAAGACGCGTCCCTCCCGCCGGAGCTGTGCGCAAAGCGGGAGGGAGGAAGAGAGGAGCGAGCGAGCACTCTGTGAAGAAGGGACACACAAATGCACCTGCCTCCCTCGTGTCTAAGAAATGGATCAATCACTGTCCCTGTCTGATGTCTGCCTGCCGCAACCCCAAACACACAAGCACACACAAGCACACAAGCACTAAAAGCTCTAAGCACTGGGACCTCACCCTAGCCCTGCCACATTTAGAGAAAATAAGCACGACCGATGTCCCGCCCTCCAGAGCCATATACCACATCGTGATTGGTTCATTCTCCGTCGCACACAAGAAATGAAATTCATATTAATCTTGCGGGCCTCACTTATATTAATCTTTCATATTAAGACGAGGGCCGCAAATTATCGTCCCGGGGGCCGCAGTTGGCCCGCGGGCCGCGTGCCTGAGACCATTGCTCTAAATACAGTATAAATACACTCTAAATACACTCTAAATAGTCTAAATACACTGTAAATACACTAAATACACTCTAAATACACTCTAAATACAGTCTAAATACAGTCTAAATACAGTCTAAATACACTGTAAATACACTAAATACAGTCTAAATACACTCTAAATACAGTCTTAATACACTGTAAATACACTAAATACAGTCTAAACACACTCTAAATACACTGTAAATACACTCTACATAAACTCTAAATACAGTCTAAATACAGTCTAAATACAGTCTTAATACACTCTAAATACAGTCTAAATACAGTCTAAATACAGTCTTAATACACTCTAAATACACTCTAAATACAGTCTTAATACACTCTAAATACACTCTAAATACATAGTCATAGTCATAGTTGCTTTATTGTCGAAAAATAATCATATGTACATGTACATAGAGTGAATTCAAAATTTCGTTTCCCCACTAACCAGGCAGGACAGTAGTATAGTAGAGTGGCGAGGGGAGGGGTCGCTGCGCATGCGGCCAGTGAGCGTCTGGTGGCCGGGCCTTTCCCATGGGGCCCGGCCGGGCGAAGTCCGAAGGAGCGACGTGGGGCCGTACTGGGAGGGATACTGAGCTGTGCACCGACCGTGGACTCCGTTGTTCTACTGGGGGACTTCAACGCCCACGTGTGCAGCGACAGAGACACCTTGAGAGGGGTGATCTGGAGGAACGGCCTCCCTGATCTGAACCCGAGTGGTGTCCTGTTATTGGACTTCTGTGCCAGCCTCGGTTTGTCCATAACGAACACCATGT
The DNA here is from genome assembly GCA_036785185.1 of Paratrypauchen microcephalus. Lineage (NCBI taxonomy): Eukaryota > Metazoa > Chordata > Actinopteri > Gobiiformes > Gobiidae > Paratrypauchen > Paratrypauchen microcephalus. The sequence continues at coordinate 189,030 of JAVJIX010000210.1, forward strand.
TCAAGCACAAGGGTGTCCATCAGTGCACGTGGGTACCAGCAGGCCAAGGCCCGGGCGGTAGAAGAGGTATAAAGTCGGGTTTGGGAGGAGTTCGGAGAGGCCATGGCGGAGGACTATCGGATGGCCTCAAAGAAATTCTGTCAAACCATTCGGCGCCTCAAGAGGGGGAAGCAGTGCTTCACCAACACTGTTTACGGTGCGGGTGGGGAGCTGTTGACCTCGACAGGGGATGTTATCGAACGGTGGAAGGAATACTTTGAGGATCTCCTCAATCCTGCTGTCATGTCTTCCGAGGAGGAAGCAGAGGCTGGAGACTCGGAGGCGGACTCACTCATCACCCTGGCTGAAGTCACTGAGGTGGTTGGAAAGCTCCTCGGTGGCAAGGCCCCGGGGGTGGATGAGATCCGTCCTGAGTATCTTAAGTCTCTGGATGTTGTGGCGCTGTCTTTGCTGACACGTCTCTGCAACATCGCGTGGCGGTCGGGGACAGTACCTCTGGACTGGCAGACCAGGGAGGGGGTCCCTCTGTTTAAGAAGTTCCTCCCCTCACCTATGGTCAAGAGCTCTGGGTAATGACCGAAAGGACGAGATCGCGGATACAAGCGGCCGAAATGAGTTTCCTCTGCAGAGTGGCTGGGTGCTCCCTTAGAGATAGGGTGAGGAGCTCAGTCACACGGGAGGGGCTCAGAGTAGAGCCGCCGCTCCTCCACGTGGAGAGGAGCAGCTGAGGTGGCTCAGGCGTCTGTTCCGGACGCCTCCTGGTCGCCTCCCTCGGGAGGTGTTCTGGGAACATCCCACTGGGAGGAGGCCCCGGGGAAGACCCAGGACACGCTGGAGGGACTATGTCTCCCGGCTGGCCTGGGAACGCCTTGGGGTCCCCCTGGAGGAGCTGGAGGAAGTGTCCGGGATGAAGGAAGTCTGGAAGTCTCTGCTTAGACTGTTGTCCCCACGACCCGGCCCCTATAAGAGGAAGAACATGGCCAGATGGACACTCTACATCAGGGGTGCCCAACCTTTTTTGACCCGAGGTCTACTTTTCAGTAGCCAACCCCTCCGGGGTCTACCAGTCCAATACCAACATTTCAAACCACAAACATCGTCGCCAGCCTGCAGTAACTTCACAACAACACAATACTACTTTGTTTACCACTTTACTTTATGTCCACATAAGCATAAAGTAGGCTACAACAGACTTATAAGTAGGCCTACATCAGTAAAACATAAGTACAACAGATTTGGACAAACACTGCCATGCAATCATAATAAGAACAGTCCATCACAAGTTGCAGGTGGCAGAACAGGCCAGAAATTGAAAAGTCCATTACAAGTTGCAGAACAGTCCATTACGTTGCAGAACAATACTATTGGCATAATTCCACAGACAGCAGACAATCCTCCAAATGAGCCGCTTCCTATAACAACAGACACACACAGACCACATTACACGTTGCAGAATAATACTGTTGGCATAATTCACAGACAGCAGACAACAATCCTCCAAAAAATGAGCCGCTTCTTATAATAACAGACAGACAGACAGACAGACAGACAGACAGACAGACAGACAGACACACAGCCATAACTGCCTACCTGTGGGCTGGGTGAGACGAGGCGCTGGGCAGAGCGGAGGCAGCTAGTGGGACACCTGGCACTGGGAGGAGGAGGCGAGCTTTTCGTAGGCAGGAGTGTAGGTACTGATTGCAAGGCGTAGGCAGGCTACAAGGTGGTCGTCAGTCATTGTTGATCGGTACTTGGACTTTATAATTTTCATGTGCGAGAACGCACACTCGCACAAATAAGTGGAACCAAAAAGAGCTGTCAGGTTTAAAGCACATTTTCGGAGATTGGGGTATTTCTCATCCAACAGCAGCTCCCAGAACGCTGCGTGCTTTCCAGGCGGGGCCGATGTTGATTTGGCTTTCATGACAATGTCATTTTGCAATTTTAGAATCTCGTTTTCAATCGCATCGCGTTCCAAATCGAACAGTGATTTGACTTTGTCAGCAATGTCACCAACAGCAACATTTGCACCAAACGGATTACACATGTAGGTTGCTACAGGTTCGAGGGTCGCAAAGTCAGTAAAACGCCGCTCAAATTCTGACGAGACGTTCTGAACATGCTCCATATAGCGGTCAATATCAAGTTGCGTCAGCCTTTTACCTTGACTTTGTAGTTCAGCATGCATATTTGGAAAGTTTGTGTGCAGGTCGCGCTGCTGCAGCCGCCGTGACATGAGCTGTAGCTTGCTTTTAAAAGTGTTCACAGAACTCATCATCTGGACTACGTCTTTATCTTTACCCTGCAGGTCTACATTCAACAAATTGAGTTCGTGGGTGAGGTCGGTGAGGAAAGATAAATCTAAAAGCCACTGGTGGTCATTTAGCTTGTCATGATAATCTGCATGTTTAGACAGCTTCAAGAATTCCTTGATTTCTGGCAGCAGCTCTGTGAATCTCGCTAAAAACTGCCCTCTGCTTAACCACCTGACGTCTGTATGAAGCAGCAGCTCGGTGTGCTCAGCGTCGCTTTCCTCCAGATGTGCACGGAAAAGCCTTCTCTGAAGACTCCTGGCGCGCACTGAACACACAATCTTCATGCAGATATCCATCACGTCTTTCATTTGAACAATCTTCCCGCTTAGTGCTTGCTGGTGGATAATACAGTGATAATTCAGAATGTCTGGAAAAGACTCACTTTGCTTGCACAGTGCTATAAATCCATTTGTGCGGCCTATCATAGCAGGGGCGCCGTCAGTGGTTATAGAAATCAGTTTAAAGAGCGGCAGTTTTGTCTCGCGGGCGAATGTCATGAAGGCATTGAAAATATCCTCGCCTCTCGTTTGTCCTTTTAGTGGCAACATGGTCAGTAGCTCTTCCCTGGCGCTCATGTCTTCGAAAACCATTCTGATGAAAACACATAACTGAGCCACATCCACCATATCAGTTGACTCATCAAACTGCAGAGAGAAGCATTCACATGCATCGATGTCCTTTCTTAGCTGCTCCTCCACGTCCACAGCCATTACCTCACATCGCTTTGTAGTGGTATTGCGGGACATTTGTACATCTTTAATCGCCTTCATGATCTCCGTTTTATTTTTAAAGCCGTCAAATAGGCTATCCGCGGCCTCCAGAAAGCCTTCCTTCCACGCCTCGCCGTCTTTGAATGGCTTCTTGTGTTTAGCAAGGATGTGACTAGCCCGATATGAAGCAATTGTTGCGGCCTTCGACTGTTCATTAGGTCTGGTGAATTGTGCCTGTTGCTCAGACAGGCGTGCTTTCAGTTCCTTGAGTCTTGCGGCACGTAAAGGGGTTTTTGCGGGGTATTCCTTCTCGTACTTCCCGGCGTGCATCGTCTTGTAATGACGCTCGACATTCGCTTTTTTTGCCAATCCCACCTTTGCATTGCAGATCAGACAAATGGGCGCTTTATTAAAATAAACAAAAAAATAATCTTCCTCCCATTCAGAGTGAAAATGATAGGTCTTGGGACGTTTCGGTTTGCTCCGGCCCTCCACCATGTTAGCTAGGCCACTGCCGGGGTCAGCTGTCAATTTCCCATAATGCACGTGTCTGCTACACATGCGCACACGCACACACACACACACACACACACACACACATACAGCCAGCCGGTGCGGTTGCGAAAATTGCTGTTTTTTCCCGTTTACCCCCCTTTTTTTCTTCCCTCCCCCCAAACCTCCCGCGGACGACTTGTGATCAGGCCGGAGGCGACCGGTCGACCGCGGGCTACTGGTTGGGCACCACTGCTCTACATACACTCTAAATACAGTAAATATGAGCTTATGTAATAATGAATATATCCTGAATATATCTTATATAAATAAACAATACGAGAACAGACAGAAGAGGTGTTCACATAAACTACAACATAAACGACTGTGTGAACTACAGTCTAAACTACAGATAATGTACATGTAACACATAGACTACATGAATAAGACTTTAATGATCTCACACAGGAGAAATTTACTTGCCACAGTAGCTCCAGGGCAGTTTGAAAAACAAGAAAGAAAAGTGCATGCAGGCAAGAATGGAATAAAGTAAGTAATAATAAAAATAAGTAATAATAATAATCATAAATAATAATAATAATACAAACATTGACATGGAGAGCATGGAAAAAGGATATTGCACATCTGGCCTATATAGTCGAATTATACAGTCTGATGGCGGTGGGGATGAAGGATCTGTGGTAGCGCTCCTTCTTGCACTGGGGGTGCCTCAGTCGGCTGCTGAAGGAGCTGCTCAGCTCCTCTACAGTCCGGTGCAGAGGGTGAGAGGTGTCGTCCATGATGGACGTGAATTTGGCCAGTACCCTCCTCTCAGCCACCTCCTCTACAGAGTCCAGAGGACAGCCCAGGACAGAGCTGGCCCTCCTGACCAGCTTATTAAGTCTCTTTCTGTCCCATTCTGTGCTGCTCAGGGCCCAGCAGACGACAGCGTAGAGGAGAGCAGAGGCCACCACAGAGTCATAAAAAGTCTTGAGCAGAGGCCTGCTCACTCCAAAGGACCTCAGTCTCCTCAGGAGGTGGAGGCGACTTTGGCCCTTCTTGTACAGGGCGTCGGTGTTGTGGGACCAGTCCAGTTTATTGTTGAGGTGAACACCCAGGTACTTGAAACTGTCCACAGTCTCTATGTCCTGCCCCTGGATGTTCACCGGTGAGTGAGGTAGTGGTCTCCTGAATTTCATCACCAGCTCCTTTGTCTTACTGGTGTTAAGGCTCAGGTGGTTGCGCTCACACCAGTCCACAAAGTTTCTGATGACCGAGCGGTACTCCAGCTCGTTCCCCTCAGACACACAGCCCACAATGGCCGAGTCGTCAGAGAACTTCTGGAGATGGCAGCTGTCTGTGTTGTATGTGAAGTTCGAGGTGTAGATGGTGAAGAGGAAGGGTGAGAGGACAGTTCCCTGGGGGGCCTCAGTGCTGCAGACTACCACCTCTGACTCACAGCCGCGCAGCCGCACGTACTGTGGACGGTCAGTGAGGTAGTCGATGGTCCAGGCAGCGAGATGTCCATCCACTCCTGCGTCCTCCAGCTTCCCCCACAGCATCGCCGGCCTGATGGTATTGAAGGCGCTGGAGAAGTCAAAGAACGTGACTCTCACAGCACTCCCGGCGGTCTCTAGGTGGGTGAGCACCCGCTGCAGCAAATAGATGACGGCGTCCTCTACTCCTACGTTTGGCTTGTAGGCAAACTGCAGCACAGAGCGGAGGTGACTGAGGATCACCCTCTCCATGGTCTTCATGAGGTGGGAGGTCAAGGTGACTGGTCTGTAGTGGGCCGGTTCCCTGGCGTTTGTTGTTTTGGGAACCGGGACCACACAGGAGGTCTTCCACAGAACGGGGACCTTCTCCAGGCTGAGGCTCAGATTGAACATGTAGCAGAGAACCTCACAGAGCTGGTCTGCACAGGTTTTCAGCAGCCTGGGGCAGATACCGTCAGGTTCTGCGGATTTCCTCTGCTTAAGTCGCCTAAGCTCCCTCCTCACCTCACCCCTAGACTATATACATACTACATATAAACAACACGTGTATTTGTACTTTCTGTTGTGGTACTTTTATGAGGTGCTACAGACAAGTGTGAAAACAAGGGTCAAATCATGGTTCAGACCTGGTTTAGACTTGGTTCAGTCCTGGTTTAGACCTGCTTCAGACCTGGTTCAGTCCTGGTTCAGACCTGGTTCAGTCCTGGTTCAGACCTGGTTCAGACCTGGTTCAGACCTGGTTCAGACCTGGTTTAGACCTGGTTTAGACCTGGTTCAGACCTGGTTCAGACCTGGTTCAGACCTGGTTTAGACCTGGTTCAGACCTGGTTTAGACTTGGTTCAGTCCTGGTTCAGACCTGGTTTAGACTTGGTTCAGTCCTGGTTCAGACCTGGTTCAGTCCTGGTTCAGACCTGGTTCAGACCTGGTTCAGTCCTGGTTCAGACCTGGTTCAGACCTGGTTCAGACCTGGTTTAGACCTGGTTCAGACCTGGTTCAGACCTGGTTTAGACTTGGTTCAGTCCTGGTTCAGACCTGGTTCAGACCTGGTTCAGTCCTGGTTCAGACCTGGTTCAGACCTGGTTTAGACTTGGTTCAGACCTGGTTTAGACCTGGTTTAGACCTGGTTCAGACCTGGTTCAGACCTGGTTTAGACCTGGTTTAGACCTGGTTTAGACCTGGTTTAGACCTGGTTTAGACCTGGTTCAGACCTGGTTTAGACCTGGTTCAGTCCTGGTTCAGACCTGGTTCAGACCTGGTTTAGACTTGGTTCAGACCTGGTTTAGACCTGGTTTAGACCTGGTTTAGACCTGGTTTAGACCTGGTTTAGACCTGGTTCAGACCTGGTTCAGACCTGGTTTAGACCTGGTTCAGACCTGGTTTAGACCTGGTTTAGTCCTGGTTTAGACCCTCTGCGTGTAAACGAGTGCTGATTTCATCACAGCTGAGTGGTCATGTGACAGAAACACGCCATTTCCTGCTCTTTGAAAAACTCATTTTTATGTGAAGATTTCCTGGTTATCCTGTCCGCCCTGTCACCAGGAGGTTGTGGGTTAGACTCCCTGTGTTACTGTGGCAGAGTGGTTATCCTGTCTGCCCTGTCACCAGGAGGTTGGGGGTTAGACTCCCTGAGTTTCTGGCTCAGTGTTACTCTTGGGTTCGTTTGAGGACAGATTTCGACAGGACTGTAGATCTCAGAACAAGTGAAGGTCCATAAAGCACCTGGCCCTAGTTCAAGTCCGAGGAGCGAATAGAAACGATTTGTAATGAGACACTGTTTAGTTCAGTTTAGGCCACATACAAATGCTTTAATCTCACAAAAGAAACTTACCCACACTAGATTTAGCTCCTGCTCCTGTCGATGTGCAGCCTTGTTTTTTACCTTTAATGCCACACTGTGTAACATTAAGCACAGATAACTAATATATAAATCCAGGTGAGTCTGACAAAACAAAGGATGAAGGCAGTGTATGAACGTACACATTTTTATTTAAACAAGCATATTAAAAATAATTTATTTTATAGTATTATAAGTACGGTTTTGACTTAATGGCAAAAGGAGAAATTCAATTTGTCAAGTGAAAAAAAGTTTAGGGTTAGAACTTTTGTCCAATTGAAATATCGAATTTCTCCTTTTGCCATGGACTCTACCTGGATGACCGAGGGATTCTACACACACACACACACACACATATATATATATATATATATATATATATATATATATACAGTATATATACACACACACATATATATATATATATATATATATATATGTGTGTGTGTGTGTGTGTGTGTGTGTGTGTGTGTGTGTGTGTGTGTGTGCTACTGATGACCCTGAAGCCCAACTGTCCTGACCAATCAAATAATAAGCACTACCATTACCAAAAGCAACAATAACATGAGCAGGAGCTCTGGGAGCACCGGAGCTCTCTGTCCCCTGGCTCCTTTAGCCTGTGCACCGCACCACCAAGAGCCAACACAACAGCCCCAAACAGCAGTGAGTTCACTGACCGTTGGACATGGCATTATTAGGTTTACACATTTGTTTCCCCGGTTACATCCTATTCCCCCTGAATGTCCCACTGATTAACAAGGAACTACTGGGACTAAGGGTGAAATACAGCTGTGACCCTAACCCCTTCTGGGAATAGGGTCACAAACTTTTGGAGCTCCAGGCACAGACCCCAAGCTCCTCTTGGGGAACCAATAGTACCTCAGATGGACTTGTCTCAACAGGCGCTGGACAATAGTATAGGCTCCTTTCATCACAGCTCCCATCCCCTTGACTTCCACCTCTCGAGATGCCAAGACCTTGGCTGTAAGCCTCCTCTGCGTTGGTCACTTCTCCTTACATCTTCCACACAGATGTCTTAGATAGTTTTTGTATTGTCTTAGATTGTATTTTGTACACTTGTCTTTTTGCACTACCTGGCCAGAGAGAAATGGAATTTCGTTTCACTGTATGTCGAACACATATGGCAGAATTGACAATAAAGCTGACTTTGACTTTGACTTTGACTTTTTTTACAGATCACTTGGGCACCCATTGCAACCTTGGTACATTCCACATGGGCATAGTTTATAAAGACAAATCTTATCAAATCCACAAAGACAGGTACCATCATGTCCTCATTTGTAGCCGAACTCAGTCCCCCAAGAAATAGCTTTCCTGGGTCCCACCTTTTACCCTAACCTTAACTAACGGGACCAATGGGACCAAAATGGCAGTGCACTAGTGCCACACAGAGACTGACAAAGGACCTGGACCCGAACTACACTCAGACTATTAAACTAAATAAATTTATTTAAAAGCGCCTTTCAAGACACCCAAGGACACTGTACAAAACAAAGTTAAAACATAAAAATACTTAAAATACAAAGATAAAAACGGAGATACAAAAACTGGAAGATGGTGAAAGTGACTGATGTGGTGTAGGATTGTCTGAACAGGTGTGTTTTGAGTCTGGATTTGAAAATAGGAAGAGAGTGAATATTGCGGAGGTCAGGAGGGAGGGAGTTCCAGAGCAGGGGAGCAGAGCGGCTGAAGGCTCTGCCCCCCATGGTGATGAGACGAGCAGAGGGGACAGAGAGCTGGAGAGAGGAGGAGGAGCAGGAGGAATGGAGATGTGGAGGAGGAGCAGGAGGAATGGAGATGTGGAGGAGGTCAGTGATGTAAGGTGGGGCCAGGTTATGGATCACTTTGAATGTGGTTAGGAGAATTTTAAAGTGAATTCTTTGTTTTATGGGGAGCCAGTGTAGTTGTTGGAGGACGGGGGTGATGTGGTGGGAGGAGGAGGAGCAGGAGGAGCAGGAGGAGGAGCCAGTGTAGTTGTTGGAGGATGGGGGTGATGTGGTGGGAGGAGGAGGAGCAGGAGGAGGAGCAGGAGGTGCAGGAGGAGGAGCCAGTGTAGTTGTTGGAGGATGGGGGTGATGTGGTGGGAGGAGGAGGAGGTGCAGGAGGAGGAGCCAGTGTAGTTGTTGGAGGATGGGGGTGATGTGGTGGGAGGAGGAGGAGCAGGAGGTGCAGGAGGAGGAGCCAGTGTAGTTGTTGGAGGATGGGGGTGATGTGGTGGGAGGAGGAGGAGCAGGAGGAGGAGCCAGTGTAGTTGTTGGAGGATGGGGGTGATGTGGTGGGAGGAGGAGGAGCAGGAGGAGGAGCCAGTGTAGTTGCTGGAGGATGGGGGTGATGTGGTGGGAGGAGGAGGAGGTGCAGGAGGAGGAGACAGTGTAGTTGTTGGAGGATGGGGGTGATGTGGTGGGAGGAGGAGGAGCAGGAGGAGGAGCCAGTGTAGTTGTTGGAGGACGGGGGTGATGTGGTGGGAGGAGGAGGAGGTGCAGGAGGAGGAGCCAGTGTAGTTGTTGGAGGATGGGGGTGATGTGGTGGGAGGAGGAGGAGCAGGAGGTGCAGGAGGAGGAGCCAGTGTAGTTGTTGGAGGATGGGGGTGATGTGGTGGGAGGAGGAGGAGCAGGAGGTGCAGGAGGAGGAGCCAGTGTAGTTGTTGGAGGATGGGGGTGATGTGGTGGGAGGAGGAGGAGCAGGAGGAGGAGCCAGTGTAGTTGTTGGAGGATGGGGTTGATGTGGTGGGAGTAGGAGGAGCAGGAGGAGGAGCCAGTGTAGTTGCTGGAGGATGGGGGTGATGTGGTGGGAGGAGGAGGAGCAGGAGGTGCAGGAGGAGGAGCCAGTGTAGTTGTTGGAGGATGGGGGTGATGTGGTGGGAGGAGGAGGAGCAGGAGGTGCAGGAGGAGGAGCCAGTGTAGTTGTTGGAGGATGGGGGTGATGTGGTGGGAGGAGGAGGAGCAGGAGGAGGAGCCAGTGTAGTTGTTGGAGGATGGGGGTGATGTGGTGGGAGGAAGTGGAGCAGGAGGAGGAGCCAGTGTAGTTGTTGGAGGATGGGGGTGATGTGGTGGGAGGAGGAGGAGCAGGAGGAGGAGCCAGTGTAGTTGTTGGAGGATGGGGGTGATGTGGTGGGAGGAGGAGCAGGAGGAGGAGCCAGTGTAGTTGCTGGAGGATGGGGGTGATGTGGTGGGAGGAGGAGGAGCAGGAGGTGCAGGAGGAGGAGCCAGTGTAGTTGTTGGAGGATGGGGGTGATGTGGTGGGAGGAGGAGGAGCAGGAGGTGCAGGAGGAGGAGCCAGTGTAGTTGCTGGAGGATGGGGGTGATGTGGTGGGAGGAGGAGGAGGTGCAGGAGGAGGAGCCAGTGTAGTTGTTGGAGGATGGGGGTGATGTGGTGGGAGGAGGAGGTGCAGGAGGAGGAGCCAGTGTAGTTGCTGGAGGATGGGGGTGATGTGGTGGGAGGAGGAGGAGGTGCAGGAGGAGGAGCCAGTGTAGTTGTTGGAGGATGGGGGTGATGTGGTGGGAGGAGGAGGAGCAGGAGCCAGTGTAGTTGTTGGAGGACGGGGGTGATGTGGTGGGAGGAGGAGGAGCAGGAGGTGCAGGAGGAGGAGCCAGTGTAGTTGTTGGAGGATGGGGGTGATGTGGTGGGAGGAGGAGGAGCAGGAGGTGCAGGAGGAGGAGCCAGTGTAGTTGCTGGAGGATGGGGGTGATGTGGTAGGAGGAGGAGGAGGAGCCAGTGTAGTTGCTGGAGGATGGGGGTGATGTGGTGGGAGGAGGAGCAGGAGGTGCAGGAGGAGGAGCCAGTGTAGTTGTTGGAGGACGGGGGTGATGTGGTGGGAGGAGGAGGAGCAGGAGGTGCAGGAGGAGGAGCCAGTGTAGTTGTTGGAGGATGGGGGTGATGTGGTGGGAGGAGGAGGAGCAGGAGGTGCAGGAGGAGGAGCCAGTGTAGTTGCTGGAGGATGGGGGTGATGTGGTAGGAGGAGGAGGAGGAGGAGCAGGAGGAGGAGCCAGTGTAGTTGCTGGAGGATGGGGGTGATGTGGTGGGAGGAGGAGCAGGAGGTGCAGGGGGGGGAGGCAGTGTAGTTGTTGGGGGAGGGGGGTGATGTGGGGGGAGGAGGAGGAGCAGGAGGTGCAGGAGGAGGAGCCAGTGTAGTTGCTGGAGGATGGGGGTGATGTGGTGGGAGGAGGAGGAGCAGGAGGTGCAGGAGGAGGAGCCAGTGTAGTTGTTGGAGGACGGGGGTGATGTGGTGGGAGGAGGAGGAGCAGGAGGTGCAGGAGGAGGAGCCAGTGTAGTTGTTGGAGGACGGGGGTGATGTGGTGGGAGGAGGAGGAGCAGGAGGTGCAGGAGGAGGAGCCAGTGTAGTTGTTGGAGGATGGGGGTGATGTGGTAGGAGGAGGAGGAGGTGCAGGAGGAGGAGCCAGTGTAGTTGCTGGAGGATGGGGGTGATGTGGTGGGAGGAGGAGCAGGAGGTGCAGGAGGAGGAGCCAGTGTAGTTGTTGGAGGATGGGGGTGATGTGGTGGGAGGAGGAGGAGCAGGAGGTGCAGGAGGAGGAGCCAGTGTAGTTGTTGGAGGACGGGGGTGATGTGGTGGGAGGAGGAGGAGGTGCAGGAGGAGGAGCCAGTGTAGTTGCTGGAGGATGGGGGTGATGTGGTGGGAGGAGGAGGAGGAGCAGGAGGAGGAGCCAGTGTAGTTGTTGGAGGACGGGGGTGATGTGGTGGGAGGAGGAGGAGCAGGAGGAGGAGCCAGTGTAGTTGTTGGAGGACGGGGGTGATGTGGTGGGAGGAGGAGGAGCAGGAGGTGCAGGAGGAGGAGCCAGTGTAGTTGTTGGAGGACGGGGGTGATGTGGTGGGAGGAGGAGGAGCAGGAGGTGCAGGAGGAGGAGCCAGTGTAGTTGTTGGAGGATGTGGGTGATGTGGTGGGAGGAGGAGGAGCAGGAGGAGCAGGAGGAGGAGCCAGTGTAGTTGTTGGAGGATGGGGGTGATGTGGTGGGAGGAGGAGGAGGAGCAGGAGGAGGAGCAGGAGGAGCAGCCAGTGTAGTTGTTGGAGGATGGGGGTGATGTGGTGGGAGGAGGCGGAGCAGGAGGAGCAGGAGGAGGAGCCAGTGTAGTTGTTGGAGGATGGGGGTGATGTGGTGGGAGGAGGAGGAGCAGGAGGTGCAGGAGGAGGAGCAGGAGGAGGTGGGAGGAGGGGGTCCTGGTGATGATGCAGCAGCAGAATTTTGGAGAAGCTGCAGTTTCTGGAGGGATTTATTGGGGAGACCAAAGAGGAGGGAGTTGGAAGTAACGAGGCTGTGAACGAGTACGGCAGTGGTGTGAGGAGGGAGAGTGGAGACGAGAGATATTGTGGAGGTGAAAGTAGGCGGAGCGGGTGATGTTATTAATATGGGATTGAAAGAAAGTGTGCTGTCAAGGATGACACCCAGACTCTTGCCCTGAGGGGAAGGAAGGACAGTGGAATCATGGATAGATACAGAGAAACTGCTGGATTTGGAGATAGTGGAGGGGGTGCCTACAGGAGGACTTCAGTTTTAGAGCTGTTAAGTTTGAGAAAGTTGGAGGAGAACCAGGAGTGGATTTCTTGTAGACAGAGGGTAAGAAAGGTTGGAGGGAGAGATGAGGAAGGTTTGGTAGAAATGTAGAGCTGGGTGTCATCCGCGTAACAGTGAAAAAGAATGTTGTGTTTACGGAACAGAAAGCCAAGTGGAAGGATGTAAATGATAAAAAGAAGGGGACCTAAGACAGAGCCTTGGGGAACACCAGCAGAGACAGGAAAAGTGTTGGATTTGCAAGATTTGAATTGGATGAATTGACTGCGATCAGAGAGATATGAAATGAACCAGGAGAGAGGAATGTGGGAAATACCAATGGACTGAAGTCTGTGAATGAGGATGTTGTGGGAGATTGTGTCAAAAGCTGCTGTCAGATCGAGGAGGATGAGGATAGAAAGTAAACCGGAATCAGAAGCTAACAGGAGGTCGTTGGTGATTTTGAGAAGTGCAGTTTCTGTGCTATGGAGGGGGCGGAAACCGGATTGAAATTGTTCGTAGATATTGTTAGTGGTGAGATGAGTGTGGAGTTGAGAGGCAACAGTTTTTTCGAGAATTTTGGCACTGAAGGGCAGGTTGGAAATAGGACGGAGGTTATTGAAGTTGTTGGGATCTAGACCGGGTTTTTTCAGAATGGGAGTAACAGAGGCAGTTTTGAGAGATGAAGGAACCGTAGCAGAGACCAGGGAAGAGTGAATGATGTTAGTGATGATGGGGGCAAGAGAGGAGAGACAGGATTTAACAAGGGTTGTAGGGATAGGGTCAAGTTGGGAGGTAGAGGGTTTGGAGTTAGGAATGAGCTCAGAGACGACTTGGACAGAAGGAAGGGAAAAACTTGAAAATGGTGACAGAGGTGAGTGGGGGAAGAAGGTGTCCACTCCAGAGACTGCAGCTCCATTTGTCAGGTGTTGGTGGATGGTTGTGATCTTGGAGACAAAGAAACACATGAGAGAGTTGCAAAAATCAGTGGAATACAGGTGGTTGGGCAGAGAGTCAGGGGTTTTTTGTTATGTCAGAGAGAAGTGAGAAAAGGGTCTTGGAGTTGTGTTTGTTGGAGTGAATCAGGCCGGAGTAGTAGGTGGATTTAGCAGTGGATATTGAGTCTTTGTAGTGAATAATGTGGTTATTGTACATGTCCTTGTGAACTGTGAGACCAGTTTTATTTTTGAGTCGTTCCAGTTGTCATCCTTTGGCTTTGAGTTGTCGTAGTGCGGGAGTGAACCAGGGTGCGGAGCGGGAGAAGGAAACTGATCTTGTTTTGAGAGGAGCATGAGTGTCCAGGAGTGTGTGTAGGCTGTTGTTGTAGTGAGAGACGAGGTCATCAGGTGGAGTAGTAGGATCTGTACTGAGGAAGTTATTGATATCAGAAGAAAATGTATTGGTGTTAATGTCCTTTATTTTGCGAAATGATATAGTGCGATGATATAAACTACATAATTCAAAGCTCTTAAAGATGTTGTTAAAAAGATTAAAAGTAAAAGAAGGTTCTGGGTTCTCCCCGTGTCTGGGTGGGTTTTCTCAGGACACTCCGGTTTCCTCCATCAACATAAAAACATAAAAACATGCTCCAGAGGTTAAATCCTCCAGCTGAGGTCCTGACCAAAGCTGACCACCAAGATCATGGAGATGGTCCCCGGGCACCTGAAAGATGAGCTGCCCACTGCTCCTGAAGGATGGGTCAAATGCAGAGAAATAATTTCCTTACAGGGATAAATAAAAGTATCATAATAATAATAATAAAAAATTTAAAGTGTATAAAATATAAAATAAAATGTAATTTAGATTACAGTATATTAATTATACTTTTTGTTTATAAATCATTAATTAATTTCTACTGGAATATCCTGTAATCCCCCAGCCCTGGTACTTTACCCGTTTATAGAATCTGGGCGACTGGGTAACAGGCACACCCACTCTGCTGGCTGTTAATAAAGTAGGAGGTGTGCACACAACAGTTACTTTCAGGCAAAGGAACTAACTCAGGAGGATATAAAAAGTCCCAAAGCAGTGACCCAATACATTTCCTTCCCTGTGCGAAAGTATTTATAATATTCAAATCCTTCCTCTGGTATACAGTCACTGTGGCATTTTAAACCTATACACTTTCTTATTGACTTTTGATACAACTTAGAGAATGACATCTTGGTTTTAAATTATACATGTTTTTTCACTGGGTTTTTATTTATCTTTTAATACCTATACCATTCCTGTGTTATTTGTTGCTGTTGCTAGGCTACTGTTCCTACAGTACCAACAGGTACTGTACCTTTAGGACCTGACCAGGTCTTTGTGGTGAAATCTGCAGATTCGTCCTGCTAAAAGCCAATGGAATAAACTTGAACCAACCTTGATCTGGTCCTCCAGCCAAAGGGACCCATCAGAGAAGAGAGGCAGATCAGAAGGACTAAGATGAGGTCAACGTTCCACTGTTTTGGTATTTCTCAAAACAGTGATTCATGTTTCATTCAGCCACTTTCTTTAGGCCAAATAATTACATCTTTGTTATCTGAGCCCCCATGACACATGTACATCAAGGCTGATGTGAGGCTATGGATCCATCACCCGCGAGGGGATCCATGGGGGCCAGGGCACTGTGATCGGGGCGGCGGATCTGTCTGGACCGTTGCCCCCGGAGAAAGCGGAAAAAAATTGATGGATGGATGGATATGTGAAGTCTACATTGCACCATAGACTGTATATATACACATGGCTCTAATTTTCTAAAACAGGCTGATGTGCTCCAAATTAAAATCTCCATCAATAATTTAGTGGTAAACTCCTTCTGTTTGAGTTCTGTGTGCTACAAATAGCAGGTCCACACATGTCCCCACAGCCATTAGAAAGGACATTTATAACTCAGTTATTATTTTAAGACACAAACATTAAAAACATTCAAATAATTGCTAAATATACTCTTAAAATGTAAAAAAAAAAAAAAAAAAAAAAAAAGATCTTTAACACTTTAGACACCAGTCTGTCATTATTAGGACGGGACACGTCCTGGGGTTCTGACCAATGTGGTTTTGAGAGCTGTAGGGAAGTGAATATTTACAATACTTAGAACATCTTCTAGGGGAGTGTGGATATATCACTGGGATATGTCCCAGTGTAGTGCTTTAAAAGACTTTCAGATTGACCATATAAAACCTGATGTGGGTCTGGCAGGTGTCAGGTGCTCCCTGACGACTGCAGGAACAGGACCAAATATGAAGGAACTCCCAGTTTCCTGTAGAACAGTAACAGAGGTTCAGACCAGCAGCAGGAACAGCAGGTCATGTGTGGAGTTAAATTCTTTTTGAAAGAAGTTTGGTCTAAGATCCTGGGCATATCCTTTGTTTTATTAGCCCTGGAAACATACCCACAGTAAGAAGTCCTGGTTTAGTCCTGGTTTAGTCCTGGTTTAGTCCTGGTTTAGTCCTGGTCTAGTCCTGGTTTAGTCTTGGTGCAGTCTTGGTTTAGTCTTGGTGCAGTCTTGATTTAGTCCTGGTTTAGTCCTGGTTTAGTCCTGGTTTAGTCCTGGTGCAGTCTTAGTTTAGTCCTGGTGCAGTCTTGGGTTAGTCCTGGTTTAGTCCTGGTTTAGTCCTGGTTTAGTCTTGGTGCAGTCTTGGTTTAGTCCTGGTGCAGTCTTGGTTTAGTCCAGTGCTTCTCAAATAGTGGGGCGGGCCCCCCTGGGGGGGCGTGGCGTGATGCCAGGGGGGGCGCGTATGACCCTGGGAAACATGTTTTTTTGCTGTACTGTACTAGAACTAAGTGTAATTGCACATCAACAACAGTAGTTGGCAGTGGCGTTCTCACATGCGATTTACGCACAGTCTCACCATTAACAGAACATCCTCTGTCACAGAAAAAACACGTATATTCCACTGAGTCGTGTCCTTTAGTCCGACAGAAGCTGACGCATCAGTGGCACAAGGAGAGAGCGTTTTTTTTTTTCAGTGCTTTTAGCTTATGCAAATGAGATGGTTTTAAGTTTCATTTCTGTAAAACGTAAACAAATGTGCGCAAAGCTGCATTAAAAACACATTAATATTTGAGTCCTCAGTGCAGTCTTTGTTGTAAGTTTTTTTCTTTTTTTGTTTATAATGTTAATAAAAGGATACAATGGTGTTCTCATAACAATTTTCTAGACAAATAATACTATTTATAGTCGCGCGCAGGAAGGGGGGCGTGAAATATTTTCTTCTTCCTAGGGGGGGGCGTCACAGAAAATAATTGAGAAGCACTGGTTTAGTCCTGGTGCAGTCTTGGTTTAGTCCTGGTGCAGTCTTGGTTTAGTCCTGGTTTAGTCCTGGTTTAGTCCTGGTGCAGTCTTGGTTTAGTCCTGGTTTAGTCCTGGTTTAGTCCTGGTGCAGTCTTGGTTTAGTCCTGGTGCAGTCTTGGTTTAGTCCTGGTACAGTCTTGGTTTAGTCCTGGTTTAGTCCTGGTTTAGTCCTGGTTTAGTCCTGGTTTAATCCTGGTGCAGTCTTGGTTTAGTCCTGGTGCAGTCTTGGTTTAGTCCTGGTGCAGTCTTGGTTTAGTCCTGGTTTAGTCCTGGTTTAGTCCTGGTTTAGTCCTGGTTTAGTCCTGGTTTAATCCTGGTGCAGTCTTGGTTTAGTCCTGGTGCAGTCTTGGTTTAGTCCTGGTGCAGTCTTGGTATACATCATCAGGAAGGTTTTTTCAGGAATCAGGAAGGTTTTTATTGCCATATGAGTGAACAGGTTCACAACATTAGGAACTTGCTTCGATAGCTAGAGCGGACAGACACTCCGAGCACCAGGGCTGCCATTCGCGGCGCCTCATGAAGGTGACCATCTCTCCAGGACATATCAGGTCAGGTCGGATCAGCTGATCCTTCTCATCTGGACATGGGCACCGAACCAGGATCATGTTCAGGTTGTGAGTTCTTTCAGGTGTTCAGACTGTGAGTTCTTTCAGGTGTTCAGACTGTGAGGTCTTTCAGGTGTTCAGATTGTGAGTTCTTTCAGGTGTTCAGATTGTGGGGTCTTTCAGGTGTTCAGACTGTGGGGTCTTTCAGGTGTTCAGACTGTGAGTTCTTTCAGGTGTTCAGAATGTGGGTCTTTCAGGTTCAGACTATGAGGTCTTTCAGGTGTTCAGACTGTGGGGTCTTTCAGGTGTTCAGGCTGTGAGGCCTTTCAGGTGTTCAGACTGTGGGTCTTTCAGGTGTTCAGACTGTGAACCCTTTCAGGTGTTCAGACTGTGAGGCCTTTCAGGTGTTCAGACTGTGAGGCCTTTCAGGTGTTCAGACTGTGGGGTCTTTCAGGTGTTCAGACTGAGGCTTTTCAGGTGTTCAGACTGTGGGTCTTTCAGGTATTCAGACTGTGAACCCTTTCAGGTGTTCAGACTGTGGGTCTTTCAGGTGTTCAGACTGTGAGGCCTTTCAGGTGTTCAGACTGTGAGTTCTTTCAGATGTTCTCACTGTGAGGTCTTTCAGGTGTTCAGACTGTGAGTTCTTTCAGATGTTAAGACTGTGAACCTTTTCAGGTGTTCAGACTGTGGGTCTTTCAGGTGTTCAGACTGTGAGGCCTTTCAGGTGTTCAGACTGTGAGTTCTTTCAGATGTTCTCACTGTGAGGTCTTTCAGGTGTTCAGACTGTGAGTTCTTTCAGATGTTAAGACTGTGAACCCTTTCAGGTGTTCAGACTGTGAATCCTTTCAGGTGTTCAGACTGTGGGTCTTTCAGGTGTTCAGACTGTGAGTTCTTTCAGATGTTAAGACTGTGAACCCTTTCAGGTGTTCAGACTGTGAGGCCTTTCAGGTGTTCAGACTGTGAGGCCTTTCAGGTGTTCAGAATGTGAGTTCTTTCAGGTGTTCAGAGTGTGGGTCTTTCAGGTGTTCTCACTGTGAGGTCTTTCAGGTGTTCAGACTGTGAGGCCTTTCAGGTGTTCAGACTGTGAGTTCTTTCAGGTGTTAAGACTGTGGGTCTTTCAGGTGTTCATACTGTGAGGCCTTTCAGGTGTTCAGAGTGTGAGGCCTTTCAGGTGTTCAGAGTGTGAGGCCTTTCAGGTGTTAAGACTGTGGGTCTTTCAGGTGTTCAGACTGTGAGGCCCTTCAGGTGTTCAGAGTGTGAGGCCTTTCAGG
>JAVJIX010000210.1:215000-225000 GCA_036785185.1 Paratrypauchen microcephalus
GGGCATGACCTCGCTAAACCACGCCCACAGACATGACCTCACTAAACCACGCCCACAGGCATGACCTCACTAAACCATGCCAACGGGCATGACCTCATTAAACCACGCCCACAGGCATGACCTCATTAAACCACGCCCACAGGCATGACCTCACTAAACCACGCCCACAGGCATGCCCCCTTTAAACCACGCCAACGGGCATGACCTCACTAAACCACGCCCACAGGCATGACCTCACTAAACCACGCCAACAGGCATGACCTCATTAAACCACGCCCACAGGCATGACCTCCTAGGCCACGCCCACAGGCATGACCTCACTAAACCACGCTTACAGGCATGACCTCACTAAACCACGCCCACAGGCATGACCTCACTAAACCACGCCCACAGGCATGACCTCATTAAACCACGCCAACGGGCATGACCTCACTAAACCACGCCCACAGGCATGACCTCACTAAACCACGCCAACAGGCATGACCTCATTAAACCACGCCCACAGGCATGACCTCCTAGGCCACGCCCACAGGCATGACCTCACTAAACCACGCCAACGGGCATGACCTCATTAAACCACACCCACAGGCATGACCTCACTAAACCACGCCCACAGGCATGACCTCACTAAACCACACCAACCGGCATGACCTCACTAAGCCACGCCCACAGGCATGACCTCACTAAACCACGCCCACAGGCATGACCTCACTAAACCACGCCCACAGGCATGACCTCATTAAACCACACCCACAGGCATGACCTCACTAAACCACGCCCACAGGCATGACCTCACTAAACCACACCAACCGGCATGACCTCACTAAGCCACGCCCACAGGCATGACCTCACTAAGCCACGCCCACAGGCATGACCTCATTAAACCACGCCCACAGGCATGACCTCATTAAACCACGCCCACAGGCATGACCTCCTAGGCCACGCCCACAGGTATGACCTCACTAAACCACGCCAACGGGGATGACCTCATTAAACCACGCCCACAGGCATGACCTCATTAAACCACGCCCACAGGCATGGCCTCACTAAACCACGCCATCGGGCATGACCTCATTAAACCACACCCACAGGCATGACCTCACTAAACCACGCCAACGGGCATGACCTCATTAAACCACGCCCACAGGCATGACCTCCTAGGCCACGCCCACAGGCATGACCTCATTAAACCACGCCAACAGGCATGACCTCATTAAACCACGCCCACAGGCATGACCTCACTAAACCACACCCACAGGCATGACCTCACTAAACCACGCCCACAGGCATGACCTCATTAAACCACGCCCACAGGCATGACCTCCTAGGCCACGCCCACAGGCATGACCTCACTAAACCACGCCAACAGGCATGACCTCATTAAACCACGCCCACAGGCATGACCTCACTAAACCACGCCCACAGGCATGACCTCACTAAACCACACCAACGGGCATGACCTCACTAAGTCACGCCCACAGGCATGACCTCACTAAACCACGCCCACAGGCATGACCTCACTAAACCACGCCCACAGGCATGACCTCATTAAACCACGCCCACAGGCATGACCTCACTAAACCACGCCCACAGGCATGACCTCACTAAACCACACCAACCGGCATGACCTCACTAAGCCACGCCCACAGGCATGACCTCACTAAGCCACGCCCACAGGCATGACCTCATTAAACCACGCCAACGGGCATGACCTCATTAAACCACGCCCACAGGCATGACCTCACTAAACCACGCCCACAGGCATGACCTCCTAGGCCACGCCCACAGGTATGACCTCACTAAACCACACCAACCAGCATGACCTCACTAAACCACGCCCACAGGCATGACCTCACTAAACCACACCAACCAGCATGACCTCATTAAACCACGCCCACAGGCATGACCTCACTAAACCATGCCCACAGGCATGACCTCACTAAACCACACCAACCGGCATGACCTCACTAAGCCACGCCCACAGGCATGACCTCACTAAGCCACGCCCACAGGCATGACCTCATTAAACCACGCCAACGGGCATGACCTCGCTAAACCACGCCCACAGACATGACCTCACTAAACCACGCCCACAGGCATGACCTCACTAAACCATGCCAACGGGCATGACCTCATTAAACCACGCCCACAGGCATGACCTCACTAAACCACGCCCACAGGCATGACCTCACTAAACCACGCCCACAGACATGACCTCACTAAACCACGCCCACAGGCATGACCTCACTAAACCACGCCCACAGACATGACCTCACTAAACCACGCCCACAGGCATGACCTCACTAAACCACGCCCACAGGCATGACCTCATTAAACCACGCCCACAGGCATGACCTCATTAAACCACGCCCACAGGCATGACCTCACTAAACCACGCCCACAGACATGACCTCACTAAACCATGCCATCGGGCATGACCTCATTAAGCCACGCCTACAGGCAATCAAATTTGTAGATATTTGGAATTGTGAGTATCATAGCAACCAAAGAGCCAATCAGGAGCCAGGCTGTTGATGGTAACGCCCCTTCTCAGGAGCTGTCAGCCACACCGTAACCCTAACGCTAGTGGGAGGGGCTTCGGGGAAAGAAGGCGTCTGATTAGTCTGACAAAACGTTGAACTCCAAACCCCAGGGTCATGTAGAGGGTCAAAGGTCAAAGGTCAGAGTGAGGAGCCTGACAGCAGCAGAGGGGTCACGCTTTTAATGTAGGAGCCCCTCAGGGTACAGTCCTGTCTCCGTTCCTGTTCACTCTGTACACCTCTGATTTCCAGTACAGCTCCGGGTCCATCTGCAGAAGTTCTCTGATGACTCGGTGGTTGGGTGTATCAGGGAGGTACAGGAGATGGAGTACAGGACGCTGATCGCAAATTTTGTGGAGTGGTCCCAGACAAACCATCTGCTCCTGAATGTGGACAAGACCAAAGAACTGGTGATGGACTTCAGGAGGATGAGGTCACCTGTGGAGCCCATTACCATCAAGGGTCACGAAGTGGAGATCGTGGACTGCTACAAGTACCTGGGCGTTCATGTGGACAACAGGCTGGACTGGAGGGACAACTGTAATGCTGTGTACAAGAAGAGCATGAGCAGACTCTACTTCCTGAGGAAGCTCAGGTCTTTCAATGTGTGCAATAAGTTACTGGAGATCTTCTACCAGTCTGTGGAGGCCAGCGCCCTCTACTCTGCTGTGGTCTGCTGGGGGAGCAGCACCAGAAAAAGGGACATCGGACGGATTGACAAACTGATCCGCAAAGCTGGTCACGTGATCGGCTGTGAGCTGGAGACATTTGTCACAGTGAAGACAGGAGGACACTGGACAAACTGCTCTCCATCATGGACACTCCTGCTCACCCACTGCACCAGACCATAGAGGGACAGAGGAGCTCATTCTCCAACAGGCTCCTACAGCTCCGCTCAAACAGTGAGAGATACAGGACAACATTCATACCATACTCCATACAAGTGTACAACAACTCACCCTTATGTAACAGATAATACTCCCTACACCTGTACAACAACTCACCTTATGTAACAGATAATACTCCCTACAACTGTACAACAACTCACCTTATGTACCAGATAATACTCCCTACAACTGTACAACAACTCACCTTATGTAACAGATAATACTCCCTACAACTGTACAACAACTCACCTTATGTAACAGATAATACTCCCTACAACTGTACAACAACTCACCTTATGTAACAGATAATACTCCATACAACTGTACAACAACTCACCTTATGTACCAGATAATACTCCCTACAACTGTACAACAACTCACCTTATGTACCAGATAATACTCCCTACAAGTGTACAACAACTCACCTTATGTACCAGATAATACTCCCTACAACTGTACAACAACTCACCTTATGTACCAGATAATACTCCCTACAACTGTACAACAACTCACCTTATGTAACAGATAATACTCCCTACAACTGTACAACAACTCACCTTATGTAACAGATAATACTCCCTACAACTGTACAACAACTCACCTTATGTAACAGATAATACTCCCTACAACTGTACAACAACTCACCTTATGTACCAGATAATACTCCCTACAACTGTACAACAACTCACCTTATGTACCAGATAATACTCCCTACAACTGTACAACAACTCACCTTATGTACCAGATAATACTCCCTACAACTGTACAACAACTCACCTTATGTACCAGATAATACTCCCTACAACTGTACAACAACTCACCTTATGTACCAGATAATACTCCCTACAACTGTACAACAACTCACCTTATGTAACAGATAATACTCCCTACAACTGTATACAGCTGGTACTGAACATCATATTGGATAATGTATTTTGTATTTGACTACTACTTTTCAATTTAAATCTGATTGTACATATATACAGTATTTATTATCATTATCTTATGTATATAATCGTGTCTCATCTGACATATTGATCAGGTCTATTGATCTTTGGTGCTTTTCCATCTATTTGTCTTCTTGTTCTTTTACCCTCTGTTTTATATTGTATATTATATTTGATGAGTGAGCTACTGTACCCAAAAACAATTTCACTTGTGGATCAATAAAGTTTGTCTAAGTCAAAACTGAACTGGAACCAGAGTCCTTGGAGCCCAACCACACCCATGAACACTTCCTGTTTGGAACACAGTGGTGGCTTGCAGGTCAGATATGACCAGAGATATGGACCAGGATTTGGATCTCACCTGTTGGAGCCTCATCGGACGTCGGATCTTTACCTGAGGGAAAAACAAACAGTGTAAAAACCCGGACTAAACCGGGACTAAACCAGGATTAAACCAGGACTAAACCGGGACTAAACCAGGATTAAACCAGGACTAAACCGGGACTAAACCAGGATTAAACCCGGACTAAACCGGGACTAAACCAGGATTAAACCAGGACTAAACCGGGACTAAACCAGGATTAAACCAGGACTAAACCGGGATTAAACCAGGATTAAACCAGGATTAAACCAGGACTAAACCAGGACTAAACCAGGACTAAACCGGGATTAAACCGGGATTAAACCAGGACTAAACCAGGACTAAACCAGGACTAAACCAGGATTATATTGGGGTTTTGACCCTTGACCCTAAGCCTTTAATCTGATGAAATCTGGGGTGTTACCTGTAGAGGGCGCTGGAGCTCCAACATCTGAAACACATTTTCATTGCGATTCAGTTTGACACTAACTATTCAGAGAGGGTCAGAGGGTCAGAGGGTCAGGGGGTCAGAGGAGCAGGTCAGAGGGTCAGAGGAGAGGGTCAGAGGACAGGGTCAGAGGACAGGGTCAGAGGACAGGGTCAGAGGGTCAGACAGTCAGAGGAGAGGTTCAGAGGGTCAGAGGAGAGGGTCAGAGGGCCAGAGGAGGGGGTCAGAGGGTCAGAGGAGAGGGTCAGAGGGCCAGAGGAGGGGGTCAGAGGGTCAGAGGAGAGGGTCAGAGGGTCAGAGGGTCAGAGGAGAGGGTCAGAGGAGGGGGTCAGAGGGCCAGAGGAGGGGGTGAGAGGGTCAGAGGAGGGGGTCAGAGGAGGGGGTCAGAGGGTCAGAGGAGGTGTTTCTCACCGATGGAGTCAACTTCAGCTCGAACCAGAACCAGAAGCAGAGACAACAACAGCGCCACCACAGTCCTAATGGAGACATTACACATGAGCACAAAGGCCGTTTCACTTTTAAATGTGTTTAGACCTGGTTTAGTCCTGGTTTAGTCCTGGTTTAGACCTGGTTTTAGTCCTGGTTTAGTCCTGGTTTAGTCCTGGTTTAGTCCTGGTTTAGACCTGGTTTAGTCCTGGTTTAGTCCTGGTTTAGACCTGGTTTAGACCTGGTTTAGACTTGGTTTAGTCCTGGTTTAGTCCTGGTTTAGACCTGGTTTAGACCTGGTTTAGACTTGGTTTAGACCTGGTTTAGTCCTGGTTTAGTCCTGGTTTAGACCTGGTTTAGACCTGGTTTAGACTTGGTTTAGACCTGGTTTAGTCCTGGTTTAGTCCTGGTTTAGACCTTGTTTAGACCAGGTTTAGTCCTGGTTTAGACCTGGTTTAGTCCTGGTTTAGTCCTGGTTTGGACCTGGTTTAGACCTGGTTTAGACCTGGTTCAGTCCTGGATTAGTCCTGGTTTAGTCCTGGTTTAGTCCTGGTTTAGACCTGGTTTAGTCCTGGTTTAGTCCTGATTTAGACCTGGTTTAGACCTGGTTTAGACTGGGTTTAGTCCTGATTTAGACCTGGTTTAGACCTGATTTAGACCTGGTTTAGACCTTTATTTAGACGTGGTTTAGACCTGGTTTAGACCGGGTTTAGTCCTGATTTAGACCTGGTTTAGTCCTGATTTAGACCTGGTTTAGACCTTTATTTAGACGTGGTTTAGACCGGGTTTAGTTCAGGTTTAGACCTGATTTAGACTGGTTTTAGTCCTGGTTTAGACCTGGTTTAGTCCTAGTTTAGACCTGGTTTAGTCCTGGTTTAGTCCTGGTTTAGTCCTGATTTAGACCTGGTTTAGACCTTTATTTAGACATGAATTAGACCTGGTTTAGAGACCGTGTTTAGTCCTGGCTTAGACCTGGTTTAGACCGGGTTTAGTCCATTTTTAGACCTAGTTTAGTCCTGGTTTAGTCCTGATTTAGACCTGGTTTAGACCTTTTCTTAGACATGGTTTAGACCTGGTTTAGACCGGGTTTAGTCCTGGTTTAGACCTGGTTTAGACCAGGTTTAGTCCTGGTTTAGATCTGGTTTAGACCTGGTTTAGACCGGGTTTAGTCCTGGTTTAGACCTGGTTTAGTCCTGGTTTAGTCCTGATTTAGACCTGGTTTAGACCTTTATTTAGACATGGTTTAGACCTGGTTTAGACCGGGTTTAGTCTTGGTTTAGACCTGGTTTAGACCACTCAGATAAAACCCCAACACTTTTATCATTAATACTTTATCATCTGAGCGCCTGAACGGTCTTACCTCTCCAGCATGGTGAGGTCAAAGGTCGTCACAGGGGTGCCACGGCTCAGGCGTGTCTTAGGTGAGTCTTTGGCCAGTCCCAGGCGGGTCTTGGGTGAGTCCCAGGTGAATATCTGGTGAGTCTCTGGCAAGTTTCAGGTGAGTTTCTGGCGAGTCCCAGGTGAGTCTCTGGTGGGTCGGTGGTCTCAGGTGAGTCTCTGGTGGGTCGGCGGTCTCAGGTGAGTCTCTGGTGGGTCGGTGGTCTCAGGTGAGTCTCTGGTGATGAGCAGGTGAAGAGAGACGCAGGCTAAGCACTGAAGTGGAGGGGACTGGGCCGCACTGAGCGCGTGCAGAAGGCTTTATACCAAACCCAAATGTCACCTGTGAGCGTGCACGTGTGTGAGCATGCACATGTGTTTGTGGGCGTGCATGTCTGAGTGTGCACGCACGGCTCAGGTTTCTAATGGATTCTAATGTACAGTGAATGGAACAAATGAGAAGGAGGTAAAGAAAGAGGCGACTGAAGAAGCTCCCCCACAGGAATCTAACCCACAACCCCCTGGTGACAGGGAGGACAGGATAACCACTCTGCCACAGTAACACAGGGAATCTAACCCACAACCCCCTGGTGACAGGGAGGACAGGATAACCACTCTGCCACAGTAACACAGGGAATCTAACCCACAATTCCCTGGTGACAGGGACGACAGGATAACCACTCTGCCACAGTGATTCAGACCTGGACTCAGATCTGGAGCAGGAAGTCCCCTCCTGGATTTCACTGTCCTAGATCCAGGATACAAATACCTACAGTAAACAGAGCAGAACTAAACCAGGACTAAACCAGGACTAAACCAGGACTAAACCAGGACTAAACCAGGGCTAAACCAGGACTAAACCAGGACTAAACCAGGGCTAAACCAGGGCTAAACCAGGACTAAACCAGGGCTAAACCAGGACTAAACCAGGACTAAACCAGGGCTAAACCAGGACTAAACCAGGACTAAACCAGGACTAAACCAGGGCTAAACCAGGACTAAACCAGGACTAAACCAGGACTAAACCAGGACTAAACCAGGACTAAACCAGGGCTAGGGACTCTGGGGCATTACATAGGGGCATTTACCTCTATGGGGCATTTTCTTCTCACTGTAACATGTCACATATTTAGATCACCATGTTCCTTTTATTGTTTTAAAAATGTTAGTATAAAAAAAAATGTGCTCCTCACCACCACGGTGGTTGGTCTCTCTCTTCCAGCTCGGGTCCTCTACCAGAGGCCTGGGAGCTTGAGAGTTCTGCAGTATCTTTGCTGTTCCTGTACTGCACTTTTCTGGACTGAGATGTCTGATGTTTTTCCTGGGATCTGTTGTAGCCACTCCTCCAGTTTGGGGGTTACAGCCCTGAGTGCTCCGATCACCACGGGCACCACTGATGCCTTCACCTTCCAGGCCTTCTCCAGCTCTTCCTTGAGCCCCTGGTATTTCTCTAGTTTCTCGTGTTCCTTTTTCCTGATGTTACTATCGCTTGGTATTGCAATGTCCAGCACCACGGCTCTGTTCTGTTGCTTATCCACCACCACTATGTCTGGTTGGTTCTCCATCACCATTCTGTCAGTCTGTATCTGGAAGTCCCACAGGATCTTGGCTCAGTCATTCTCCGCAACCTTCGGAGGTGTTTCCCACCTTGACCTTGGGGTCTCCAGCCTGTACTCTGCACAGATGTTTCTGTACACTATGCCCGCCACTTGGTTGTGTCGCTCCATGTATGCTTTTCCTGCCAGCATCTTACACCCTGCAGTTATGTGCTGGACTGTCTCAGGAGCCTCTTTGCACAGCCTACACCTTGGGTCTTGTCTGGTGTGGTAGATCTGGGCCTCTATTGCTCGGGTGCTCCAGGCTCCTGTGCTCCAGGATGAGGGCCTCTGTGTGTCCTTCAGACCAGCCCTCTCCAGGCATTGTTAGGATTTCTTGATATCAGCCACTTCAGTTATGTTTCGGTGGTACGCCCCATGTAGGGGTTTGTCCTGCCATGATGGTCCCTCCAGCACCTCTTCCTCTGCACTCCACTTTCTGAGGTATATATATATATATATATATATATATATATATATATATATATATATATATATATATATATATATATATATACCACCCTGAAGCCAGATCTGGGGTGGGTACTTGACAGCGAGGACCCCACGGGGCCCAGCCAGGCCCAGCCCAAAGGAGCGACATAGGGCCGTCTGCCTGTGGACCCACCACCCGCAGGAGGATCCATAGGGAGATCTGGGCGGCAGCTGAAGGCAGGGGCCTTGGCGACCGGCTCTTCGGACATGGAGACTAGTTCTGAGGACATGGAATGTCACCTCGCTGGAGGGGAAGAGGCCAAGCTTGTGCCCAACTCCTTGAGGGGGCCTGGACTCTCCATTTCTCTGGCGTTGCCCGCGGGGAGTGGTGGCCGGCCGATGTGGGCCTGCTCATTGCCCCACAGCTCAGCCGCCGTGTGTTGGAGTTCACCCCAGTGAACAAGAGGGTTGGGTCCCTGCACCTTCAGGTCGGGGACAGGTCTCTCATTGTAGTGTCGGCCTATGGGCTGAACAGCAGTGCAGAGTAACCGGCCTTCTTGGAGTGCCTGGGAGGGGTACTGGACAGTGCACCGACCAGGAACTCCGTTGTTCTACTGGGGAACTTCAATGCCCACATGCACATGCATGCAATGTGTGTGGTGAGGCATTTACAGCCCTAAAACATGTAGAACAATTGCAAAATACAAAGTTGTCCTACCTCATGGACCTCTCCCACCGCAGGCCACCTCTGGAACCTAACCGCGTGTGTGTTGTTAAAGTGTATTTACGTTTTAGGGGCGTGCATCTGAGCGCGCATTAATTGAATTTTTGAGATTTCGCGTTTTGTAACTTGAATTTTCTTTGGTATTTAGAGACCAAAATTTAACGTGAAGGCGTTTCGTAACTTGGATTTTTCGTTTGTAGGGTCTTTCGTACGGTGAGGTACCACTGTATTCACGTTTTAGAAGTTTCACTTTTGTTATTGAC
>JAVJIX010000210.1:230000-275000 GCA_036785185.1 Paratrypauchen microcephalus
CACACATACACACACACACACGCACATACACATACAACACACACACAACACACACATACAACACATACACAACACACACATACACACACACACACGCACATACAACACACACACATACAACACACAACACACACGCATACAACACACACACAACACACACATACACACACACACATACACATACAACACACACACAACACACACATACACATACAACACACACACAACACACACATACACACAACACACACGCACATACACATACAACACACACACATACAACACACACATACACACAACACACACACATACAACACACACACATACACATACAACACACACACACATACAACACACAACACACACACATACAACACACACACATACACACAACACACACACATACAACACACAACACACACACATACAACACACACACATACAACACACACACACACATACAATACACACACATACAACACACAACATACAACACACACACATACAACACACAACATACAACACACACACACATACAACACACACACACATACAATACACACACATACAACACACACACACATACAACACACACACATACAACACACACACACATACAACACACATACACATACACATACAACACACACACACATACAACACACAACACACACACAACACACATACACACACACATACACACACATACAACACACACACATACAACACACACACATACAACACACACACATACAACACACATACAACACACACACATACAACACACACACATACAACACACACACATACAACACACACACATACCACACACAACTATAACACACAACACACACACAACACACACACATACACACAACACACATACACACAACACACATACACACAACACACACATATAACACACACACATACACACAACACACACAACTATAACACACAACACACACACATACACACACAATATACACACAACACACAACTATAACACACACAACCATAAAACACACAACTATAACACACAACACACACACAACACACAACTATAACACACAACACACACACATACACACAACACACATACACACAACACACACAACTATAACACACAACACACAGACAACTATAACACACAACACACACACATACACACAACACACAACACACATACACACAACACACACATATAACACACACACACACATACACACAACACACACAACTATAACACACAACACACACACATACACACACAATATACACACAACACACAACTATAACACACACAACCATAAAACACACAACTATAACACACAACACACACACAACACACAACTATAACACACAACACACACACATACACACAACACACATACACACAACACACACACACGCACATACACACAACACACACATACACACACACACACATACAACACACACACAACACACACATACACACAACACACACATACACACACATACACATACAACACACACACAACACACACATACACACAACACACACATACACACGCATACAACACACACACAACACACACATACACACAACACACACACAACACACACATACACACAACACACACATACACACAACACACACACAACACACACATACACACAACACACACGCACATACACATACAACACACACACATACACACATACACACACACACGCACATACACACAACCCACACATACACACACACACACATACAACACACACACAACACACACATACACACAACACACACATACACACACATACACATACAACACACACACAACACACACATACACACAACACACACATACACACGCATACAACACACACACAACACACACATACACACAACACACACACAACACACACATACACACAACACACACATACACACACCACACACACAACACACACATACACACAACACACACGCACATACACATACAACACACACACATACACACATACACACACACACAACACACACACATACACACACGCACATACACATACAACACACACACATACACACATACACACACACACAACACACCCACATACACACATACACACACACACAACACACACACATCCACACACGCACATCCACATACAACACACACACATACACACCTACACACACACACAACACACACATACACACAACCCACACATACACACAACACACACACACAACACACACATACACACAACACACACATACACACAACACACACATACACACAACACACACACATACACACAACACACACACACAACACACACATACACACAACACACACACAACACACACATACACACAACACACACACAACACACACATACACACAACACACACGCACATACACATACAACACACACACATACACACATACACACACACACACACGCACATACACACAACACACACATACACACACATACACATACAACACACACACAACACACATACACACAACACACACATACACACACATACACATACAACACACACACAACACACACATACACACAACACACACATACACACGCATACAACACACACACAACACACACATACACACAACACACGCACATACACATACAACACACACACACACACACAACACACACATACACACAACACACACATACACACACATACACATACAACACACACACAACACACACACACACACATACACACAACACACGCACATACACACACACATACACATACAACACACACATACACACACACATACACATACAACTCACACATACACATACAACACACACATACACACACACATACACATACAACACACACATACACACACACATACACATACAACACACACACAACACACACATACACACACACACGCACATACACATACAACACACAACACACACGCACATACACACAACACACACGCACATACACATACAACACACACACAACACACACATACACACACGCACATACACATACAACACACAACACACACGCACATACACACAACACACACGCACATACACATACAACACACAACACACACATACAACACACACACAACACACACATACAACACACACACAACACACACATACACACACACACACGCACATACACATACAACACACACACATACAACACACAACACACACGCACATACACACAACACACATGCACATACACATACAACACACACACAACACACACATACAACACACACACAACACACACATACACACACACACACGCACATACACATACAACACACACACAACACACACATACAACACATACACAACACACACATACACACACACACACGCACATACAACACACACACATACAACACACAACACACACGCATACAACACACACACAACACACACATACACACACACACATACACATACAACACACACACACACACACATACACATACAACACACACACAACACACACATACACACAACACACACGCACATACACATACAACACACACACATACAACACACACATACACACAACACACACACATACAACACACACACATACACATACAACACACACACACATACAACACACAACACACACACATACAACACACACACATACACACAACACACACACATACAACACACAACACACACACATACAACACACACACATACAACACACACACACATACAACACACAACACACACACATACAACACACACACATAGACACAACACACACACATACAACACACACACATACAACACACACATACAACACACACACACATACAACACACACACATACAACACACACACACATACAACACACACACATACAACACACACACACATACAACACACATACACATACACATACAACACACACACACATACAACACACAACACACACACAACACACATACACACACACATACACACACATACAACACACACACATACAACACACACACATACAACACACACACATACAACACACAACACACACACAACACACACATACAACACACACACATACAACACACACACATACAACACACAACTATAACACACAACACACACACAACACACACACATACACACAACACACATACACACAACACACATACACACAACACACACATATAACACACACACATACACACAACACACACAACTATAACACACAACACACACACATACACACACAATATACACACAACACACAACTATAACACACACAACCATAAAACACACAACTATAACACACAACACACACACAACACACAACTATAACACACAACACACACACATACACACAACACACATACACACAACACACACAACTATAACACACAACACACAGACAACTATAACACACAACACACACACATACACACAACACACAACACACATACACACAACACACACATATAACACACACACACACATACACACAACACACACAACTATAACACACAACACACACACATACACACACAATATACACACAACACACAACTATAACACACACAACCATAAAACACACAACTATAACACACAACACACACACAACACACAACTATAACACACAACACACACACATACACACAACACACATACACACAACACACACAACTATAACACACAACACACATACACACAACACAACACAACAAACACACAACACAACTATAACACACACAACCATAACACACAACACACACACAACACACACACAACTATAACACACACAACCATAACACACACAACTATAACACACAACACACACACATACACACAACACACATACACACAACACACACAACTATAACACACAACACACATACAACACACACACATACAACATACAACACACAACTATAACACACAACACACACACAACACACACAACTATAACACACAACACACACAACACACACACAACTACAACACACATACAACTACAACACACAACTATAACACACAACACACACAACACACACACACAACACACACACAACACACACACACACACACAACTATAACACACACAACACACAACACACAACTATAACACACAACACACACAACACACACACATACAACACACAACACACACACAACACACACATACACATACAACACACACACATACAACACACACACATACAACACACAACTATAACACACAACACACACACAACACACACAACTATAACACACAACACACACACATACACACAACACACATACACACAACACACATACACACAACACACACATATAACACACACACACATACACACAACACACACAACTATAACACACAACACACACATACACACACAATATACACACAACACACAACTATAACACACACAACCATAAAACACACAACTATAACACACAACACACACACAACACACAACTATTACACACAACACACACACATACACACAACACACATACACACAACACACACAACTATAACACACAACACACACACAACTATAACACACAACACACACACATACACACAACACACATACACACAACACACATACACACAACACACACATATAACACACACACACATACACACAACACACACAACTATAACACACAACACACACACATACACACACAATATACACACAACACACAACTATAACACACACAACCATAAAACACACAACTATAACACACAACACACACACAACACACAACTATAACACACAACACACACACATACACACAGCACACACAACTATAACACACAACACACATACACACAACACACACACAACACACACACAACACACAACTATAACACACACAACCATAACACACAACACACACACAACACACACACAACTATAACACACACAACCATAACACACACAACTATAACACACAACACACACACATACACACAACACACATACACACAACACACACAACTATAACACACAACACACATACAACACACACACATACAACATACAACACACAACTATAACACACAACACACACACAACTATAACACACAACACACACAACACACACAACACACACACAACTACAACACACATACAACTACAACACACAACTATAACACACAACACACACAACACACACACACAACACACACACAACACACACACACACACACAACTATAACACACACAACACACAACACACAACTATAACACACAACACACACAACACACACACAAATAATGAAATCCTCAAAACGTGGAGGCCAATCATTTTTCCCCCTTATTTTTTCTTTTTAATTTATATATTTTAGGGATTATATAGAAATAACTGAATAGGTAGAAGCTTCGTGGATTTGATTATATACTAAAAATATATTTTCAAACGTCTTTAGTGAGGATAAAGAAAACAGAATGTGATTTAAAATATATTTTAAAAAGTCTTTATTGAGAATAAAGAAAATACTTTTGACGGTCGTGAGTGTTTAAAATAAAGATAAAAGCGTAGTAGGTACAGGGAGCGCCGCTAGAGGCCGCTGTGAGCGCGCGTGTGCTGTATACCGCAGAAGCAGCAGGGTGAGAGTGCGCATGCGCAGAAGCAGCAGGGTGGTTGTTTTGGTTCGTTTTTCACTCTTATTTTCTCACTTTTCGCTTAAAAAAGATGCGATATTATCGAGAATGGTCCAGACCGTGTCCCGGACCAGAACTCCCTTAGACCCCGGACTAGATCTCCCTTAGACCCTAACCCGGGAGACACGGAGCTAATGTTAGCTGTTAGCCTTTAGCCTCATTCATTTATTACGAGATTTGGCGAAACACAGAAACAAAGTCCTGGTTTAGTTCTGCTTTCGTCCTGGTTTAGTCCTGCTTTAGTTCTGGTTTAGTCCTGCTTTAGTTCTGGTTTAGTCCTGCTCTAGTCCTGGTTTAATATTGGTTTAGTCCTGTTTTACTTCTGGTTTAGTCCTGGTTTAGTCCTGCTGTAGTCTTGGTTTAGTCCTGGATTAGTCTTGGTTTAGTCCTGGTTTAGTCTTGGTTTAGTTCTTAGTCCTGCTTTAGTCATGGTTTAGTTCTGGTTTAGTCCTGCTCTAGTCTTGGTTTAGTCCTGGTTTAGTTCTAGTTTAGTCCTGCGGTAGTCTTGGTTTAGTTCTGGTTTAGTCCTGGTTTATTCTTGGTTTAGTCCTGGTTTAGTCCTGCTCTAGTCCTGGTTTAGTCCTGCTCTAGTTCTGGTTTAGTCTTGGTTTAGTTCTTAGTCCTGGTTTAGTCTTGGTTTAGTTCTGGTTTAGACCCGGGTTTGTTGTAGTCTTATCCTATTTTATATCTGTGTTGTTCCTACAGTGTGTGAGGAAAAGTTACAATGGAACCAAGCTCGGAGTCCAGACCGGAGTCCAGACCGGAGTCCAGACCGGAGTCCAGACCGGAGTCCAGACCGGAGTCCAGACCGGAGTCCAGACCGGAGTCCAGACCGGAGTCCAGACCGGAGTCCAGACCGGAGTCCAGACCGATGAAGAGGAGACTGGAGGAGGATGAGGAGAGTCGAAGTAAGAGGAAGGTCAGTGAAAACCGCGCATGTACATGAACAATGTTCCTCATCAAAGTCCAAAGTTCATCTTTATTGTCAAAAACCATATGTACAGGTTGCACACACAATGTCAGTGTCATTTAAGCAGCAGTGTCAGAAATGCGTCTGAAGAGATTTGAGAGTCATCCATGCATGTTTGAGTAATCTAGTGAGCTCTCCTGGGCCCTATTCAAACCCTCCTTACAGTTAGCAGTACGTAGAGGTAAGATCTTAAGCCCGAGCCCGACCTGACCCGACCCGAATTTCGGGTCGGGTTCGGGCCTAAAATGTCAATCATTGCTTCGGGTCGGGCTCGGGCTCGGGCTTCTCTCTCGCTGACTTTTTTTAAAAATAAATATATGTTTATAAAAATGTATAATAAAACGATGTGTGGATACTAAACTAAGGAATACTTGTTTTAAAATAAATAATTTGGATAAAACAGAGAAGGCGCTGTAAGGTATTTAACTATTAAACAGGAGCCGCTCTTAATAATCTTCCCCTCCGCAAGTCCGCATCTATTTTGACCTGGTATCCCCAATATGGAGGAGCAAGAAGTTAAGGATAAACTAAAGACAGGAGAACTGAAAAGACAAACACGCACCGGTAAGAGTGAGGTGTGGAAAAGCTTCAAATTGATTGTTGAAAATGCTACAGAAACTTGCGTTGGCTTCGCTGAATGTAGTCAATGTGGCGCTTTGCTTTCATACGAGAGCAAAAAGACTGGCACCTCGACGTTCCCTCTAAGCTGCGCGCCTGTGCAGTTGCCCACTGCTCACACATTCTCAGCGCACAAGAAATCCTATGCAGCGCGGGGTCATCTGAATACGGGGGAATCGTCCAGTATTCAGAAACAAAAGTATGTGTCTCGTATTAAACTTCTACCGGTGTAAGCCACGAGCACGCGCAAGCGGCGAGCACGCGCAGCTCTTTCCGCGTGTAGCGGGGGTGCGTGTCGGATGTCGCGCACAGGAGTCCAAGGAGCGCTCAGGGAGTTAGTGTGTTTGCTCAGACACATAAAACATTAGGGGGAACATTGACCTCGACGCTGAGCAGGCATTTAAACAGCTGTACTAGCAAAATTGATGATCGTCAAACATCTATATTATCATTTGTTTAAAAAAAACGCCCCTCACAAATAAAATATGAAATTTCGGGTTTGCTTCGGGCTCGGGCCTGCAAATCAAGTTAATTGGTCGGGCTCGGGCCGGGTCGGGCTTTAATACCCGCGGGCCGAGTCGGGTCGGGCTGGATTTTTTAGGCCCGATCTTACCTCTAGCAGTACGACTCTGGACGAGGATAATGCCCCGTACAGGTAAATGCCCCTCTGTACTGCCCCGTACAGGTAATTGCCCCGGGGGACCACAGTTCTGAAGTGGCAGATCATTACAACCGTCTGCAGGAGGTCGGGCTGCAGCTGCGCAGCCAGAGCCGCATCTTCTACATGAGGAACTTCAACAACTGGGTCAAGAGTGTGCTGATCGGTAACGCACAACTATACGCACAACTATATGCACAAATATACACACAACTATACGCACAACTATACACACAATTATACACACAATTATACACACAATTATATGCACAACTATACGCACAACTATACGCACAACTATACACAATTATATGCACAAATATACGCACAACTATACACACAATTATACACAATTATATGCACAACTATACGCACAACTATACGCACAATTATACGCACAAATATACGCACAAATATACGCACAACTATACGCACAAATATACGCACAACTATACGCACAACTATACGCACAACTATACGCACAACTATACGCACAAATATACGCACAAATATACGCACAACTATACGCACAACTATACGCACAATTATACGCACAAATATACGCACAACTATACGCACAACTATACGCACAATTATACGCACAATTATACGCACAATTATACGCACAACTATACGCACAAATATACGCACAAATATACGCACAAATATACGCACAAATATACGCACAACTATACGCACAATTATACGCACAATTATATGCACAATTATACGCACAACTATACGCACAACTATACGCACAACTATACGCACAACTATACGCACAAATATACACAATTATACACACAATTATACACACAATTATATGCACAATTATATGCACAAATATACGCACAAATATACGCACAACTATACGCACAATTATATGCACAATTATACGCACAACTATACGCACAACTATACGCACAACTATACACACAAATATACACACAACTATACATACAAATATACAACTGTACACACAACCACACACAACTATACACAAATATACACACAACTATACACAAATATACACAACTATACACACAAATATACAACTGTACACACAACCACACACAACTATACACACAAATATACAACTGTACACACAACCACACACAACTATACACACAAATATACACACAACTATACACACAAATATACAACTGTACACACAACCACACACAACTATACACACAAATATACACACAACTATACACACAAATATACAACTGTACACACAACCACACACAACTATACACACAACTAGACACACAACTACAGACAAATATACAACTGTACACACAACCACACACACAAATATACACACAACTAGACACACAACTACAGACAAATGTACAACTGTACACACAACCACACAGACAAATATACACACAACTAGACACACAACTACACACAAATATACAACTGTACACACAACCACACACACAACTATACACACAAATATACACAGAAATATACACACAACTACACACACAACTATACGCACAACTATACACACAAATATACAACTGTACACACAACCACACACACAAATATACACACAACTATACACACAAATATACAACTGTACACACAACCACACACACAAATATACGCACAACTATACACACAAATATACAACTGTACACACAACCACACACACAAATATACACACAACTATACACACAAATATACACACAAATATACAACTGTACACACAACCACACACACAACTATACGCACAGCTATACGCACAACTATACGCACAACCACACACACAACTATACGCACAACCACACACACAAATATACACAGAAATATACACACAACCACACACACAACTATACGCACAACTATACGCACAACCACACACACAACTATACGCACAACCACACACACAACTATACGCACAACCACACACACAACTATACGCACAACCACACACACAACTATACGCACAACCACACACACAACTATACACACAACCACACACAACTATACACACAACCACACACACAACTATACGCACAGCTATACACACAACTAT
The DNA here is from genome assembly GCA_036785185.1 of Paratrypauchen microcephalus. Classification (NCBI taxonomy): domain Eukaryota; kingdom Metazoa; phylum Chordata; class Actinopteri; order Gobiiformes; family Gobiidae; genus Paratrypauchen; species Paratrypauchen microcephalus. The sequence goes on from JAVJIX010000210.1 coordinate 240,980, forward strand.
ACGCACAACTATACGCACAGCTATACACACAACTATACGCACAACTATACGCACAACCACACACACAACTATACACACAACCACACACACAACTATACACACAACCACACACACAACTATACGCACAGCTATACACACAACTATACGCACAACTATATGCACAACTATACACACAACCACACGCACAACTATACGCACAACTATACACACAACCACACGCACAACTATACGCACAACTATACGCATAACTATACGCATAACTATACGCACAACTATACGCCCAACTATACGCACAACTATACGCACAACTATACGCACAACTATACGCACAACTATACGCACAACTATACGCACAACCACACGCACAACTATACACACAACCACACACACAACTATACACACAACTATACGCACAACTATACACACAACCACACACACAACCACACGCACAGCTATACACACAACTATACGCACAACTATATGCACAACTATACACACAACCACACGCACAACTATACGCACAACTATACGCACAACTATACACACAACCACACGCACAACTATACGCACAACTATACACACAACTATACGCACAACTATACGCACAACCACACACACAACTATACGCACAACTATACGCACAACTATACGCACAACTATACGCACAACCACACACACAACTATACACACAACCACACACACAACTATACGCACAACTATACGCACAACCACACACACAACCACACACACAACTATACACACAACCACACACACAACTATACACACAACCACACACACAACTATACGCACAACTATACGCACAACTATACGCACAACTATACGCACAACCACACGCACAACCACACGCACAACCACACGCACAACTATACGCACAACTATACGCACAACTATACGCACAACTATACGCACAACTATACGCACAACCACACGCACAACCACACGCACAACCACACGCACAACTATACGCACAACTATACGCACAACTATACGCACAACCACACACAACTATATGCACAACCACACACACAACTATACGCACAACTATACGCACAACTATACACACAACTATATGCACAACCACACACACAACTATACGCACAACTATACGCAGAGCTATACGCACAACTATACGCACAGCTATACACACAACTATACACACAACCACACACACAACTATACGCACAACCACACACAACTATATGCACAACCACACACACAACTATACACACAACCACACACACAACTATACGCACAACCACACACACAACTATACGCACAACCACACACACAACTATATGCACAACCACACACACAACTATACACACAACCACACACACAACTATACACATATATATTCTGAGGTTTTTGAACGTTCCGGTTCCGGTGGCGCTGCACTGTTGCGACCCGGGCATGGGAGCTCGTGTGATTGCTGTTTCTTATCTTAACGTTTGTTTTTAAATGGTCTTAACATTTCAACGTTTTTAACGTTCTAACAAAGTGTGTCACGTCTCAAGAACTGTCTGTCAAGTTTGTCTGGTGTCCAGCGTGTCTATTTATCCTGCAGTATGTGGAGTGTGTTTGCGCACATACTTTTGGTGATTCTGATCATCACATCATTCGTCTGAGCGGAATACGCCGACGGGAGCAACATGTCACCTGGAGGAAGCGAACAGGTGCTACGCTATGGAAGGGAACTGCTCCTGGCACTGCGATCAGGAGCTACCCCGACGCCAGGAATTTTAGAAAATGTTCCTGGCTGTCTGGTTCGGCGGCGGGACAGACGGAGACCGCATAAGAGGGGCAAAAGAGGAGGCATTCGGCAACGACTCCGGCGGAGACGTGACAGGCCACCATTGCCCTCAATCATCTTCAGTAACGCGCGCTCACTGAGGAATAAACTGGATGAGCTACGCTTAAATGCCAGGATCTGTCATGAATACCGGGAGGCATGCTTGATGGCGTACACGGAGACCTGGTTCCAGGAGGACTTTCCAGACCTACTGACCCAGGTACAGGGGTTTACGAACGTCCGACTGGACAGGGATGGGAGCTCGGGGAAACGGAGGGGAGGTGGCGTGTGCGTCTACGTTAAAGACGCATGGTGTACAAATTACGCGGTGAAGGACAGATTGTGCTCGCCTGACGTTGAACTATTGTGCTTAAGTTTAAGACCTTTTTTTCTGCCCAGGGACTATGGGAATATCTTTGTTTGCGTGGTATACATACCGCCGAGTGGTAATGCCGTAAGGGCTGCTTCACGCATTGCAGATTGTGTTCATCAGCAGCTCCAAAACAAACCTGACGCACCCATTTTCAGTTTGGGGGACTTTAATCATTGCAACCTGAACAGCGCATTACCTGGATTTCAACAGTATGTTAAAAACGGCACTAGAAAGGACAGAATATTGGACAAGTGCTTTGGCAACATAGAAAACGCATATGCTGCGAAAATCAGGGCCCCGCTCTCAAATTCTGATCACAACACCATTCAGTTAATCCTCGTATTTAAACCTGCCATTAAAAAATGTAAACCCATCACAAAATCAGTCAGTGTCTGGACGGACTCGTGCAAAGAAGAACTTAGTGGCTGCTTCTTTGCGACGGACTGGGATGTCTTCCACCAGGAGGACAACTTGGATTATAAAGTGGAAGTGGTCACAGACTATATCCATTTTTGTGTCGAGACAGTGGTGCCGAAAAAAACTATAAAAGTATACCCCAATGATAAGGACTATATCACCCCCGAAATAAAGGAATGTATTAGGCGTAAAAAACGAGCCTTTAAGAATAATGATACAATCGAACTGAGGAGTGTCCAAAAAGAACTGAAATGGAAACTAAGGGAGGCACGGGAACAACACAGACTTAAGATCAAAGAAACATTCCTAATGAAAGACACAAAAAGGATGTGGGACTGTGTAAAGGACATGACAAACTTGAATAACAGAGCAAGGACACTTAATGTTTGCAATGAACAGGAGCGTGCAAATGAGTTGAATTCTTTTTATAAAAGGTTTGATAATGTGGATGAAGGGGGTGTGGCTGTAAACACACCATGTAAGGTCAGTGCAGACAATGCACATATAGTTATTGATACTGCCACAGTTGTGAAGGTATTTAGGGCCTTGAATACAAGGAAAGCAAGTGGGCCAGATGGGATTTCCCCATTAATCCTACATGACTTTGCTCAAGAACTTGCACCAGCTTGGAGCCCACTGTTTCAGCTCTCTGTAGACACACATATAATACCCACAAGTTGGAAAAAGGCAATAATTATTCCTGTACCTAAGAAACCTTGTCCACGTGAGAATAATGACTTTAGACCAGTTGCACTAACGTCAGTGGTAATGAAGTCTTTTGAGCGTATAATGGTGGGTGAGTTGAGAGCTCAAGTACAACATCTACTTGACCCCTATCAGTTCGCTTACAAAGATAAACGGAGCACTGCTGATGCCTTATGCACTACATCACATCTCATACTTAAGCACCTTGAAAACACGAAGGCATACGCCAGGCTTTTATTTATGGATTTTAGTTCTGCTTTTAATACAATTGTGCCTCATATTTTGTTAGAGAAGTTACATCAAATGCATGTTAACCCTGTAATGATAAAATGGTACAATGCATTTCTCACTGATCGATCACAACAGGTTAAGATCAACTCTACACTCTCTGACACACTGACAATCAACACAGGTGTCCCACAAGGTTGTGTGAGTTCACCACTATTATTCACATTATACACTAATGAATTCAGAAATCACCACACAAGCAATCACATAATCAAGTTTTCAGATGACACTGTCATTCTCAGTCTGCTGACACAGGACTCTGATGCCTCGGTCTATCAGTTAGAAATAGACAGGGCTGTGTTGTGGTGTGAATCAAATAATCTGATGTTAAACGTGAATAAAACAAAAGAAATCGTCTTTGACCCCAGGTCCATAGGAAACCATCAGGTGGTGACTCTGAATGGGGAGGCAGTGGAGCAGGTCTCCACATATAAATACTTAGGGGTCGTATTTGATTCCCAATTAAAATGGGGCCAGCATGTTGATTTTTTAAGCAGACGAATTAGCCAACGTCTGCACTTCTTGAGGAGGTTGAGAGTGTTTGGGGTGGACAAAGAAATAATGATGGCCTTCTATAGGGCGTCCATTGAATCCATCATTAGATATGGGATCATCATATGGTTTGGGAACCTGTCTGTTAAACAGAGAACTGAACTGCAAACTCTCGTGAAGAGAGCGGGGAAAATAATGGGCATGCCCCCTCCCACATCACTGCAGGCTTTATTTGATGAAACAGTGAAAAGGCAGGGTTTGAAAATCCTACAGGATGACGAGCACGTTTTGCACAGTGAATATGAAATACTGCCATCAGGAAGAAGATACAGGGTCCCAAACTGTAAAACAAACAGGTTCAAATTTTCATTGGTTCCCTGGTCAATTAAACTACTGAATAGTAGGTCTTAGCGGGTGTGTGTATGTGTGTGTGTGTATGTGTGTGTGTGGGGATGCAACTTTTCTGTAGGGTTTTTATGTGTTTTTATGTGTGTGTATGTGTTTTAAACAGGTTTTACTAACAATGGCAGTCTTTTTATATGCTGCATGTTTCCTTTGTTCATGTGTTATACATGTTTCTTATGTGTCTGTCTGCTGTGCTGTTTTTAGTGTTTATTATAAATCACACTCTCTCATGTCCAAGCAAAATTTCTCTCCTGAAGAGACAATAAAGGCTTATCTTATCTTATACACACAACCACACACACAACTATACGCACAACCACACACACAGCTATACACACAACCACACACAACTATACGCACAGCTATACACACAACTATACACACAACTATATGCACAACTATACACACAACCACACGCACAACTATACGCACAACCACACACACAACTATACACACAACCACACACACAACTATACACACAGCTATACACACAACTATACACACAACTATATGCACAACTATACGCACAACCACACACACAACTATACGCACAACCACACACACAACTATACACACAACCACACACACAACTATACACACAACTATACGCACAACTATACGCACAACCACACACACAACTATACGCACAACTATACGCACAACTATACGCACAACCACACACACAACTATACGCACAACCACACACACAACTATACGCACAACTATACGCACAACCACACACACAACTATACACACAACCACACACACAACTATACACACAACCACACACACAACTATACGCACAACCACACACAACTATATGCACAACCACACACACAACTATACACACAACCACACACACAACTATACACACAACCACACACACAACTATACACACAACCACACACACAACTATACACACAACTATACACACAACTATACGCACAACCACACACAACTATATGCACAACCACACACACAAATATACAACTGTACACACAACTATACGCACAACTATACACACAACTATACGCACAACCACACACACAACTATACGCACAACCACACACACAACTATACGCACAACCACACACACAACTATACGCACAACCACACACACAACTATATGCACAACCACACACACAACTATACACACAACTATACACACAACTATACGCACAACCACACACAACTATACGCACAACCACACACACAAATATACAACTGTACACACAACTATACACACAACTATACACACAACTATACGCACAACCACACACAACTATATGCACAACCACACACACAACTATACACACAACCACACACACAACTATACACACAACCACACACACAACTATACGCACAACCACACACACAACTATACGCACAACTATATGCACAACTATACACACAACCACACGCACAACTATACGCACAACCACACACACACCTATACGCAGAACCACACACACAACTATACGCACAACCACACACACAACTATACGCACAACTATACGCACAACCACACGCACAACTATACGCACAACCACACACACAACTATACGCACAACTATACGCACAACTATACGCACAACCACACGCACAACTATACGCACAACCACACAACTATACACACAAACATACACACAACTTTACACACAAATATACACACAAACATACAACTGTACACACAACCACACACACAACTAGGGGTGTGCAAAATAATCGTCATGACAATGCATCGTGATACTAACTTTCACAATACACTGCATCGATTCTTGATGCCAAAAATCGATTATTATTAATTAATAATTTAATATTTAATAATTTAATATTAGTACATAAATAAATAAATTATTAGTTTATTTTTTTTTTATAAATCCTCTGCACTTTTGTCTTTGTGAAAGGGTATTGTTTGTTATGATGGTAGCTCCCTCCAAAATGGCAAATGTTTGAACATCATTTTTTGTTTTAGAAAAAATCCTCTGCACTTTTTTTGTTATTGGTTTGGTTTATTTGTTTTTGTTATTCAATAAATTCAGTTATGAATTGAGTTGCTCAGAGTTCTGTATCAATTGAAGACACTACCCAGATACACAGACACTGATATTTAAGTTATCCTCTTTTATTTGGTACATTTTCACTGAAGTATGTCGAATATATTGCAATGCATCGCAATAATTCAAGTATCGTGATGCATCGTGATAGTATGGTATCGTGGCATATGAATCGTGATTTGAATTGAATCGTGACTTCTTTGCCAATACCCACCCCTATTACACACACATGTACAGACACACACATACATACATACACATACACACATGTACAGACACACACATGTACAGACACACACACACACACACATATACACACATACACACACATGTACAGACACATACACAGCACAGGCCAATAGTTTGGACACACTTCTCATTCAAAGCGTTTTCTTTCATGACGTTTACCTTGTAGATTCTGACTGAAGGCGTCAAAACTATAAATGAACATATGGAGTTATGGACTTAACAAAAAGTGTGAAATAACTCAAAATAAGTCTTATATTTTAGATTCCTTTGCTTTTTTGATAGCGCTGCAAACCCTTGGTGTTCTCTCAATGAGCTTCATGAGGTAGTCACCTGAAATGGTTTTCACTGCACAGGTGTGCCCTGTCAGGGTTACTTTGTGGAATTTATTTCCTTATTAATTGGGTTGGGAGCATCAGTTCTGTTGTGCAGAAGTCTGGTTGATACACGGCCCGATTGCACAACTGTTAGAACTAGTTTCATGACAAGAACAAATCAACAAAGAGAAACGAGTGGTCAACATTACTTTAAGAAATGAAGGTCAGTTAGTCCGAAAAACTGTGAAATCTTTGAATGTGTCCCCAAGTGCAGTCGCAAAGACCATCAAGCGCTACAACGAAACTGGCTCACATGAGGACCACCCCTAGAAAGGAAGACCAAGAGTCCCCTCTGCTGCTGAGGATAAGTTCATCCGAGTCACTCGCCTCAGAAATGATAAACTAACAGCACCTCAGATTAAAGCCCAGATAAATGAGCTAACAGAGCTCTAGCAGCAGACACATGTCTACAACAACTGTTAAGAGGAGACAACAGATCAGATCAGGCCTTCATGGTCAAAGAGCTGCGAGGAAACCACTGCTAAGGAGCGGCAACAAGCAGTCCAACCGCCGTGTGTTTGTGCGATGCAGAAAAGGTGAACGGATGGATTGTACATGCCTGGTTCCCACCGTGAAGCTTGGAGGAGGAGGTGGTGGTGTGGTGGTGCTTTGCTGGTGACACTGTTGGGGATTTATTCAAAACTGAAGGCACCCTGAACCAGCATAGCTACCACAGCATCCTGCAGCGACATGCCATCCCATCCGGTCTGCGTTTAGTTGGACCATCATTTATTTTGAACAGGACAATAACCCCAAACACACCTCTAGGCTGTGGAAGGGCTGTTTGACCAAGAAGGAGAGTGATGGAGCCCTGCAGATGACCTGGCCTCCACAGTCACCGGACCTGAACCAATCGAGATGGTTTGGGGTGAGCTGGACCGCAGAGTGAAGGCAAAAGGGCCAACAAGTGCTAAGCACCTCTGGGAACTCCTTCAAGACTGTTGGAAAACAATTTCAGGTGATTACCTCTTGAAGCTCATCAGGAGAATGCCAAGAGCGTACAGAGCAGTAATCAGAGCAAAGGGCGTCTACTTTGAAGAAACTAGAATTTAAGACATTTCATTTTCAGTTATTTCACACTTTTTTGTTTAAAGAGAAGTGACTTTATTGATCTCACACAGGAGAAATTGTTCTCTGCATTTAACCCATCCTGTTATTAGGAGCAGTGGGCAGCACATTACTGCGCCCGGGGACCATCTCCATGATCTTCTTGCTTGGGTTTGGTCAGGACCTCAGCTGGAGGATTTTACCTGGTGCATGTTTGCACTTGGTGCACTTGTTAGGTCCATAATTCCACATGTTCATTTATAGTTTTGATGCCTTCAGTCAGAATCTACAATGTAAAGTCATGAAAATAAAGAAAACGCTTTGAAGAAGGTGTGTCCAAACTTTTGGACACTGCCTATATCTGCCTGAAAGGGGGGCTCACTACAATTACACAACTCGTAGTTAGCGCCCCCTTCAGGCAGATATAGGCAGTGTCCACCAGCGTCTGACCAGACCTGAAGGAGCAGCTTGGATGAGCTGAGAAACGGATTCCACCAAATAAACTTTTGTCCAGGTGACAGATTAAATTTCTCCTTTTGCCTTTGGTTCTACCTGGACGACACACACCCCGGTCTACCTCTGGTCTAACCCGGTCTGGTTTTCAGGGGAGATCCTGGACCAGCTGAGGAAGTCCAGACCTGGTCCAGTCCGAGTTCTGGACTTGGGCTGTGGTAAAGGAGGAGATTTACTGAAGTGGAGACGAGGCAACATCAGCCACCTGGTTTGTACAGGTACTACTACTACTACTACTATTACTACTAGTACTACTACTAGTACTACTACTAGTACTAGTACTAGTACTACTACTAGTACTAGTAGTACTACTAGTACTAGTAGTACTACTACTACTACTACAGGTTTGGTTCAGTCCCGTTTTAGTCCTGGTTTAGTCCTGGTTTAGTCCTGTTCCAGTCCTGGTTCAGTTCTGGTTTAGTTCTGGTTCAGTCCTGGTTTAGTCCTGGTTTAGTCCTGGTTTAGTCCTGTTCCAGTCCTGTTCCAGTTCTGGTTTAGTCCTGTTCCAGTTCTGATTTAGTCCTGGTTTAGTCCTGGTTTAGTCCTGGTTTAGTTTTGGTTTAGTCCTGTTCAAGTCCTGTTCCAGTCCTGGTTTAGTCCTGGTTCAGTCCTGGTTCAGTCCTGGTTTAGTCCTGGTTTAGTCCTGGTTTAGTCCTGGTTCAGTCCTGGTTTAGTCCTGGTTCAGTCCTGGTTCAGTCCTGGTTCAGTCCTGGTTTAGTCCTGGTTTAGTCCTGGTTTAGTCCTGGTCCAGTCCTGGTTTAGTCCTGGTTCAGTCCTGGTTTAGTCCTGTTCCAGTCCTGTTCCAGTCCTGGTTTAGTCCTGGTTTAGTCCTGGTTTAGTCCTGGTTTAGTCCTGGTTTAGTCCTGGTTTAGTCCTGGTTCAGTCCTGTTCCAGTCCTGTTCCAGTCCTGGTTTAGTCCTGTTCCAGTCCTGGTTTAGTTCTGGTTCAGTCCTGGTTTAGTCCTGGTTTAGTCCTGGTTTAGTCCTGTTCCAGTCCTGTTCCAGTCCTGTTCCAGTTCTGGTTTAGTCCTGTTCCAGTTCTGGTTTAGTCCTGTTCCAGTTCTGGTTTAGTCCTGGTTCAGTCCTGGTTTAGTCCTGGTTTAGTCCTGGTTTAGTTTTGGTTTAGTCCTGTTCAAGTCCTGTTCCAGTCCTGGTTTAGTCCTGGTTCAGTCCTGTTTTAGTCCTGTTTTAGTCCTGGTTTAGTCCTGGTTTAGTCCTGGTTTAGTCCTGGTTCAGTCCTGGTTCAGTCCTGGTTCAGTCCTGGTTTAGTCCTGGTTTAGTCCTGGTTCAGTCCTGTTCCAGTCCTGGTTCAGTCCTGTTCCAGTCCTGGTTTAGTCCTGGTTCAGTCCTGGTTTAGTCCTGTTCCAGTCCTGGTTTTATTTCTGGTTTAGTCCTGTTCCAGTCCTGGTTTAGTCCTGGTTTAGTCCTGGTTTAGTCCTGGTTCAGTCCTGGTTTAGTCCTGGTTTAGTCCTGGTTTAGTCCTGGTTCAGTCCTGTTCCAGTCCTGTTCCAGTCCTGGTTTAGTCCTGGTTTAGTCCTGTTCCAGTTCTGGTTCAGTCCTGGTTCAGTCCTGGTTCAGTCCTGGTTTAGACCTGGTTTAGTCCTGGTTTAGTCCTGGTTTAGTTTTGGTTTAGTCCTGTTCCAGTCCTGGTTTAGTTCTGGTTTAGTCCTGGTTCAGTCCTGGTTCAGTTCTGGTTCAGTCCTGGTTTAGTCCTGGTTTAGTCCTGGTTCAGTCCTGGTTCAGTCCTGTTTTAGTCCTGGTTTAGTCCTGGTTTAGTCCTGGTTCAGTCCTGGTTCAGTCCTGGTTTAGTCCTGGTTTAGTCCTGGTTCAGTCCTGGTTCAGTCCTGGTTCAGTCCTGGTTCAGTCCTGGTTTAGTCCTGGTTTAGTCCTGGTTTAGTCCTGGTTCAGTCCTGTTCCAGTCCTGGTTTAGTCCTGGTTCAGTCCTGTTCGAGTCCTGGTTCAGTCCTGGTTCAGTCCTGGTTCTGTCCTGGTTCTGTCCTGGTTTAGACCTGGTTTAGTCCTGGTTTAGTCCTGGTTTAGTTTTGGTTTAGTCCTGTTCCAGTCCTGGTTTAGTTCTGGTTTAGTCCTGGTTCAGTCCTGGTTCAGTCCTGGTTCAGTCCTGGTTTAGTCCTGGTTTAGTCCTGTTCCAGTCCTGGTTTAGTCCTGGTTTAGTCCTGGTTCAGTCCTGGTTCAGTCCTGGTTTAGTCCTGGTTTAGTCCTGGTTCAGTCCTGGTTCAGTCCTGGTTTAGTCCTGGTTTAGTCCTGGTTTAGTTTTGGTTCAGTCCTGGTTTAGTCCTGGTTTAGTCCTGGTTCAGTCCTGTTCCAGTCCTGGTTTAGTCCTGGTTTAGTCCTGGTTTAGTCCTGGTTCAGTCCTGGTTTAGTTTTGGTTCAGTCCTGGTTTAGTCCTGGTTCAGTCCTGGTTTAGTTCTGGTTCAGTCCTGGTTTAGTCCTGGTTTAGTCCTGTTCCAGTCCTGGTTTAGTCCTGGTTTAGACCTGGTTTAGTCCTGGTTTAGTCCTGTTCCAGTCCTGGTTTAGTCCTGGTTCAGTCCTGGTTTAGTTTTGGTTCAGTCCTGGTTTAGTCCTGGTTCAGTCCTGGTTTAGTTCTGGTTCAGTCCTGGTTCAGTCCTGGTTCAGTCCTGGTTTAGTCCTGGTTTAGTCCTGTTCCAGTCCTGGTTTAGTCCTGGTTTAGTCCTGGTTTAGTCCTGGTTCAGTCCTGGTTTAGTCCTGTTTTAGTCCTGGTTTAGTCATGGTTTAGTCCTGTTCCAGTCCTGTTCCAGTCCTGTTTCAGTCCTGTTCCAGTTCTGGTTTAGTCCTGGTTTAGTCCTGGTTCAGTCCTATTTTAGTCCTGTTTTAGTCCTGGTTTAGTCATGGTTTAGTCCTGTTCCAGTCCTGTTCCAGTCCTGTTCCAGTTCTGGTTTAGTCCTGTTCCAGTTCTGGTTCAGTCCTGGTTCAGTCCTGGTTTAGTCCTGGTTTAGTCCTGTTCCAGTCCTGTTCCAGTCCTGTTCCAGTTCTGGTTTAGTCCTGTTCCAGTTCTGGTTTAGTCCTGGTTCAGTCCTGGTTTAGTCCTGGTTTAGTCCTGGTTTAGTTTTGGTTTAGTCCTGTTCCAGTCCTGTTCCAGTCCTGTTCCAGTCCTGGTTTAGTCCTGGTTCAGTCCTGTTTTAGTTTAAAGGAGGAGATTTACTGAAGTGGAGACGAGGCAACATCAGCCACCTGGTTTGTACAGGTACTACTACTACTACTACTACTAGTATTACTACTAGTACTACTACTAGTACTAGTACTAGTACTAGTACTAGTAGTAGTACTAGTAGTACTACTAGTACTACTACTAGTACTAGTACTAGTACTAGTACTAGTAGTAGTACTAGTAGTACTACTAGTACTACTACTACTACTACTACAGGTTTGGTTCAGTCCCGTTTTAGTCCTGGTTTAGTCCTGTTCCAGTTCTGGTTCAGTTCTGGTTTAGTTCTGGTTTAGTTCTGGTTCAGTCCTGGTTCAGTCCTGGTTTAGTCCTGGTTTAGTCCTGTTCCAGTCCTGTTCCAGTTCTGGTTTAGTCCTGTTCCAGTTCTGGTTTAGTCCTGGTTCAGTCCTGGTTTAGTCCTGGTTTAGTCCTGGTTTAGTTTTGGTTTAGTCCTGTTCCAGTCCTGTTCCAGTCCTGGTTTAGTCCTGGTTCAGTCCTGGTTCAGTTCTGGTTCAGTCCTGGTTTAGTCCTGTTTTAGTCCTGGTTTAGTCCTGGTTTAGTCCTGGTTCAGTCCTGGTTCAGTCCTGGTTTAGTCCTGGTTTAGTCCTGGTTTAGTCCTGGTTCAGTCCTGTTCCAGTCCTGGTTTAGTCCTGGTTCAGTCCTGGTTTAGTCCTGTTCCAGTCCTGGTTTAGTTCTGGTTTAGTCCTGTTCCAGTCCTGGTTTAGTCCTGGTTTAGTCCTGGTTTAGTCCTGGTTCAGTCCTGGTTCAGTCCTGGTTTAGTCCTGGTTTAGTCCTGGTTCAGTCCTGTTCCAGTCCTGTTCCAGTCCTGGTTTAGTCCTGTTCCAGTCCTGGTTTAGTTCTGGTTCAGTCCTGGTTTAGTCCTGGTTTAGTCCTGGTTTAGTCCTGTTCCAGTCCTGTTCCAGTTCTGGTTCAGTCCTGGTTCAGTCCTGGTTTAGTCCTGGCTTAGACCTGGTTTAGACCTGGTTTAGTCCTGGCTTAGACCTGGTTTAGTCCTGGCTTAGTCCTGGCTTAGACCTGGTTTAGACCTGGTTTAGTCCTGGTTTAGTCCTGGTTTAGACCTGGTTTAGTCCTGGCTTAGACCTGGTTTAGTCCTGGTTTAGTCCTGGTTTAGTCCTGGCTTAGACCTGGCTTAGTCCTGGCTTAGTCCTGGCTTAGTCCTGGCTTAGTCCTGGTTTAGACCTGGTTTAGACCTGGTTTAGTCCTGGTTTAGACCTGGTTTAGACCTGGTTTAGACCTGGTTTAGTCCTGGTTTAGACCTGGTTTAGACCTGGTTTAGACCTGGTTTAGTCCTGGTTTAGTCCTGGCTTAGACCTGGTTTAGTCCTGGCTTAGACCTGGCTTAGTCCTGGTTTAGTCCTGGTTTAGACCTGGTTTAGACCTGGTTTAGTCCTGGTTTAGACCTGGTTTAGACCTGGTCTAGTCCTGGTTTAGACCTGGTTTAGTCCTGGCTTAGACCTGGCTTAGTCCTGGTTTAGTCCTGGTTTAGACCTGGTTTAGACCTGGTTTAGTCCTGGTTTAGTCCTGGTTTAGTCCTGGTTTAGACCTGGCTTAGACCTGGTTTAGTCCTGGCTTAGACCTGGCTTAGACCTGGTTTAGTCCTGGTTTAGACCTGGTTTAGACCTGGTTTAGTCCTGGCTTAGACCTGGTTTAGTCCTGGCTTAGACCTGGCTTAGACCTGGTTTAGTCCTGGTTTAGTCCTGGTTTAGTCCTGGTTTAGTCCTGGTTTAGTCCTGGTTTAGTCCTGGCTTAGTCCTGGCTTAGTCCTGGTTTAGATCTGGTTTAGATCTGGTTTAGATCTGGTTTAGACCTGGTTTAGATCTGGTTTAGTCCTGGTTTAGTTTTGGTTTAGATCTGGTTTAGTTCTGGTTTAGTTTTGGTTTAGTCCTGTTCCAGTCTTGGTTTAGTTCTGGTTCAGTCCTGGTTTAGTCCTGGTTCAGTCCTGGATTAGTCCTGGTTCAGTCCTGGTTCAGTCCTGGTTCAGTCCTGGTTCAGTCCTGTTCCAGTCCTGTTCCAGTCCTGTTCCAGTCCTGGTTCAGTCCTGGTTCAGTCCTGGTTTAGTCCTGGTTTAGTTTTGGTTCAGTCCTGGTTTAGTCCTGGTTTAGTCCTGGTTTAGTCCTGGTTCAGTCCTGGTTTAGTCCTGGTTTAGTCCTGGTTTAGTTTTGGTTCAGACCTGGTTTAGTCCTGGTTTAGTCCTGGTTCAGTCCTGTTCCAGTCCTGGTTTAGTCCTGGTTCAGTCCTGGTTCAGTCCTGGTTCAGTCCTGGTTTAGTCCTGGTTTAGTTTTGGTTCAGTCCTGGTTCAGTCCTGGTTTAGTTCTGGTTCAGTCCTGGTTTAGTCCTGGTTTAGTCCTGGTTTAGTCCTGGTTTAGTCCTGGTTCAGTCCTAGTTTAGTTCTGGTTTAGTCCTGGTTTAGTCCTGGTTTAGTTTTGGTTTAGTCCTGGTTCAGTCCTGGTTTAGTTTTGGTTTAGTCCTGGTTCAGTCCTGGTTTAGTTCTGGTTCAGTCCTGGTTTAGTCCTGGTTCAGTCCTGGTTTAGTCCTGGTTTAGTTTTGGTTCAGTCCTGGTTTAGTCCTGGTTTAGTCCTGGTTCAGTCCTAGTTTAGTTCTGGTTCAGTCCTGGTTTAGTCCTGGTTTAGTCCTGGTTTAGTCCTGGTTCAGTCCTGGTTTATTCCTGGTTCAGTCCTGGTTCAGTCCTGGTTCAGTCCTGGTTTAGTCCTGGTTCAGTCCTAGTTTAGTTCTGGTTCAGTCCTGGTTCAGTCCTGGTTTAGTCCTGGTTCAGTCCTGGTTCAGTCCTGGTTCAGTCCTGGTTTAGTCCTGGTTCAGTCCTGTTCCAGTCCTGTTCCAGTCCTGGTTTAGTCCTGGTTTAGTCCTGGTTCAGTCCTGGTTTAGACCTGGTTCAGTCCTGGTTCAGTCCTGTTCCAGTCCTGGTTTAGTCCTGGTTTAGTCCTGGTTCAGTCCTGCTTTAGTCCTGGTTTAGTCCTGGTTTAGTTTTGGTTCAGTCCTGGTTTAGTCCTGGTTCAGTCCTAGTTTAGTTCTGGTTCAGTCCTGGTTTAGTCTTGGTTTAGTCCTGGTTCAGTCCTGGTTCAGTCCTGGTTCAGTCCTGGTTTAGTTCTGGTTCAGTCCTGGTTTATTCCTCGTTCAGTCCTGGTTCAGTCCTGGTTCAGTCCTGGTTTAGTCCTGGTTCAGTCCTGGTTCAGTCCTGGTTCAGTCCTGGTTTAGTCCTGGTTCAGTCCTAGTTTAGTTCTGGTTCAGTCCTGGTTTAGTCCTGGTTTAGTCCTGGTTCAGTCCTGGTTCAGTCCTGGTTCAGTCCTGGTTTAGTCCTGGTTTAGTCCTGGTTCAGTCCTGTTCCAGTCCTGGTTCAGTCCTGTTCCAGTCCTGGTTTAGTCCTGGTTTAGTCCTGGTTCAGTCCTGGTTTAGACCTGGTTCAGTCCTGGTTCAGTCCTGTTCCAGTCCTGGTTTAGTCCTGGTTTAGTCCTGGTTCAGTCCTGGTTTAGTCCTGGTTTAGTCCTGGTTTAGACCTGGTTTAGACCTGGTTTAGACCTGGTTTAGACCTGGTTTAGTCCTGGTTTAGTCGTGGTTTAGTTTTGGTTTAGTCCTGTTCCAGTCCTGGTTTAGTTCTGGTTCAGTCCTGGTTCAGTCCTGGTTTAGTCCTGTTCCAGTCCTGGTTTAGTCCTGTTCCAGTCCTGGTTTAGTCCTGGTTTAGTCATGGTTCAGTCCTGGTTCAGTCCTGGTTTAGTCCTGGTTTAGTCCTGGTTTAGTCCTGGTTTAGTCCTGGTTTAGTCCTGGTTTAGTTTTGGTTCAGACCTGGTTTAGTCCTGGTTTAGTCCTGGTTTAGTCCTGGTTCAGTCCTGTTCCAGTCCTGGTTCAGTCCTGGTTCAGTCCTGGTTTAGTTTTGGTTCAGTCCTGGTTTAGTCCTGGTTCAGTCCTGGTTTAGTTCTGGTTTAGTTCTGGTTCAGTTCTGGTTTAGTCCTGGTTTAGTCCTGGTTTAGTCCTGGTTTAGTCCTGGTTTAGTCCTGGTTTAGTCCTGGTTCAGTCCTAGTTTAGTCCTGGTTCAGTCCTGGTTTAGTCCTGGTTTAGTTTTGGTTCAGTCCTGGTTTAGTCCTGGTTCAGTCCTGGTTTAGTCCTGGTTTAGTTTTGGTTCAGTCCTGGTTCAGTCCTGGTTTAGTCCTGGTTTAGTTTTGGTTCAGTCCTGGTTTAGTCCTGGTTCAGTCCTGGTTTAGTCCTGGTTCAGTCCTAGTTTAGTTCTGGTTCAGTCCTGGTTCAGTCCTGGTTTAGTCCTGGTTCAGTCCTAGTTTAGTTCTGGTTCAGTCCTGGTTCAGTCCTGGTTCAGTCCTGGTTCAGTCCTGGTTCAGTCCTGGTTTAGTTCTGGTTCAGTCCTTGTTCAGTTCTGGTTTAGTCCTGGTTTAGTCCTGGTTCAGTCCTGGTTTAGTCCTGGTTCAGTCCTGGTTTAGTCCTGGTTTAGTTTTGGTTCAGTCCTGGTTTAGTCCTGGTTTAGTCCTGGTTCAGTCCTGGTTCAGTCCTGGTTCAGTCCTGGTTTAGTCCTGGTTCAGTCCTGGTTTAGTCCTGGTTTAGTTCTGGTTTAGTCCTGGTTCAGTCCTGGTTTAGTTCTGGTTCAGTCCTGGTTTAGTCCTGGTTCAGTCCTGGTTTAGTTCTGGTTCAGTCCTGGTTTAGTCCTGGTTTAGTTCTGGTCTTGGTTCTTGCAGATATCGCTGAGGTCTCTGTGGATCAGTGCAGGAGCAGATTTGAGGAAATGAAAAGAAAAAGTCACAACGACGACGACATGTTCACAGCAGAGTTCATCACAGCAGACGCCACCAAGGTACAAGTACTACTACTACTACCACTACTACTACTACTACTACTACTACTACTGCTACTACTATTACTTGTTTGGTTGTGCGGTGTCTGGTTGTGTTACTGTTTGGGTTGTTTGTGTGGTGTCGGGCAGCTGTGGGGCTGGCTGGGTGGGTGGTTGAGTGGCTAGCACTCATGTTTCACAGCAAGAAGGTTCAGGTCGCCTGGGCCTTTCTGTGTGGAGTTTGCATGTTCTCCCCGTGTCTGGGTGGGTTTCCTCCGGGCACTCCGGTTTCCCCCATCAACCCAAAACATGCTCCAGGTAAAATCCTCCTGAGGTCCTGACCAAACCCAAGCAAGAAGATCATGGAGATGGTCCCCGGGCGCCTGAAAGACGAGCTGCCCACTGCTCCTGATGGATGGGTCAAATGCAGAAAAGAATTTCCCTTCAGGGACAAATAAGTGATATAAATAAATAAATAAAAAATACTACTAGTACTGCTACTAGTACTACTGCTCTGCTACTGCTCCAGTGTGAGATCAATAAAGTCACTTCTTCTACTACTACTAGTACTACTGCTGCTAGTACTACTAGTACTAGTACTACTACTGCCACTACTAGTAGTAGTACTAGTAGTAATGATAAAAGGAGAAGTTCAATTTGTCAACTGGACAAAGTTTGTTTGGTTGAAAACGTTTCGCCGCTCATCCGAGAGGCTTCGTCAGCTCTGGTTATTGTACTGGTTAGACCCTGCTTATATCTCGCTGCCGGGAGGTGCTCCCTACCCTGAAAAAGCTCTGAAAACGATCCCCCCTAATCTGTCTTTGTTTTTCAAATTACTCTGGCGACTAGTTTCGGCCCCCTATTCAACGTCTAACGACCCTCTCCGCCCCTCTGCCCCGGCTCATCTGGCAGCTAGATATAAGCAGGGTCTAACCAGTACAATAACCAGAGCTGAAGAAGCCTCTCGGATGAGCGGCGAAACGTTTTCAACCAAACAAACTTTGTCCAGTTGACAAATTGAACTTCTCCTTTGATCATGGATTCTACCTGGACGACTGAGGGACTTTTCACGTACTAGTAGTAATACTACTAATAGTACTACTAGTACTTCTGCTGCTGTTACTGCTGTCCATCATGTGCTCCGTCTGTTCAGTCAGAATATTTTCTACTGTATGACCCCTCTGTGACCTCTGACCTCAGGAGCCTCTCTGGCCGCGGCTGGCTGACCCCTCTGTGACCTTTGACCTGTGCAGTTGTCAGTTTGTCGTTCATTATTCGTTTGAGTCTCGAGTCAAAGCTGAAACGATGCTGAGAAACGCCTGTGAGCGCCTCCGACCCGGAGGGTACTTCATCGGGACCACACCGGACGCTTATGAGCTCATGTGAGTACTACAGTACTACTACAGTACTACTACAGTACAACTACAGTACAACTACAGTACTACAGTACTACTATACCACTACTGTTCAACTACCATCACTGCAATACTTCATGGTACTCTGTAGTACTGTAGTACTGGTCTCTGTCTGTAGGAGGCGTGCATCCCTGTCCCAGGACCGGTCCTTTGGAAACGAAGTCTTCAGAGTTCGGTTTAAGTCCGGACTTCCTGTGTCTCTGTTTGGAGCCGAGTATCACTTCAGCCTCGAGGGAGTCGTCAACGTGCCGGAGTTTCTGGTCTACTTCCCCCTCATGTCCAGGTGAGGTCCTCTTTAACCCCACTGAGGTCCTCTTTAGCTCCACCGAGGTCCTCTTTAGCCCCACCGAGGTCCTCTTTAGCCCCACCGAGGTCCTCTTTAGCTCCACCGAGGTCCTCTTTAGCTCCACCGAGGTCCTCTTTAGCTCCACCGAGGTCCTCTTTAGCTCCACCGAGGTCCTCTTTAGCCCCACCGAGGTCCTCTTTAGCCCCACCGAGGTCCTCTTTAGCTCCACCGAGGTCCTCTTTAGCCCCACCGAGGTCCTCTTTAACTCCACCGAGGTCCTCTTTAACCCCACCGAGGTCCTCTTTAGCTCCACCGAGGTCCTCTTTAGCTCCACCGAGGTCCTCTTTAGCCCCACCGAGGTCCTCTTTAGTTCCACCGAGGTCCTCTTTAGCCCCACCGAGGTCCTCTTTAACCCCACCGAGGTCCTCTTTAACCCCACCGAGGTCCTCTTTAACCCCACCGAGGTCCTCTTTAGCCCCACCGAGGTCCTCTTTAGTTCCACCGAGGTCCTCTTTAACCCCACCGAGGTCCTCTTTAGCCCCACCGAGGTCCTCTTTAGCCCCACCGAGGTCCTCTTTAACCCCACCGAGGTCCTCTTTAACCCCACCGAGGTCCTCTTTAGCCCCACCGAGGTCCTCTTTAACCCCACCGAGGTCCTCTTTAGCCCCACCGAGGTCCTCTTTAGCTCCACCGAGGTCCTCTTTAACCCCACTGAGGTCCTCTCCTGGTCTTCTTCTCCCTCATGAGGTCCTCTCCTGGTCGTCTTCTCCCTCATGAGGTCCTCTCCTGGTCGTCTTCTCCCTCATGAGGTCCTCTCCTGGTCTTCTTCTCCCTCATGAGGTCCTCTCCTGGTCTTCTTCTCCCTCATTAGGTCCTCTCCCTCATGAGGTCCTCTCCTGGTCTTCTTCTCCCTCATGAGGTCCTCTCCTGGTCGTCCTCTCCCTCATGAGGTCTTCTCCTGGTCTTCTTCTCCCTCATGAGGTCCTCTCCTGGTCTTCTTCTCCCTCATGAGGTCCTCTCCTGGTCGTCATCTCCCTCATGAGGTCCTCTCCTGGTCGTCTTCTCCCTCATGAGGTCCTCTCCTGGTCGTCTTCTCCCTCATGAGGTCCTCTCCCTCATGAGGTCCTCTCCTGGTCGTCTTCTCCCTCATGAGGTCCTCTCCTGGTCGTCTTCTCCCTCATGAGGTCCTCTCCTGGTCGTCTTCTCCCTCATGAGGTCCTCTCCTGGTCTTCTTCTCCCTCATGAGGTCCTCTCCTGGTCGTCTTCTCCCTCATGAGGTCCTCTCCCTCATGAGGTCCTCTCCTGGTCTTCTTCTCCCTCATGAGGTCCTCTCCCTCATGAGGTCCTCTCCTGGTCTTCTTCTCCCTCATGAGGTCCTCTCCTGGTCGTCTTCTCCCTCATGAGGTCCTCTCCTGGTCGTCTTCTCCCTCATGAGGTCCTCTCCTGGTCGTCTTCTCCCTCATGAGGTCCTCTCCTGGTCGTCTTCTCCCTCATGAGGTCCTCTCCTGGTCGTCTTCTCCCTCATGAGGTCCTCTCCTGGTCTTCTTCTCCCTCATGAGGTCCTCTCCTGGTCGTCTTCTCCCTCATGAGGTCCTCTCCCTCATGAGGTCCTCTACTGGTCTTCTTCTCCCTCATGAGGTCCTCTCCTGGTCGTCTTCTCCCTCACGAGGTCCTCTCCTGGTCGTCCTCTCCCTCATGAGGTCCTCTCCCTCATGAGGTCTTCTCCTGGTCGTCCTCTCCCTCATGAGGTCTTCTCCTGGTCGTCCTCTCCCTCATGAGGTGTTCTCCTGGTCGTCCTCTCCCTCATGAGGTCCTCTCCTGGTCTTCTTCTCCCTCATGAGGTCCTCTCCTGGTCGTCTTCTCCCTCATGAGGTCCTCTCCTGGTCGTCCTCTCCCTCATGAGGTCCTCTCCTGGTCGTCTTCTCCCTCATGAGGTCCTCTCCTGGTCATCTTCTCCCTCATGAGGTCCTCTCCTGGTCGTCATCTCCCTCATGAGGTCTTCTCCTGGTCATCCTCTCCCTCATGAGGTCCTCTCCTGGTCTTCTTCTCCCTCATGAGGTCCTCTCCCTCATGAGGTCCTCTCCTGGTCTTCTTCTCCCTCATGAGGTCCTCTCCTGGTCGTCCTCTCCCTCATGAGGTCCTCTCCTGGTCGTCCTCTCCCTCATGAGGTCCTCTCCTGGTGGTCTTCTCCCTCATGAGGTCCTCTCCTGGTCTTCTTCTCCCTCATGAGGTCCTCTCCTGGTCTTCTTCTCCCTCATGAGGTCCTCTCCTGGTCGTCTTCTCCCTCATGAGGTCCTCTCCTGGTCGTCTTCTCCCTCATGAGGTCTTCTCCTGGTCGTCCTCTCCCTCATGAGGTCCTCTCCTGGTCTTCTTCTCCCTCATGAGGTCCTCTCCTGGTCTTCTTCTCCCTCATGAGGTCCTCTCCTGGTCGTCCTCTCCCTCATGAGGTCCTCTCCTGGTCTTCTTCTCCCTCATGAGGTCCTCTTCCTGGTCGTCCTCTCCCTCATGAGGTCCTCTCCTGGTGGTCTTCTCCCTCATGAGGTCCTCTCCTGGTGGTCTTCTCCCTCATGAGGTCCTCTCCTGGTCGTCCTCTCCCTCATGAGGTCCTCTCCTGGTCTTCTTCTCCCTCATGAGGTCCTCTCCTGGTCTTCTTCTCCCTCATGAGGTCCTCTTCCTGGTCGTCCTCTCCCTCATGAGGTCTTCTCCTGGTCTTCTTCTCCCTCATGAGGTCCTCTCCTGGTCGTCCTCTCCCTCATGAGGTCCTCTCCTGGTCTTCTTCTCCCTCATGAGGTCCTCTTCCTGGTCGTCCTCTCCCTCATGAGGTCCTCTCTGCTCTCAGACTCGTGCAGAAGAATTGTTCTGTGCTTTTATTTTGAAGGATGCTGGAGAAGTTGGGGATGCGTCTTATTTTGAAACGTCGGTTCAGTGAGTTTTTCGAGGAGAAAGTGAAAGACGAGCGCCACCGAGGTCTGCTGCAGAAGATGAGCGCTCTTGAGGTACTTTTACTACTACGATGATTATTAATACAGTGGTACCTCACCTTACGAAATTAATTCGTTCCAGAAGTGGTTTCGTAACGTGAATTTTCGTAAGTTGACTAGCTATTTCAATGGAAAAGGCCAGATTCGTTCCAAGGGTTTTTTTTATAGTGTAACATTTTTTTTTATGGATCTTAATGAGCATCCGCTTCTATAATTGCATCCACACAACATATTGCTTGGATACTTTTTATATTTTCTGTAAACATCAATGATCACCTCTTTTCTGGCCCTGTGACTCTGATCGGCGTTTTACCTGCACGGGGGTGTCCTGCTGTTGAGTCCCCGGCGTGCTCGTCTTCTCCAACTGTCCGAGCGGTGTTTTGTCGTTGCCACCTGGCTGTGCAGCTGGGGCCACACGAATTGTCCCTCCAGGATCCAACCGTCCTGGTGTGCTCAGTCCAGACGGGTACTTAGCCTGCCTGCTCTCCGCTGGCCTGCTTGCTAGTGCAGGAGATCTCCACTCCGGTCCGCTCCTCGGTATTGACGGCACGACTGCGGGACCTTTGGCCTTTCTCCAGGACTTCGGATGTCCGCCCCTCTGTGGATTTTCCTGGGCTCCTCGTGCCTCGTCTCCGGGGCCGCCGGGACTGCTCCACTGCCGTTGCCCGGGGCTGGCGCTGGCTTCTCACCGGTCCACCACAGCATGGCTCTCCGGTACTCTGCCTCCGCTCTTCACTGCCTCAACAGTTGCCGCCGCCGCCCGTCCTGCACCGATACTCTCCAACAACTTGGACTACTCCGCAGCTGCCGACCTCCACACAGAGGCTCCGGTCGCATTTTTCACTACAACTTCTCATCTCCCAATGCCATCCCGTCCCTCTGGTCTCACCGCTCACCTGTTTCCTCATTACGTCACCACAACAAAAACCCCACGTGAAACCAGCCAATCTCCGCCCTCTCCCTCCGTCCTCACAGCCAGACACCGCACAGCGCCACCTAAAGCTGTCTCTCTTCAATACTCGCTCCCTCAACAATAAAAGCCTCATTTTAAACGAATATATTACTGAGCCCGAGCCACAAACCAGCCAGTGCCGTGCTCCTCGCTCCTCGCGTGGTGCGTTCATGTCTCCGCGCTGCTTCCGGAGTCGTGTCTCCCCCCACGCTTCACTATTTAATACATTTTGTTGAAAATCTTGCGTGTTCGGCGCTAGAGCTAAGAGGCCGAGAAAGGTGCTCTTTGAGCGGGGATAACAGCGGGGCATCTGAGCGCGCATTATTCAATTTTTTGAGATTTTGCATTTCGTAACTTGAATTTTCTTTCGTATTTAGAGACCAAAATTTAATGTGAGGGCATTTCGTAACTTGGATTTTTCATATGTAGGGTCTTTCGTAAGGTGAGGTACCACTGTACTGCTACTACTGCTACTACTACTATTGCTACTACTACTACTGCTGCTGCTACTACTACTATTACTGCTACTACTGCTGCTGCTGCTACTACTACTATTACTGCTACTACTACTGCTACTGCTAATACTGCTACTACTACTACTATTACTGCTACTACTACTACTACTACTACTATTACTGCTGCTGCTGCTACTACTATTACTGCTACTACTACTGCTACTACTACTACTGCTGCTGCTGCTACTGCTACTACTACTGCTACTGCTAATACTACTGCTACTACTACTACTGCTGCTAGTACTACTACTGCTGCTGCTGCTAGTACTACTGCTACTACTACTACTGCTGCTAGTACTACTACTACTGCTAGTACTAGTACTGCTAGTACTACTGCTGCTGCTAGTACTAGTACTGCTAGTACTACTACTACTGCTAGTACTGCAAAACATGCACCAGGTAAAATCCTCCTGAGGTCCTGACCAAACTGAAGCAAGAAGATCATGGAGATGGTCCCCGGGCGCAGTAATGTGCTGCCCACTGCTCCTAATTGATTGATTGATTGATTGATCTAGTCCCGGTCTAGTCTCGATCGATCTTTCTTTCCTTCTTTCTTTCTCTCTTTCTCACACAGACTGAAGACCCTGTGCAGGACACAAATACTTTAATATTTATGTATATTGGTGTTTATCCTGATACTTGTATAATTAAAATAAGAAAACTACATGTGACGTCTTTGGGTCTTCAAATATTCTGTATTGTTAAATATTAATAATAATAATATTATTAAATATTTTAATGTGATTAAAATATTTATATTAATGTTAATATAGCTCGTGTTAACCTCTGACCCTCAGCCGTTTCCCGCCGCAGACGGTCACCAGGCAACCAGCGCCGAAGGCGAGTACAGTCATGTGACTCCAGGGTCACATGACCGGCCCCTGGTCAGTAAAACACACACAACTTTGTACACACACACCTACACACAACTGTACACACACACACCTACACACAACTGTACACACACACAACTGTACACACACACCTACACACAACTGTACACACACACACCTACACACAACTGTACACACACACCTACACACACCTACACACACCTGTACACAACACACCTACACACACCTACACACACACCTACACACAACTGTACACAACACACCTACACACAACTGTACACAACACACCTACACACAACTGTACACACACACACACAACTGTACACAACACACAACTGTACACAACACACCTACACACAACTGTACACACACACCTACACACACACACCTACACACACACCTACACACAACTGTACACAACACACCTACACACACACCTACACACAACTGTACACAACACACACCTACACACAACTGTACACAACACACCTACACACAATTGTACACAACACACCTACACACAATTGTACACACACACCTACACACAACTGTACACAACACACACCTACACACAACTGTACACACACACAACTGTACACACACACACACACACACACCTACACACACACCTACACACAACTGTACACAACACACCTACACACAACTGTACACACACACACCTACACACACACTTACCTACACACACACACACACACCTACACACACACCTACACACAACTGTACACACATACACACACACCTACACACAACTGTACACACACACCTACACACACACTCACCTACACACAACTGTACACACACACCTACACACACACACCTACACACAACTGTACACAACACACAACTGTACACACACACCTACACACAACTGTACACACACACACCTACACACAACTGTACACACACACACACACACCCCTACACACAACTGTACACAACACACAACTGTACACACACACCTACACACAACTGTACACACACACACCTACACACAACTGTACACACACACCTACACACACATACACACACACCTACACACACCTACACACACCTACACACAACTGTACACAACACACCTACACACACCTACACACACACCTACACACAACTGTACACAACACACCTACACACAACTGTACACACACACACAACTGTACACAACACACAACTGTACACAACACACCTACACACAACTGTACACACACACCTACACACACACACACCTACACACAACTGTACACAACACACCTACACACACACCTACACACAACTGTACACAACACACCTACACACAACTGTACACAACACACCTACACACAACTGTACACACACACACACCTACACACAACTGTACACACACACACACCTACACACACACACCTACACACAACTGTACACAACACACCTACACACAACTGTACACAACACACCTACACACAACTGTACACACACACAACTGTACACACACACACCTACACCTACACACACACCTACACACACACCTACACACACAACTGTACACAACACACCTACACACACAACTGTACACAACTGTACACACACAACTGTACACACACACACACCTGTACACACACACACACCTACACACACACACACACACACCTACACACCTACACACAACACACCTACACACACACCTACACACAACTGTACACAACACACCTACACACAACTGTACACAACACACCTACACACAACTGTACACACACACACACACCTACACACAACTGTACACAACACACCTACACACAACTGTACACACACACACCTACACACACACACCTACACACAACTGTACACACACACCGACCTACACACACACACACACCTACACACACACCTACACACAACTGTACACACACACCTACACACAACTGTACACACACACACACACCTACACACACCTACACACACACTCACCTACACACAACTGTACACACTCACCTACACACACACACCTACACACAACTGTACACACACATACACACACATACACACAACTGTACACACACATACACACACACAACTGTACACACACACAACTGTACACAACACACCTACACACAACTGTACACACACACACACCCCCACACACAACTGTACACAACACACAACTGTACACACACACACCTACACACACCTACACACACATACACATACACACACACCTACACACACCTACACACAACTGTACACAACACACCTACACACAACTGTACACAACACACCTACACACACCTACACACACACCTACACACAACTGTACACAACACACCTACACACAACTGTACACACACACACACACAACTGTACACACACACACCTACACACAACTTTACACACACACACCTACACACAACTGTACACAACACACAACTGTACACAACACACCTACACACACCTACACACACACACACACCTACACACACACACCTACACACACACACCTACACACAACTGTACACAACACACCTACACACACACCTACACACAACTGTACACAACACACCTACACACAACTGTACACAACACACCTACACACAACTGTACACAACACACCTACACACAACTGTACACAACACACCTACACACAACTGTACACACACACACACCTACACACAACTGTACACACACACACACCTACACACAACTGTACACAACACACCTACACACAACTGTACATACACACACACCTACACACAACTGTACACACACACACACCTACACACAACTGTACACAACACACCTACACACAACTGTACATAACACACCTACACACAACTGTACACACACACACACCTACACACAACTGTACACACACACACACACCTACACACACACACACACCTACACACAACTGTACACACACACAACTGTACACCTACACACACACCTACACACACACCTACACACAACTGTACACACACACAACTGTACACACACACACACCTACACACACACCTACACACACACACACACACCTACACACAACTGTACACACGCATACACACACACCTACACACACACCGTACACACACACCATACACACACCGTACACACACACCGTACACACACCTACACACAACTGTACACACACCTACACACAACTGTACACACACACCTACACACAACTGTACACACACACATACACACAACTGTACACACACACACACAACTGTACACACACACCTACACACACACACCTACACACACACACAACTGTAAACACACACACACACACCTACACACACACACACCTACACACAACTCTACACACACACACCTACACACAACTCTACACACACAACTGTACACACACACCTACACACAACTGTACACACACACACAACCACAACTGTACACACACACACACAACTGTACACACACACACACACAACTGTACACACACACACACACAACTGTACACACACACACACCTACACACAACTGTACACAACACACCTACACACAACTGTACATAACACACCTACACACAACTGTACACACACACACACCTACACACAACTGTACACACACACACACACCTACACACAACTGTACACACACACAACTGTACACCTACACACACACCTACACACACACCTACACACACACCTACACACAACTGTACACAACACACCTACACACAACTGTACACACACACAACTGTACACACACACACACCTACACACACACACACACACACACCTACACACAACTGTACACACGCATACACACACACCGAACACACACACCGTACACACACCTACACACAACTGTACACACACCTACACACAACTGTACACACACACCTACACACATACACACAACTGTACACACACACACACAACTGTACACACACACCTACACACACACACCTACACACACACAACTGTACACACACACACACACACCTACACACACACACACCTACACACAACTCTACACACACACACCTACACACAACTCTACACACACAACTGTACACACACACCTACACACAACTGTACACACACACACAACTGTACACACACACACAACTGTACACACACACACACACACACAACTGTACACACACACACACAACTGTACACACACACACACAACTGTACACACACACACACCTACACACAACTCTACACACACACACACCTACACACACAACTGTACACACACACACACACCTACACACAACTGTACACACACACCTACACACACACACTCACCTACACACACACACCTACACACAACTGTACACACACACCTACACACACACACTCACCTACACACACACACCTACACACAACTGTACACACACACCTACACACAACTGTACACACATACACACACACCTACACACACACCTACACACAACTGTACACACACACACACACACCTACACACAACTGTACACACACATACACACAACTGTACACACACATACACACAACTGTACACACACACATACACACAACTGTACACACACACCTACACACAACTGTACACACACACCTACACACAACTGTACACACACAACTGTACACACGCATACACCTACACACACACCTACACACACACCTACACACAACTGTACACAACACACCTACACACAACTGTACACACACACACCTACACACACACACCTACACACAACTGTACACACACACTTACCTACACACACACACCCCTACACACAACACACAACTGTACACACACACCTACACACAACTGTACACACACACACCTACACACACACTGTACACACACACCTACACACACATACACACACACCTACACACAACTGTACACAACACACCTACACACACCTACACACACACCTACACACAACTGTACACAACACACAACTGTACACACACACACCTACACACAACTGTACACAACACACCTACACACAACTGTACACAACACACCTACACACAACTGTACACAACACACAACTGTACACAACACACCTACACACACACACACACACACACACCTACACACACACCTACACACAACTGTACACAACACACCTACACACACACAACTACACACCTACACACACCTACACACACACACCTACACACAACTGTACACACACACAACTGTACACACACACACCTACACACAACTGTACACACACACAACTGTACACACACACACACCTACACACACACACACACACCTACACACAACTGTACACAACACACCTACACACAACTGTACACACACACCTACACACACACCGTACACACACCTACACACACACCGTACACACACATACACACAACTGTATACACACACACAACTGTACACACACACAACTGTACACACACACACCTGTACACACACACACCTACACACACACACACCTACACACAACTGTACACACACATACACACACACCTACACACAACTGTACACACACACCGTACACACACCTACACACACCTACACACACACCTACACACAACTGTACACACACATACACACACACCGTACACACACACCTACACACAACTGTAAACAAACACAACTGTACACACACACACCTAAACACACAACTGTACACACACACACCTACACACAACTCTACACACACAACTGTACACACACACCTACACACAACTGTACACACACCTACACACAACTGTACACACACCTACACACAACTGTACACACACACACCTACACACAACTGTACACACACACACCTACACACAACTGTACACACACACACACCTACACACAACTGTACACACACACACACACCTACACACACACACACACACAACTGTACACACACACACACACACAACTGTACACACACACAACTGTACACACACACACACACACAACTGTACACACACACACACCTACACACAACTGTAAACACACACACACACATCTCGTGAAGCAACTGGAATGAGGTTTAGGTGTTATTATTCTGTACACTCATGTGACCCCCGTGTGACCTCTGTGTGACCCCCGTGTGACCTCTGTGTTTCAGGGCACGCTCAGTCGGTCCGAGTGGGAGGCAGCCAGTGAGTATCAGACCTCCAGAACGGACCGGGTCTGATTATTGGACTAACCCTGTGGTCCTTGTTCGCAGGTATCTACCTGGTGTACGTGTTCCAGAAAATGGAGCCCAGACCGTGACCCCGTGTGACCCCCGTGTGACCCCCGTGTGACTGTTGGGCAGCAGTTTTGTAAATAAAAAGTAAAATGTCATTACAGTCTTTTATTTTGAAGAAGCTACAAAAAACATAACATGATTACACCTGAGGCCACGCCCACAACCGGACTTCCCAACACGAGCTCCGATTGGCTGGAAGTGATGACGTCACGGCGGAGCTCTCTGATTGGCTCATGAGCCTTTTGTTTGTCGAATCATGGCCTCGATCAAGTCCCACTGCTCCGACGAGACCTGAGGAGACCGGAGTTAGACCGGAGTTAGACCGGGGGACTAGACCGGGAGACTAGACCGGGAGACTAGACCGGGAGACTAGACCGGGAGACTAGACCGGGGGACTAGACCGGGGGACTAGACCGGGGGACTAGACCGGGGGACTAGACCGGGAGACTAGACCGGGGGACTAGACCGGGAGACTAGACCGGGGGACTAGACCGGGGGACTAGACCGGGGGTCGGCAGCCTGCGGCTCCAGAGCCACATGTGGCTCTTTCTGTTGTGGCTCCCTGTGACTTTGGAAAACAAATATTAAGTTTAATTACAATATATTTTTATTTGTTCGTTTTTAAATGTAATTCTAAATTATACAATAGATAAAAGTGTTCTTGTAACATAAAAAGGTTTAATCTTAAATATTTTGTCACTCAAAATATGCGTCCGAGCTGCCGCTGTACGACACCCGGCAGCCCGGACTCACCGCCGGCTACACCAGCAGCAGGGTTTATTGACCTTTTCCAGCCCGGGAAGGTCAATCCAAGAAAAGAAAAGTTTTTGCTACGTGGGCAGGTGGATTTGGTTGACCTGCTGTCGCTCCAGTTCACGCGGTAAAATGACGACAGGACACCGGAGCAGACGGCGTGTTTGGTTCAGGTGCATAATTTAAGTTTGGATTTTTATGTCCTATAAGGAGGACTCAACTAGACATTGAGTATTTAAATTGAAAGTAAATCTCAACCAAAAGTATTTTTTCAGAGTTCAAAATGTTTTTGCTACATGCAGAAATAAAAATTCTGTGTTCTCTGTAGCAGTTTATTGGTTTCATAAATGCAGAACACTTTAGTGAAAAAAAAAAGATCTGCAGATTTCTCACTTTAGATCAAAATGGTTTTGTGTTTTCTTTTCTGTAGGAGGCGCTCCAAACGGCTCTTTGAGTTTTTAAGATTGCCGACCCCTGGACTAGACCGGGACTAGACCAGGAGTTAAACCAGGGACCAGAGCAGGATTAGACCGAAACTAGACCGGGACTGTTCTTACTCTGCGGAGGTCGTTGAACTCTCCGGCCATCGACACATACTCTCCTCCGTCCAAGCGCACCACCTGCAGGACACAGGGCGTTAGTGTTCACTTGTGGTTAAAATGCATTCAGTGTTTGTGGCGTATGGGTTCAACGCACGGCAAATGACGCACGGCAAATGACGCACGGCAGCGCTCGCACAAAAGGATGCTCCTCTTTTCATGGAAATAAACACCAGTGAGACCACCCCTAAAAGAGGACTGGACCCTTAAAACAGGACTGGTTTGACATGTGGAGGTCTGGTTTTCTTCTCGTGCTGCTTTGGCTTCAGTGATGATCACGACTGGGAGAATGAGGCTGTTCCTGAACCTACAGAAGCTGCTCAGATCGTCCAACTTCTCCAGGACGGTACACCTAGATGTGCCATTGCAGGAGGTTTGAGGTTTAAAGTGTCTCCAGCACAATCTCCAGAACATGGAGGAGCTTTCAAGAGACAGTTCCTGTAGGAGAGCAGGACAGGGCCGCAGAAGGTCCTCAACCCATCAGCAGGACCCATATCTGCTCCTTTGTGCAGGAGGAACAGGCTGAGCACTGCCCGTGTCCTACAGAATGACCTCCCCCGAAGGAGAAATTCAGGTATCGCAGCCTTATCTCTAAGAACAAAAAAACACCATAAAGGAGGAGGAGAAAAAAAAAACCCAGACCATGCTCCTGTGGGGAGCATAGTGTGGGACCCAAAAAAACACCTCCCGACATAAGAACATAATCAAACACAACATGAAGACTCGACTTGCAACAGGGGAGGGGAGTGGAGTTACGAAGGTGTGGGAAGCAGTGTGGAGAGCCACTTCACAACCTTCGCTGCCATGGAGACGACCTCGATCAGGTCCCAGAGTCGACATCCACAGGTGGAAGTTCGAATGGGGGAAGGAAGAGCATCTCCCTGCTACGTTCCATCAGGGGGAGTCGTTTGGTCCAGCGCCGGCCTCGACCTTGTCACTGCTGTGACTTTCTCTGCCCAAACATTCACAAACAGACTTCATGAGGGCGGCCAGAGGACTCCACATCCTGTAGAGGGCGCTGTGCTCACCGCCCAGCACCGTGGAGCTCCACTGGCGTTTGCCACATCAGAATTGGCAAGTCCTCCACTGGTGCCTGTTCACAGATGAGAGCAGGTTCACCCTGAGCTCAGTGATGGTCTGGAGAGGCAGATCCATGGAGGGACCTCGCTAGAAAACGCCCGTCTGACCACCACTAGGTATGGGCTGAAGTCCTTGAACCCACCGTCAGACCCTGGTGCAGCAGGTCCTGGGTTCTGCCCGGCCTCATGAGTCTGCGGGCAAAACCTGGAGGATGAAGGATCGATACGACTGAATGTCCCTCACGATCACCTGACTTAAACCTGAGAGAACACCTCTGGGACATGATGTTTGGGTCCATCAGACCTCCAGGATGCTCCTCAGACTCTACAGGAGCTCAGTGATGCCCTCACACAGATCTGGGAGAACATCCCACAAGAGTCCATCCGTCGCCTCGTCAGGAGCAGGTCAGGACGTCAAACATGAACACGAGGAGCCACACAAGAGACTGAGAAGCATTTTGAGTTACACAAATTAAATTTAGTCAAAATGTAAATGTGATTTCCATTAAAAGAGTGTCCTTTTGTCCACATTTGTAGACGTGCAGCAGCTCGAGTGTTTTCAAAGTGTTCCTGTCATTTCTTTGAGCGGTGGAAATGACAAATGCACGAGATTTTCTAGATTTGATTTTGGCCGATTTCTTACAGTAAAAATACTTGAGGGAGCCCCGTGTGGCCCCCAGGCCACAGTTTGGACACAACTGATTTAAAATCAGAAGAAACTCATAGGGATCGATATATCGATACTTTGTGCAAATGTACTAATACTAATTAACATGCAAATTTCCAGGGTGACATCAAAGAGGCGTCTGATTGGTCCTGAGGACTAGAGCAGTATCCAACATTGAGTATCAGAAATACTTGGTATTGATAATTGTGGTAGCGCCCATCAGAGTCTCTGATTGGTGCGTTTGAACGGCAGCCTGTGATTGGTCGGGCTGGTGTACGTACCGCCCCTGACATCCAGGTGGCGTAGCTGCTGCTCATGTACAGGGCGAGGTTCTTAATCTCGTGCGGCGTTCCGAGGCGTCCCACCGGAATGCGCTGGATCATGGCCTCTTCAAACGCTCCGGTGGGATCCAGGCGTGAGAACGCCCCCTGTGGTCAGAGCAGGGACTGCAGTCACACATTATACAGGTTATACTGCAGTACTTGTACTGTAGTACTGTAGTACTTGTACTGTAGTACTACAGTACTTGTACTACAGTACTTGTACTGTAGTACTTGTACTGTAGTACTGTAGTACTTGTACTGTAGTACTACAGTACTTGTACTACAGTACTTGTACTGTAGTACTTGTACAGTAGTACTGTAGTACTTGTACCTTGGTGCGGATGGGTCCTGGTTGGATGATGTTGAAGCGGAGTCCATATCGACCCCATTCAGAGGCCAGAGACCTGAGGACCACAGGGTTTAGTGTAGTAGTATCAGTAGTAGTAGTATCAGTAGTAGTAGTAGTATTATAGTAGCTATAGTAGCAGTAGTAGCAGCAGTAGCAGCAGTAGTAGCAGTAGTAGCAGTAGCAGTAGTAGCAGTAGTAGTAGCAGTAGCAGCAGTAGCAGTAGCAGTAGTAGCAGTAGTAGAAGCAGTAGCAGTAGTAGTAGCAGCAGCAGTAGTAGCAGTAGCAGCAGTAGTAGTAGCAGTACTAGTGTAGTAGCAGTAGTAGTAGCAGCAGCAGCAGTAG
>JAVJIX010000210.1:280000-335000 GCA_036785185.1 Paratrypauchen microcephalus
ATCGTTATGTTTATGATAATTTTTCAAAAATCAAAATTCAAGATTTGGAACCTTTCACTGCACATATCAATTCTGTAGATCTGAACATCAAATTCACCCGTGAAGATGCCAAGGATAACACATTGGCGTTCTTAGATTGTGCAGTAACAATAGGAGGAGACCGGCGACTCCAAGTAGAAGTCTTCAGGAAGCCCACACACACAGACCAATACACCACCCACTGCAGCACAAACTGGGAGTTATTCGGACATTACAACACAGGGCCCAAGTGGTTCCCACAAGCACAGAGGGTAAGGAGAAAGAAGAACAACATGTGCAGGAAGCCCTCTCTGTTTGTGGAGATCCTAAATGGGCTGTCAACAAAACCAAGAGAGACAAGGGCAAGAAACAAGACAACAGAGAATCAGAACCCAGGAGGAAAGGGGTAGTGATTCCGTACCTGGCCGGCGTGTCGGAAAAACTACAGAGGATTTTCAGACAATATGAAATTCCAGTTTATTTCAAACCCACAAACACTTTAAGACAAAAACTCGTCCACCCAAAGGACAAAACACCGAGCCACAAACAAAGCAATGTGGTCTACTCCATTCAGTGTAGAGAAGACTGCAGTGAGCGCTACATTGGAGAAACCAAGCAGCCACTTCACAAGAGGATGTACCAACACAGACGGGCGTGCCAGAGTGGACCGTCATCTGCCGTATATCTTCACCTAGAAGCCACGGGCCATTCTTTTGAGGACAGTGAGGTTCAGATCTTAGCCAGGGAACAAAACTGGTTTGAGAGGGGAGTTAAAGAGGCAATTTTTGTCAAAAAAGAGAATCCTTCTCTAAACAGAAATGGTGGAGTCAGACATTATTTGTCTTCCATTTATAATTCCATTCTTAAGCCTAGATCAAGCAAACAAAAGAAACAATAGGGCAGACAGGTCAGGGCCAGAGGTGTGAAAAACAGTTGTGTAGGGATGAATTGGTATGCTAATCTAGACGCCAGAGAAACAAAAGACAGAAACCAATAGGCGAGATAGTTTCGGAAAGTAGTTAGCTAGTTAGCTCCTCCCTGCAGCGAGATATAAGCAAGCGTCTTACCAGCACTCTAACCAGAACTGACGAAGCCTCTCGGATGAACGGCGAAACGTTTTCGACCAAACAAACTTTGTCCAGTTGACAAATTTGAATTTCTTCTTTTATCATGTCTATTTATATATAGACTTATTGGTTTATCGACACAGCGGACGCACAGCCTCAGTGCAGAAAACGCCGCTGTCTGTGCGGTGAACATGAAGCTACAGCGTTAGCGAGCGCTTTCGTCAGCACTAAAACAGTTTATCTCCGTGAGTGGGACACAACTTAATGACCCGTACGTGTTAAATTCAGGTGAGGCGTAAATGACGAGAAGAAACATCTCAAACTTCAGCAGCCGAACATCCACTCATACCTAATCAATACACCTATCCCGGCCCCCGGAGAGCCTGAAATCTGCTGAAATCCTACGGAACGCCGACACGATCCCAGAGACACCGACACGATCCCAGAGACACCGACACGATCCCAGAGACCCCGACAGGATCCCAGAGACCCCGACAGGATCCCAGAGACCCCAACAGGATCCCAGAGACCCCGACAGGATCCCAGAGACCCCGACACGATCCCAGAGACCCCGACACGATCCCAGAGACACCGACACGATCCAAGAGACACCGACACCGTCCCAGAGACACCGGCACGGTCCCAGAGACCCCGACACGGTCCCAGAGACCCCGACACGATCCCAGAGACCCCGACACGATCCCAGAGACCCCGACACGATCCCAGAGACCCCGACACGATCCCAGAGACACCGACACGATCCCAGAGACATTGACACGATCCCAGAGACACCGACACGATCCCAGAGACACCGACACGATCCAAGAGACACCGACACGATCCCAGAGACACCGACACGATCCCAGAGACACCGACACGACCCCGACACGATCCCAGAGACACCCACATGATCCCAGAGACCCCGACACGATCCCAGAGACCCCGACACGATCCCAGAGACCCCGACACGATCCCAGAGACACCGACACGATCCCAGAGACACCGACACGATCCCAGAGACCCCGACACGATCCCAGAGACCCCGACACGATCCCAGAGACCCCGACACGATCCCAGAGACCCCGACACGATCCCAGAGACATTGACATGATCCCGGACGGACAGCGGCTCTTTCTGTCGGAGACGTGCGCGGTGGAGCGAGCAGTGACGTAGTCTGATAATCGCTCCACAGTCTAGGGTTAGTTTACGGGTGACTTCTGCGGGTACCGGCTGGCGATGACGCAGGTTGCTCCGAGCTCGCTGAGCCCGTGGGTCATGGCGCGGCCGAGTCCGGTCCCACCTCCAGTGACGAAGGCGACTCTGTTCCTGAAGGATTCTGGAGGAAGCATTGTGGCGTCATTTGGAGGGAAGAAGGCGGCCTGTGGCGAGGGGGCGGAGTCACACAGGGATGAGGAGGCGTGGAGCTGCCGCAGCTTGAAACAAAGGGTTTAAAATAAATCACTTATATTAGACAATTACTTTAGTGCATTTGTGTTTAAAGGTCCCATGGCATGAAATTTTCACTTTCTGAGGTTTTTGAACGTTAATGTGAGCTCCCCTACCCTGTTTAGGCCCCCCCCCCATGGCTAAAAGTTGCGAAATGTCTAAACTGAGCATTTGCGATCCTTTTCTGCGTTACACAAAACCAGTGTTCAAACGGGCGAGTTCGGACAAGGCACCTTTTTGACGTCAGATCGGCAAATGCAGCTCCAGCCCCTCCCTCTGTCTCCGCTCAGCGTCCCTGTATATCCCGCCCATAGAGTTTGGACTGTGAATGCGCTACAATGCGAAATGCGTTTTTTTATTTGCCTGGAGGCACGTCCGAGTGTTTCTAGGCTCGCAGGTCCTTTACCCGACCCTCTGGACCTCTGAAATACCAGTGGTTTAATTTTATTTTCTGTGTAAATATGCTTTTTTTCATTGCAAACTCTCTCATCTGTCTTCCTGTGTTAAACACGGAAGTGAGCAGACAGCGGTGCAGAGCTGCACTTCCAGCGGGGGAAACCCGCCCCCCCGCTCCTTAGCCAATCTCTCTGTCCTTCTCATTTGCAGTGAAGAAGCAACACTCAGAATAAAGCATTTTAGAGACATATCTAGCCTCATGAAGACTGTCAGAGTCATTTCTCATGCACTGAGTGTTGATTTTGAAGAAGGATTCATTTACAGTATTAGGGAACCATTAAGGAGCCATATAAAAGCATCAAGAAGTACCATGTCATGGGATCTTTAATAATTATGTGATTGTCATAAAATATTTGGAGGAGCTCAGAGAAACATGGAGGTGCCAGGTTATGGAGCAGGATTTTGTATTGAATGTGGTGTGAGATGGGCCAGAGGAGCTGCTGTAGGATGTGGTGGATAAAATATTTTGATCAATTACAATTTAAAACATTTAAAAGCAGTTTCAAAACAAAAAAACAACCCGCTCTAAAAAATAAACAAAGAGGAAGGAAAATTCTGTGGTTCAACCGCACTGTAAATGAGGAAACTTTTGTTTATGAAGGTTTTGACGATTCTCTCGTCTCTACTTAATCTACTAAAGCCAAAATATAAAGTTCAGTTTTACTCAAATCACGAAGACGTTTGTAAAGAAAGAATGAAAAACATGTTTTAGAATGACAGGAAGTGTTTTAGAGAGTCCCATGACGTCATGATTTCAAACCCGGAAGTAAAAATTTAAACCATCTCATCTTCTTCCTCTTTATTCCGTATTTTCGGGTCGCGGGCGGCGGGTCCGCGGGTGGGGGCTCTTCCAGTGTGCACAGACACTGGGGGAAATATATATAAATATATCATATAAATATGACGGAACATTTGTTGACTGGGTGAAGATAACAGAACTTTAGAACTGCGGATGAACTGGGTCAAAGTTCAGGAGCCGCACATTTTTCACCCGGATTTGGGGCACTAAACACGGTCGCGGATCACGCAGCCCCCCGGTACCTCCGCGGCCTTTCTGTCCTCCGCTCCGTTTGTGAAATGAAGTCAAACTCGAACCTTTTGTCCCAGTTTGAGCGCAGAAATCCTCCATGAAGAAGATCCGCTCCTGAACACACCCGCCGCCATTGTGACACTGCGCATGCGCCCTGCCTCAGTATAAACACGTGACTGAGCGAGTGACGTCACCGCGGTCAGCCCCCCCCCCCTCAGGGAGAAGGAGTTTTGGATCAGTCCAGGAAAAATGGACACACTTCAGTCCAGAAGGTTCTGACTCCTACTGTGATAATAATAATAATAATAATAATAATAATAACACATTTTATTTCTCAGGCGCCTTTCTGGACACTCGAGGTCTCCACACAACATCAAACACAAATCATAAAGAAAGTTAAACAGTTAAACGCACACAGTTAAAGTGCAGCCGTGGTCCGGGCCGTGGTCTGGGCTCTGGGCCGTGGTCCGGGCCGTGGTCTGGGCTCTGGGTCGTGGTGGAGCAGGTCGGGCTGAACATTGTTTTGATTTTGGATCTGAAATGTGGGAGTCAGTGGAGGTCAGTGGAGATCAGTGGAGGTCAGTAGAGGTCAGTAGAGGTCAGTGGAGGTCAGTAGAGGTCAGTGGAGATCAGTGGAGGTCAGTAGAGGTCAGTGGAGGTCAGTGGACGTCAGTGGAGGTCAGTAGAGATCAGTGGAGGTCAGTAGAGGTCAGTGGAGGTCAGGAGGAAGAGTTCCAGAGCTGAGGAGCGACTGAAGGATCTGCTCCCCGTGGTGACGAGATGGATGGAGGGACCGGAGAGCTGGACAGAGGAGGAGCTGAGGGATAATCATATTGATATTTTTCTCTGATTTTCCCAAATTGTCAATATAAATGACGTCATCATAATTTTCAATTAATTACATAATTTAACAATTCAAATGTTCCTGAGTGTTTTTACTGAAAATCAAACATCACTTCTTCTTCTGTAGCTCCACTTTGGAACGTCCAGCTCCGTTCTGAAGATGAACCGGATTAAACTTTATTTTGTAAATCGGGACAAACTGCAGTGTTACATTTAAAATCGTATATTTCAAAAAGTTTCTGCTAAAATGCAACTTCCATTTTCCAGATGTTCCTGATCGACGTGTTTCATTTTTCTCCACACAAATGTTTTCTGTGGAAAAACCAAGATGTACACTGTGTTCCAAATTCT
This sequence comes from Paratrypauchen microcephalus, assembly GCA_036785185.1. Lineage (NCBI taxonomy): Eukaryota > Metazoa > Chordata > Actinopteri > Gobiiformes > Gobiidae > Paratrypauchen > Paratrypauchen microcephalus. The sequence continues at coordinate 285,212 of JAVJIX010000210.1, forward strand.
TCTGCAAATGATATTTTTCTGTGATTTTGCCAAATTATCAATATAAATAACAGTCATTTTCATTTTCAAGTCCTTCGACCTTTAGAACAATTCAAATTTCCTGAACAAACCTCAGATGAAAACAGGATTTTATCAAAAATAAAAACTTCAAATGTTGTCGTGTGTTTATTTTTCACTTCGAAGCTTTAGCAGATCACTCATTATTATTATTATTATTATTATTATTATTATTATTATTATCATTATTATTATTATTATTATTATCATTATCATTATTATTATTATTATCATCATCATCATCATCATCATCATCATCATTATTATTATTATTATTATTATTATTATCATTATTATTATTATTATTATTATTATTATCATAACAAAAGACGGAAACCAATGAGATAGTTCCGGAAAGTAGTTAGCTAGGTAGCTCCTCCCTACAGCAAGATATAAGCAAGTGTCTTACCAGTATTCTTATTAGAGCTGACGAAGCCTCTCGGATGAGCGGCGAAACGTTTTCAACCAAACAAACTTTGTCCAGTTGACAAATTGAACTTCTCCTGTTATCATTATTATCATTATTATTATTATTATTATTATTATCGCTGTAGGGAAATTAATTCTCTGCATTTCATCCAGACCGGACTGAGACCGGACCGAGACCGGACCGAGACCGGACCGAGACCAAACCGAGACCGGACCGAGACCGGACCGAGACCAAGACCAGACCAGAGACTGGACCAGGGCTGGGCAAACTTTTTGACCCGTGGGCCACAAAGGGTTCTAAAATTCAACAGACCAGGACCAGGAGCAGCCGGATTTAGTGTTTTGGTAAAAACACTAAAAATAACATGGGATATGTAGAAACAGGTGCTTTATTTCAATTAAAAATGAACAAAATCATTACAACAAAATGTCCGTCTTTCAAGTTTCACAGTGTTTAGCTGTTTATTGAAATGACTCTTAAAACACAGAAAATTAAATTAATTAAATACAGCTTTTTTATTACTAACAGTTACTATTTTAAAGCACTGAAAGTTCTGTTCTCCTTCAGGTTCTTTCGTTCTTTCATTGTCTGTTTTGTGGTAAAGTGACGGCTGATATTATATTCTTTAAAAACCGCGACAGTCTCTTGGCATATCAGGCATACAGCAGTAATATTAAGATAAGTATTCGGTGAAAAAATATTAACTTGTCCACTCCTTATTAAACGACTCGACATTCTCTGTCCACTTTTCTTTTCTTAGCTCCGCTCATCTTTACAGGAGGCTGAGGGGTTAAAGAGTAAAGCACAAACGTGGAGCAAAACGCCTCAACAAAGGTCGATGTATCTAGTGCGCAGCTACTGGAAAACGCCAGAATTGCAGGGAAATTAAAACATTAAAAAGGTTTATTAATATAATTTCTTCAAGTTCAGCGGGACGGATTAAAAAGCTTAACGGGCCGCATATGGCTCCCGGGCCGTAGTTTACCCATGCCTGGACTAGACCGAGACCGGACCCCAGACCCTGAGTCCAGACCAAAGTTAAAGTTCAAGAATCCATCGAACCAAACGAGCTAATTTACAAAAACAGCTTTAAATGTGAAGAATCCCTCAGTCGTCCAGGCAGAACCAATGGCAAAAGGAGAAATTCAATTCATCGACTGGACAAAAGTTTATTTGGTGGAATCCGTTTCTTCTGCTTCTTCAGTTCTGGTCAGACGCTGGTGGACACTGCCTATATCTGCCTGAAGGGGGCGCTCACAACAATGACTCTGACACTACCACACCTACTTGTTGAAGCGTCTCCAGTTCGACCTGGATGAGGTTTCCTTTTTCTCTTTTCACTTGTATCCCTAGAAAGAAGAACCAAACTTTCACCCGACCAAATCTGCCAACTGCTGGAAATTTGTTCTAACAGGCCCACCTAACTAGCACCAACTGTAAACAAGTCCACCTAACTAACACCAACTGTAAACAAGTCCACCTAACTAACACCAACTGTAAACAAGTCCACCTAACTAACACCAACTGTAAACAAGTCCACCTAACTAGCACCAACTGTAAACAAGTCCACCTAACTAGCACCAACTGTAAACAAGTCCACCTAACTAGCACCAACTGTAAACAAGTCCACCTAACTAACACCAACTGTAAACAAGTCCACCTAACTAGCACCAACTGTAAACAAGTCCACCTAACTAACACCAACTGTAAACAAGTCCACCTAACTAGCACCAACTGTAAACAAGTCCACCTAACTAACACCAACTGTAAACAAGTAGGTGTGGTAGTGTCAGTCATTGTAGTGAGCGCCCCCTTCAGGCAGATATAGGCAGTGTCCACCAGCGTCTGACCAGAACTGAAGAAGCAGAAGAAACGGATTCCACCAAATAAACTTTTGTCCAGTTCACAAATTCAATTTCTCCTTTTGCCTCTATAAGCTTTAGTTACACATCAACTTTGAAGATGTGGACCTGGTTTAGTCCTGGTTTAGTCCTGGTTTAGTCCTGGTTTAGTGTCTGGGTTCTTAAACATTTGTGTTTCTGCAAAACTTTACGGGGCAGGAGTGCTACTTGGATGAATAGAGTTTGTGCAAAATTCCTGTTTCTTTTTGGGACCAAACTTTTGAAGGAAAAACTTGAAATGCCATTCCAGCCAATCACAGCGATCTGAACTGATGAGGTCACTGTGTGAAGTTTGTGACAAATAAAGAAAATGAGCTGAAGAAAGTGTGTCCCTCACATACTGAATATATTTGAAATACAGATATTTAAACCCAAACTGAAGAAGTCACAGGTTCAGAAGTGCCGAGGGAGGCGTCCAGAACAGACGTCCGAGCCACCTCAGCTGCTCCTCTCCACGTGGAGGAGCGGCAGCTCTACTTCGAGCTCCTCCCGTGTGACTGAGCTCCTCACCCTATCTCTAAGGGTGCGCCCAGCCACTCTGCGGAGGAAACTAATTTCGGCCGCTTGTATCGGCGATCTCGTCCTTTCGGTCATTTCCCAGAGCTCATGACCATAGGTGAGGGGAGGAACGTAGATCGACGGTAAATCGAGAGCTTTGCCTTTTGGCTCAGCTCCCTCTTCACCACAACGGTCCGGTACAGCGACCGCATCACTGCCGACGCTGCACCGATCCACCTGTCAATCTCACGCTCCATCCTCCCCTCACTCGTGAACAAGACCCCGAGATACTTGAACTCCTCCACCTGAGGAGGACTCCCCACCCGGAGAGGACACCACCTTGGTAAAAATCTCTCATACCCACTTAAACCCTTTAGATTTCTTCTGTCCTCTTTATTAAACTGAGGATGAATCACAATCATGAAGCACAAACAAACTAAAATAAAGCTAAACTCAGAAACATTTCTGTGACGCAGATGGAGGAGCAGTGCCTCAGAGCGGCGGCAGGGGGCAGTGCGGCGGACAGAATAAAGTGTGATTTCCACTCGAATCCCCGTGATCCCCGCGTGATCCCGCGGCGTGACGTGACCTCTGAGGCTGTGGGGACGTGTAGCCCAAATATGTGCGCTTTAAATCACTTTTAGTTCACTTTATTCGGACCAGGCTCGTGTCGCGCTCCGATGACGTCCCTCAGGACCCGGATGTGCGCGGATCAGCACCCACAGTGTGTCTGCGTGTTTCGGTTCGGCACACAGTGACCCACGGGCCGCAGCAGAACCCCCCAGAGCCACAGACCGAGGAGAGGAGCCACAGCCCGGGGAGAGGAGCCACAGCCCGGGGAGAGGAGCCACAGCCCGGGGAGTCGCTCCAGCTTTAGCTCCGTTAGCTCCGTTAGCCTGTTTAGCCTCGGCTACAGCGGCCTCTCAGGCGCATGGAGCCCGGTGGAGGAGCCCCGGGGCCGGGACACGGGTTCAGTAATGTCCCGGCCTTCCTCACAAAGCTCTGGACTCTGGTGGAAGACCCGCAGACGGACGCGCTGATCCGCTGGAGCCCGGTAAGACTCGAACCGGACCGGACTGAACCAGACCAGAGGCGAAACCACATTGTTTTTGTTTTTGTCCAGAGTAACGCGGGTCAGCACTGCCACCTTTAAATCTGTTTCACACAAACTGCTTTAAGTCACGTTCTGATGTTCTGATGTTCCTCCTCAAAAAACAGAGGGGTATTCCACGAAAGCTACTAAGCTCAAAGCCCGGCTTTATTCGTCAGTTGGCGCTAGTTTAAGTGAGAGTTCGGTTCCACGACGCTCGCTAAACTTAGTTCCCGCTGAGTTACTGTGGCAACATGGTCTTAGCAGATAGTCTGGTACCGGGAAGGCTAAAGTTGGCCGTTTCCCAATTCACCGACGGCACGCTTGTTAGCGTCCTTGGAACGGGATATGCGTCATATCCGGCGCGACAAGCGCCGTTCCATTCGTTTTTTTCCACCTGCACCGTCAAGACGAGCTCTGAACGGCGCCGTCGTTTCCATGGAAATCGGGGCGTGGACCAAGTGTGCAAACATGCACGCTCCGCACACTTAAAAGCCCCAGCATGCACAGCGCGGGACTACAAAGACCGACTCGCCAGCGACATCCACAAGTGAGAGTTGCGACGTCACTATAAAATATACGTACTGGTTCACCTCACCTACAACTATGCTACATGAAACTCTTCATAAACTACACTAAACATGTGTGACAGTAGCCGTAACGGCATAGTTCACGGCACCTGTATTACCGTTCACATGCTTTTCCCCTTACACTTCTATATTTCCTTTGCTGTTGTAATGCTGGATATTCTACAGTATCGCCATGTCTAGCGTTTACTCTAAGCTGTGCACTGTTCGCACATTCTCGGCGCACAAGAAAACTTGTGCAGCGCCTTGTAAATCAGGGATGAAAGAGCTTTTTATTCAGCCGCGGGGGCATTTTTTTTATATCTGCAAAGTGCGAGCCGCGCGGGGGGGAGGGGGGCGGGGGCGTTCATTTCGGATGTGGAGTTAGTGTGTTTGCTCAGACACATTAAAAATTAGGGGGAACATTGGCCATGTCCCAATTCCAAGTATTACTAGTCGCAATAGTATAATATTTTTGTCTTTAGGGAACAAGGAGCAGACCACCCGGCTCATTGAGCTGAGGCGGGACCTGTTCAATTTCGCAGGCGGCCATGTGAGAAACGTAGTGCACTAAGGACAGAGCGAGTATGCGCCGTCTCGACGACAGCCCGACGGCACACTCACAAGCGTGCCGTCACTGAATTGGGAAACGGCCGTTGTGTCTTAGTCAGGCCGTGTCGCAGAGAATACGTACCTGACGTAAACAGAGTGTCAAACAAACAGTTCCGCACACCTCCCGCATGAGTATCTGTGTTGTCCGAAAACAATATCAGCAAAAAAAGAAATGACCTTACGTTCTTGGTTCTTGACAAATCTCCGGTAATCTAAAAATATGCATTTTGAACCGCTGTCTTTACGACATTAACATATAGAAGAATTCCGGAGGTGTCTGAAAGAAAGACTTTGGTCTAGTGGATATGTCCAATGACTCTCATTTGGGCGACCCAGGTTCGAATCCCGTTATTGACCTATTGTTGCCCACGTCAAATTTGAGTTAAATTTTCACGCATTTATATTTGCAACATATTACAGAAATGGAAATGAATTTAACCTACAATTATTGTTATCATCACATAACTTATATCAGCTGGGCCTAACATCACTCTCACTTGACGACATTGACACTTTATATTTTATGTAACATCTCTATCAAAGAATATAGTTACAGGTAAACCTTTACTTTTAAAACTAAATGTAGCCAAATAACAGGCACACTCCATGATGCAACATTTTAATGATTCAACAAATTTGCTTCAGAGATGCTGTGCAAGCCTCTTTAATGAAATCCTATTTATTAATTTCCATCAATAGGCATAAAACAAAAGACATTAGGTATGACATTCTGGTGTGAGGCCACTGCTGGAGGACTGCTGAGGGTCAGGCAAGGCACTGCTGGAGGACTGCTGAGGGTCAGGCAAGGCACTGCTGGAGGACTGCTGAGGGTCAGGCAAGACACTGCTGGAGGACTGCTGAGGGTCAGGCAAGTCACTGCTGAGGGTCAGGCAAGGCACTGCTGGAGGACTGCTGAGGGTCAGGCAAGTCACTGCTGAGGGTCAGGCAAGGCACTGCTGGAGGACTGCTGAGGGTCAGGCAAGGCACTGCTGGAGGACTGCTGAGGGTCAGGGCAAGGCACTGCTGGAGGACTGCTGAGGGTCAGGCAAGGCACTGCTGGAGGACTGCTGAGGGTCAGGCAAGGCACTGCTGGAGGACTGCTGAGGGCCAGGCAAGGCACTGCTGGAGGACTGCTGAGGAGGGTCCAAGTGTACGCCATCTTCAGTAACTAGAACACAAACATACTATTAAAATATACAAATGCTTTGATCACAGCTGAGGCAAGCATTCGCCTATAGAATAGCTTGAATATACTCTTCACGAGAACTCGCAGGAAGGATCTTTGATGGGTCCCTCCTTCAATTACCTCCACCAGTGGGCCACCCCGGTTTAGGGCCAGTGCCAGCTCCTCTGCAGGTGAAAGGTTTTGAGGGGGGCTCCCACCTCCTGTGGCTTGGTAGCTACTGTTCATTTTAAATTAAATTAAGGTACCATTTCAACAGTATTACTAATTTCACTGAATAATAATATTAATATTAGCCTACTTACCACTCTGCAAAATGTTTTTATGCTTTGTCTTTACCAGCAAAACAGTCCTCCTCACATTATTCCTGCTCAAAGACAAGATAACACAATTTAACGTATTAATTGGAGCAAATACTTTTACACAGTAAAAATAAATTACAACTGACAAGACTGCTATACAAATATATAATATTTATGACATTAACTGTTCTCCCTGAGAATCAAACTCACAATCTCCCGCACCCCAGACTGTAACTTTTCCCCTGCGCCACAAATCAGCGTTGACATCGTTGGTGAAAAACAGACTTAAAAAACTCATCCTCCAGCACTGTTATAGGACTTAACTTACGCGCTCGGTGATTTTCTGCCACGCCATGTCTCTGGCCTTGGTTATTGCAAGTGCGTTGTAGAGTTCCAAAAGCAAATTCTGTTCTGATGCGCCGAAATAATCGGCCCGAATCTTTGACATGATCGTGTTTTCCACAGTCGCTTGTTCAGGGCTTCTTACGTTCCCCGTGCACGCGCGCAGGCCCGGCCTGATTAGGCCAGACTGAGCTTAGCTCTGATTAGGCGCAGCTGAAATGCGTTAGTGGAACGGGTTCAGGCTTTTGTCTAAGTTGTGTCTCAGCCAGGCGAGAACTTAGCACTTAGTCGCCGCTAAGTTTAGCCACGTTCGTGGAATACCCCTCTGGAGTCATGTTTGTTTCATTCTCATGTTTGAGGAACTCTTTATTATTCATCTGTAACATCTCTAAAGCTCCAAACACTCTGCTCCACCCCGTGATGTCATCAAGTGAACAGTGAACTTTTACCTTTAGTTCAGTCGAGATCGGCGACTCCAGGACTGAAATGATCCAAATGATTCTAGTGAAGGTGTGTGGAGTTTAAAAACACAGTGGAGTAGAGCTGGGCGGTATGACCAAAAATTGATATCACGGTATTTTTCAAAATTTTATCGGTATCACGGTATTTGAAGTTTTGTTTTTGTTTTTTTTCCCGGCATGACTCGGTGTTCACCCCATTTCCTAATAATTACAGAATAATTGGTGTAGTAAATGTGACTTGGTGACACATCTGTGGGTCCAGAGCTTTAATCATCTCCTTGAAGCTCCTTTCTCAACAGGACTAAGTGGTCCCATGTCTTTGGTGAAGTGGACAGTAACAGCGTCGGTAATATTGTTTGTTTGCATTTCTTGTCGTAGGCGGTCCCCTTGGCAAACGCGTCTTTGAGCGACGTCTGAGTCGCTACAACTTTAGCCCGACGACATTTACAGAATGTTTGTTTGATCAGCGTCAGATTTTTTTAAAGACGAAGTACTTCCACACACCTGACACGGCTCCTCTTTTCGGTAAAAGTTCCTCTGTTTCTACACTCACTCTAGCCATGTTATTGGTCCGTGTGTGTCATTTGCGTGGTGCGTGTTATTATCATTAGCGTTAGCGGCATGTCTGGGCGCTGCGAGCAGCTCCGTGGACCTGTCCTATGTCCCTTGTGGTCCGCGGAGGCGAGTTCGAGGGCTGCAGCCTTCGGAGCCGCCGAAAAAGCAGCAGAGACTGCAGCCCTCGAATTGGGACACAGTTTACGCTTCCACCGCTCTCGTGCCACTGCAAAACAGTTCCCCAGCGTGACATTCCGCCACTCTGTGTTCCCAGCGTTTTGTACGCATACACTCACCGGTATTGTGGTAAATGAAAAATTCATATCGTTAAAAAAAAACACACCGGTATTCGGTATGCACTGGTATACCGCCCAGCCCTACAGTGGAGCACTTCCTGTATCACCACATGATGACATCACAGTTCGGTGCCTCAGATGCCCTCCCTCAGATGCCCTCCCTGACTCGTGTCTCTGTTTCAGGGCGGGAACAGTTTCCACGTGTTTGATCAGGGACGTTTCTCTAAAGAAGTTCTGCCCAAGTTTTTCAAACACAACAACATGGCGTCCTTCATCCGCCAGCTCAACATGTGTGAGTACTACGAATACTACAAATACTGCAAGTACTGCACTTACTATTGACCCATCCCACGTGACGTCACAAAATTGTGGCCACCATTTTGGACATGAAGTGGGATACCACAGCCAACAACACAGCAGAGATCAATGGAACGTTAAAGGACACAGATATCGAATATAGCCATTGCGTTAAGTTACTTCTTATTTCGCAATCATGCCGTTGTATTGTTGCGCACCCGGGTGTAGTAATCACCAGCACAGTAGGCAGGATATGTCGTTTTATCGTATCCCAAAGGATCCGGACAGGAGAAGATGCGGCTAATCGCCTATGTACACAACACAGACACTGAGCCTAAGAACACAGTTCTTGTTCATTGTCTGGTAGCAGCAAATTTATAACGGCCATGAACAACAGACTAAAAAGTTATGTCAGTGACATTTAATGACATTTAGTTTGTCCAGAGGACCGATATTAAATTAAAAATGTGAACAAACCTTGGCGGTAATGAGATGATGACCACCAGCTCCAGGGACGACCCACTGATAGAGACATGTAACCCAGCCAGATACGAAATATTTGTAGGCATCCAAACTCTTGTATGCCTTCAGGTCACATCCTGTGTATGGCGATGGGTTACTTGTGACATGTACAAATCATGAGGACCGAAGTCTGGTAACGACGAGGTCTTGGTGTACTTTCTCACGTCCGTAAACAGTCCGGGCGGAAGCAGGTAGACATTACGATCTAAACCAGCTATTTTCAGCTTTTCAAAATATCTCTCCCTCTGCTCACCCTGTAAATGTGCTTCTCGCTGGACAGTGGAGGTGTCATCTCGTTCACTTCGTTTAATCCAAATCTCGAGTGTCCGACTCGTCTTCATCGCATTCAAACACGTTCATACCACGGTGATGTTCATGTCCAAAATGGCGCTTGCTTTTACGAAGGTCACGTGTTTGGGAAGCGTCAATAGATAATACAGATACTACAGCTCCACATGTGTGAGTACTACGAATACTGCAAATAGTATTAATATATTACATTTATATAATATACCAGGGTCTTGGTTAGATCATGTTAGAGGTCAAAGGTTAACTCTGGTGTGTCTCAGATGGGTCAGGGTCAGATAGGTCAGGGGTCAGATGGGTCAGGGTCAGATGGGTCAGGGTCAGATGGGTTAGGGGTCAGGTGGGTCAGGGGTCAGGTGGGTCAGGGTCAGTGGTCAGAAGTTAACTCTCTGGTGTGTCTCAGATGGGTCAGGGGTCAGGGTCAGATAGGTCAGGGGTTAGATGGGTCAGGGGTCAGGTGGGTCAGGGTCAGTGGTCAGAAGTTAACTCTCTGGTGTGTCTCAGATGGGTTCCGGAAGGTGGTGCATCTGGAGCAGGGCGGTTTGGTGAAACCTGAACAAGACGACACAGAATTCCAACATCCGTTTTTCCTCCGAGGACAAGAACATCTGCTGGAGAACATCAAGAGGAAGGTCACTGCTGTGAGTAGTACTACTACTACTACTACTACTACTACTACTACTACTACTACTACTACTACTACTGCTGCTACTACTACTACTACTACTACTACTACTACTGCTACTACTACTGCTACTACTACTGCTACTACTACTACTACTACTACTACTGCTGCTACTACTACTACTGCTACTACTACTACTACTACTACTGCTTCTGATGCTACTACTGCTACTACTGCTACTACTTGAAAGCATTACCAATGTAATGCTGTTTTCTAGAAGTAAGATTGTGCAAAATGTTCCTCCAGTTGTTGCACCTGATGGCTCGGTTATTGAAGTTGTTCATGCTTTTAAATACAGTGGTACCTCACCTTACGAAATGAATTCATTCCAGAAGTGGTTTCGTAATGTGAAAAATTTGTAAGTTGAGTAGCTATTTCAATGGAAAACGCCTGATTCGTTCCAAGGTTTTTTTTTTATAGTGTAACTTTTTTTTTTATAGTGTAACTTTGTATTCTGCATCCTGATTGGCTAAGAGACTGTAAACCCTGGAGTAAACGTGGACTAAGCCAGGTCTAAGCCTGGACTGGCCCTGGACTAAACCAGGACTGGACCCGGTCTAGACCTGGACTAAATCAGGATTAAACCACCACGTGCCGCTCTGCTGGTTTCGTGCGGCTGGTTTGTGGCTCAGGCTCCAGAGGACGCTGCGGTTCTATCCCGTGCTCGCAGACCCCGGTGTACGCGCGGCCTCGCAGACCAGGACTAGGGGTGCACTTCTCCAAGGAGTTGATGCGCAGTGCCGTTGGGTGATTCCTGCGGATACAGTGACTCGCGCTTCACTATTAATAAATTTTGTTGAAAATCTATGAAAGATTGAGTGTTTATTAAACCATTAAATTAAGACATGCAAATCATTTACCCTTGAAATAAATTTCACACAATTCCACTGAAATTATTAAATTTAACTTAAAATTATGAATTCAAAAGAACTTAACATAAATTTCACACAACTTAATTCCACTGAAATTTATTAAATTTAACTTAAGATTATGAATTCAAAAGAACTTATTAAATTAAAATTAAACTTTTTATCATTTTTTTTTTTTTTTTAACATTTTTCTGTTTTATGATATTTTTTCACATTTAATTTTTCACTTGTTTTAATTATTGTCACTGCTTTTGGCCTGTTTCGGCAGTGCTTGTTGACGGACGTGGTGAAATATCGGTCCAATGATGATTGCCTTTGACGACTTTTCATAATTTTCCTAAAATGCACAAGGCATACGTTGTCAAAGTGGGCGATAGCACGACTCGTGAACACTTTTTCGGGATGGTTTTTTTCCACGAATTCGGAAAGTTCGTGAAATTTCACCAGCATTTCTTTTATTCGTGCTGACGGAATGATAGCTGCCTCCTCTTCCCTGAATTCCTCGTGCATTGCCGAGCGTTGCATCACCTCCAGCTCCATCAGCTCCTCCGTTGAGAGTTCTTCTTGGTGCTCCTCGACCAACTCGTCAATGTCCTCCTCACTGACCTCCAGCCTCATGGCCTTTCCCAGCGACACAATTTCGTCCACCTCATGAGGTTCAGGTTGAGGCCCGGAGTCTCTCGGAGCAACGGCGTGCGGCCACAGCTTCCTCCAAGCAGCATTAAGGGTATGTCTGGTCACCTCCTGCTAAGCCATGTCAATTAACTTCAAGCACACAACGATGTCGAAGTGATGCTTCCAAAATTCACGAAGGGTAAGCTGGGTATTTTCCGTGATGTCAAAACACCTCTTAAAAAGAAATTTCGTGTAAAGTTTTTTAAAATTTGAAATGACTTGCTGGTCCATGGTCTGGAGGAGAGGGGTGGTGTTTGGAGGAAGGTACAGCACCTTGATGAAGGAGAACTCCTCCAGGATATCATCTTCAAGGCCGGGTGGGTGGGCATTGTCAAGAATCAGCAGAGACTTGAGGGGGAGGTTGTTCTCTTCGAGGAATTTCTTCACGGCAGGGCCAAACACCAAGTTCACCCATTCAACAAAAAATTGTCGGGTGACCCAGGCCTTGGCGTTGGCTCTCCACATGACGTTAAGTTTGTCCTTCAGGATTTTGTGAGCTTTGAAGGCTCGGGGATTTTCCGAGTGGTACACTAGCAGGGGCTTAATCTTGCACTCTCCACTGGCATTACAGCAGAGAGCAAGTGTAAAGCGGTCTTTCATGGGCTTGTGTCCTGGCATTTCCTTCTCCTCAGCTGTGATGAAGGTGCGGCGAGGCATCTTCTTCCAGAATAGTCCAGTCTCGTCACAATTAAAAACTTGCTGTGGAATGTACCCTTCTTCCACGACAAGTTGTTCGAATTTTTTTATAAATTCTTCTGCCGCCTTCTGGTCTGAACTCGATGCCTCGCCATGCCGTACGACAGAGTGGATCCCGATCCTTTTCTTAAATTTCTCAAACCACCCACGCATTGCTTTAAATTCCGGGGGTGCTTGCTGTTCCGAAGAACCCTCACCTCCATCCTCCTTTACAAGGTCAGTAAATATGGCAGTTGCTTTTTCAGAAATAATTGCCTCCGTCAATGTATCTCCTGCAATTTCTTTCTCCTTTATCCAAAGGAGTAACAGTGTCTCCATCTTGTCGTGTAGTGGCGACCTCTTTTTTGATATCACAGAGAGGCCTTTGGAAGGGGTGGTCGCTTTTAAAGGGATATGCCACCCCCAGGTCAAATTTGGGCATCTCCCCACAGTCCAGAGACTAAAACAAGTGATGAAAAGCGTTTTCCTGCTCACCCAGCCATTGTCTGAGTCTGTCAGCACTGACCGCCGCGCGAGCTGCTGCTCCTCCTCCGCCTTAGACTGGAGTATAACGTCGCCAGAGAAAGATTTCGGCCAAAAGGAATTAATTTGCTCGATGCTTTTCCCAATTACTTTCTGTGTAGTGCGCATTCATATCGAGTGCAAATAAATGTGCAAATCAACACGGAGAGCTTGACTTGGTCATTTTGGGTGAGAACTATTTTTCAGTGCGGAAAAAGAAAGACGAAGCACGCACCGGGGGAACTCCCTTTCTGGTGCGTAAACTGGGATTCCCCTGTCAGTGTGGTGTGTGCTTCGTCTGTCTTTTTCCGCACTGAAAAATAGTTCCCACCCAAAATGACCAAGTCAAGCTCTCCGTGTTGATTTGCACATTTATTTGCACTCGATATGAATGCGCACTACACAGAAAGTAATTGGGAAACGCATCGAGCAAATTAATTCCTTTTGGCCGAAATCTTTCTCTGGCGCCGTTGCCTCCAGTCTAAGGCGGAGGAGCTGCAGATACCGCGGCGGTCAGTGCTGACAGACTCGGACAATGGCTGGGTGAGCAGGAAAACGCTTTTCATGACTTGTTTTAGTCTCTGGACTGTGGGGAGATGCCCAAGTTTGACTTGGGGGTGGCATATCCCTTTAAGGCCTCCTTCTGCTTCAATACCGTACCGATGGTAGACGGGTTTCGTCCATATTCCTTTGCGATATCACACAACCGCATGCCACTTTCATATTTTCTTATCATCTCCTGTTTTTCCTGTATTGATAACAGAGCCTGCTTCTTCTTTTCACTGGCACCGGGAATCACTTTCTTGGGGCACATGATGAATAATAAAGTTGCAATGAGCACACTTGGAAAAACTCACGAAATAACAGTAGTAACTCTGTCCTTTACGCGTGTTAGAACTCCGTGACGAACGAGGGTCAGAGGCACAGGAAAAGAACAAAATACAGAATGCTACAAGTACATGTATTTACGTTTCAGGGGATTCAGGCGGCTGTCAAGCCGAGCGCGCAACTGAGCGCGCATCTGAGCGCGCATTAGGCCTATTTGAATTTTTGAGATTTTCGTAACTTGAAATTTCATTCGTATCTAGAGACCAAAATTTGACGTGAAGGCGTTTCGTAACTTGAAAATTTCGTTTGCTGGGTCATTCGTAAGGTGAGGTACCACTGTACCTGGGTGTCATAATTGATGATGGACTGTCTTTTAAGTTTCATATCGACTCTCTTGTCAAAAAGTTGCATTTTAAATTGAGTTTTTATTTTAGAAACAAGTTGTCTTTTTCATTCAATGCCAGAAAGAGGCTTGTTGCTGCAACATTCCTCCCTGTGCTAGACTACGGGGATCTTTTGTATATGCCCCAGCCCAAGCTCTGCGCTCTCTGGACTCAGTATTTCACGCCTCTTTGCGCTTTATTACAAACTGTAGTGCTCGGACTCATCATTGTGAACTCTACTCTGGTGTTGGATGGCCTGCTTTAGCGACCCGGCGGCTCACACACTGGTATAAACTTATTTATAAGGGACTTGTTGGGCTGCTCCCTCAATACCTCAGTGTGTATCTTCAGCGGAGGCCTGACGGACCCCAGAATTTACGTTCTCAGGATGTTTTCACGTTGTTGGTTCCTACTGTGAGAACAGAGAAAGGAAAACTGTGTTTTCAGTATCGCGCTCCAGCAGACTGGAATTGTTTGCAGAGAGTTTTAAAACTTCAAACACTCGTACCTATGGCTTCTTTAATACTCTTTTAAAGGACCTGGAAACGCAATCGATGATATGCCAATGTTTTTAAACTGTTTTTCATCATTTTATTTGTGTTGATTTTATATTTATTTGTTGTCTGGTGAGTCGTATTGTGTTTCTAATTGTTTTTAACATTTTATCTGTGTTGACTTTATATTTAATTGTCGTCTTGTGAGTTGTATTGTGTGGGCCTCTTGGCCAGGACTCCCTTGAAAAGGAGATCTTTGAATCGCAATGGGACTTTTTTTTCCTGGTTAAATAAAGGTAAATAAATAAATAAAATACTACTGCTACTGCTACAGGTAGGGTTCTGATTCTGTTGTCTTGTTTCTTGCCCTTGTCTCTCTTGGTTTTGTTGACAGCCCATTTAGGATCTCCACAAACAGAGGGCTTCCTGCACATGTTGTTCTTCTTTCTCCTTACCCTCTGTGCTTGTGGGAACCACTTGGGCCCTGTGTTGTAATGTCCGAATAACACCCAGTTTGTGCTGCAGTGGGTGGTGTGAATCAAAAAGTAGAAGTGACTTTATTGATCTCACATCTTCTCTGCATTTAACCCAGTGCTTCTCAAATAGTGGGGCGGGCCCCCCTGGGGGGGCGTGTGACCCTGGGAAACATGCTTTTGTGTCGTACTGTACTAGAACTAAGTGTAATTGCACATCCACAACAGTAGTTGGCAGTGGCGCTCTCGTCGCTCTGGGGCAGGGGTCGGCAACCTTAAATACTCGATATACAGAACAGACTCACCATCAGCAGAACATCCTCTGTCACTGAAAACACGTATATTCCACTGAGTCGTGTCCTTTGGTCCGATAGAAGCTGACGCATCAACGGCACAAGGAGAGAGCGGTTTTTTTTTAGTTTATGCAAATGAGCCATGTGATTTTAAGTTTCGTTTCTGTAAAACGTAAACAAATGTGCGCAAAGCTGCATTAAAAACACATTAATATTTGAGTCCTCAGTGCAAAAAGACAGTGCAGTCTTTGTTGCAAGTTTCTTTTTTTGTTTTTAATGTTAATAAAGGATACAGTGTTATGCAGAGGTGTGCTAATAACTATTTTCTAGACAAATAATATTTATAGTCGCGTGCAGGGAGGGGGGCTTGAAATTTTTTCTTCTTCCTAGGGGGGTGTCACAGAAAATAATTGAGAAGCACTGATCAGGAGCAGTGGGCAGCACATTACTGCGCCCGGGGACCATCTCCATGATCTTCTTGCTTGGGTTTGGTCAGGACCTCAGGAGGATTTTACCTATGGAGCATGTTTTGGGTTGGTGGGGGAAACCGGAGTGCCCAGAGGAAACCCACCCACACACGGGGAGAACATGCAAACTCCACACAGAAAGTGGAGTTTGCAAAAAGCAGGTATTGGTCTGTGTGTGTGGGCTTCCTGAAGACTTCTACTTGGAGTCGCCGGTCTCCTCCTATCGTTACTGCACAATCTAAGAACGCCAGTGTGTTATCATTAGCATCTTCACGGGTGAATTTGATGTTCCGATCTACAGAATTGATATGTGCAGTAAAAGGTTCCAAATCTTGAATTTTCATTTTTGAGAAATTGTCGTCCACATAACGATACCAAAGTGTGGGTGGAGCATCCGGATATGAGGCCAAAGCACTCTGTTCAAATTGTTCCATGTATAAATTAGCCATGATAGGGGAGACCGGTGAGCCCATCGCACAGCCGTGGATCTGCCTGTAGAAGTTTTTTCTGAACTGGAAACAGGTGGTATTCAGACAAATTTCCAGCAGTTGGCAGATTTGGTCGGGTGAAAGTTCGGTTCTCTCTTCTGGTATCCTGCAGTAGTCTCTTTTTTGCTGCCTCCACCACTACCGATGTGGAGATACAAGTGAAAAGAGAAGTCACATCGAAGGAAACCATCGTCTCATCCAGATCAAACTGGAGAAACATGACTCTGTTCACAAATTCGGCTGTGTTCTCGATGTGGTGCTCCGTGTTCCCCACCAGAGGAGCCAGGACGGTTTTTAGGTGTTTGGCCACATTGTGATGGAGTCTGTGCTACATATGATGGGTCTGAGTGGTACTCCTTTTTTGTGAATCTTTGGAGTCGGTAGATCCACGGGCGTCACCAGGGTACAGTCTGTAATACAGCTGTCGATCAATGACTTCTTCCTTCTCCAACATCTGCAAGCAATCAATGATCTTCTTTTTGTACCCATTGGTGGGGTCTCGTTTTAGTAATTCGTAGGTTGCCGTGTCACTGAGTAGGCTGTTCACCTTAGCCTCTGTCCGCAGGCAGGATGTCGATGCTGTGGTCCTTCTCTAGAGCAACGATGGCCTTCCTTTCCTCTATCCTCAACCTAAATCAGTTGTAACCCTGTTCTCCGTGATGTGTTGAGGTGCATTTTTGTGACTGGGACTTTTTTTAGGATCCAGACGTGAGAAAATGAAGGTCTGGTTTTCAGTCAGGACACATCTGTTCTGATACCGATACTTTGTACGAAGTATTTGTGGCACTTGTTTTCTTTAACACACACAGAATTGTGGTGTGTGGCATTCTTTTCTCAAATCAGCCTGTGAATTCTCTTATTACAGCCAGAATATTGATTTAATCAATATCACAGGCCCCATACCTGATACTCAGTATAGCTCCTTTCTCTGTATCGGAGCCATTCAAAACTATCTGTATCAGTGCATCTCGAATTTTCAATACTTTTGATTGCCCAGCGTTGTTCTCTGTGTTCTGTGGCGTTCAGGTTCCCTCTGTGCGTCAGGACGAGGTGAAAGCGGCCGATGAAGTGAACAGAATCCTGAGTGATGTTCAAATGATGAAAGGAAAACAGGAAACCATCGACTCTCGGATCAGCGCCATGAAACAGTAAGAGACATGCCCCCCCAACGCCCGCACGCCCCCCTCAACGCCCACACACCCCCCTCCCAACGCCCACACGCCCCTCCAACACCAACGGCCCCCAACGCTCACGCCCCCCCAACGCCCACACCCCCCCCCTCCCAACGCCCACACGCCCCCCTCAACGCCCACACCCCCCCTCCCAACGCCCACACGCCCCCCCTCAACGCCCACACGCCCCCCCCAACCCTCAGTAACTACACGTGTCGTGTCGTGCGCAGGGAGAACGCTGCCCTCTGGAGGGAGGTGGCGAGTCTGCGACAGAAACACTCCCAGCAGCAAAAAGTCGTCAACAAGGTAAAACTACTGCGAAATACTGCAGTATATGTAGTACTGCAGTACAAAAACTACAGCTGTATATGTAGTACTGGGTACTACTGCATTTTTACTTTTGTGTGTTATTTTTTTTTACTGCAGATCTGTGTTTGTCAGTCCCCTGAGTACTGCAGTACTAAATACTGCAGTATTTACTGAAATACTTTGGTTCTGACTGAGTCTGTGTTTTGCAGCTGATCCAGTTCCTGATTTCTCTGGTTCAGAACAACATGGGCCTGAAGAGGAAAATGTGAGTCCTGAGCCGTTTCCAATCCAGCGGCTGCACGCTTGTGAGTGTGGTCTCAGTCTGCAGTCGAGGTGGTGCATACTCGCTGAGCCCTGAGTTCAGTCCGGGGATCACATGGCCATCTGTGAAATGGAACAGGTCCCGCCTCAGCTCAATGAGCCGGGTGGTCTGCTCCTTGTTCCCTAAAGACAAAAATATTATACTATTGCGACTAGTAATACTTGGAATTGGGACATGGCCAATGTTCCCCCTAATTTTTAATGTGTCTGAGCAAACACACTAACTCCCTGAGCGCTCCTTGGAGCCCTGTGCACGACATCCGAAATGCCCCCCCCCCGCGCAGCTCGCACTTTGCAGATATAAAAAAATGACCCCGCGGCTGAATAAAAAGCGGAGATCCGCTAAAAGCTCTTTCATCCCTGATTTACAGTGCATAAGTTTTCTTGTGCGCTGAGAATGTGCGAGAAGTGCACAGCTTAGAGTAAACGCTGGACATGGAGACGCTGTAGAATATCCAGCATTACAACAGCAAAGGAAATATAAGTGTAAGGGGAAAAGCATGTGAACGGTAATACAGGTGCCGTGAACTATGCCGTTACGGCCACCGTCACACATGTTTAGCGTAGTTTATGAAGAGTTTCATGTAGCATAGTTGCAGGTGAGGTGAACCAGTACGTATATTTTATAGTGAAGTCGCAACTGTCACATGGCGATGTTGCTGGCGAGTCCATCTTTGTAGTCATATCTCCTGCCGCGCTGTGCATGCTGGGGCTTTTGAGTGTGCATGTTTTCACGCTTGGTCCACGCCCCAATTTCCATGGAAATGACTGCGGTGTTCAGACCATGTCTTAACGGTGCAGGGGACAAAAAACGAATGGAACGGCGGTTGTCGTGCCGGATATGACGCACATCCCCCTCCAACCACGCTCACAAGCGTGCAGTCGCTGAATTGGAAAACGGCTCTGGTTTAGTCCTGGTTTAGTCCTGGTTAAATTCTGGTTCAGTCCCGGTTTAGTCCCAGTTTAGTCCTGGTTCTGACCCGGTCTCTGTCTCAGGCCTCTGATGTTGAACGATGGCAGTTCTGGACACTCCCTGCCCAAATACAGTCGCCCTCTGAGCCTGGAACATCTGCAGGTACAACACACACACTATACACACACACTACACACACACTACACACACACACTATATACACACACACACTATATACACACACTATATACACACACACTATATACACACACACACTATACACACACACACTATACACACACACTATACACACACACACTATACACTATACACACACTATACACTATACACACACACTATATACACACACACACTATATACACACACACACTATATACACACACACACACTATACACACACACACTATACACACACACACACTATACACACACATTACACGCACACTATACACGCACACTATACACGCACACTATACACACACACTATACACACACACACACACTATACACACACACACACACACACTATACACACACACTATACACACACTATACACACACACACTTTACACACACTATACACACACACACACACTATACACACACACTATACACACTATACACACACACTATACACACTATACACACACACTATACACACTATACACACACACTATACACACACACTACACACACTATACACACACACTACACACACACTATACACACACACACACTATACACACACACACACACACTATACACACACACTATACACACACACACACTATACACACACACACTATACACACACACTATACACACTATATACACACTATACACACACACTATACACACACACTATACACACACACTATACACACACACTATACACACACACTATACACACACACTATACACACACACTATACACACGCACACACACTATACACACACACACACTATACACACACACACACTATACACACACACTATACACACACTATACACACACACACACATACATATACACACACACATTATACACACAATTCTCTAAACCCCGCCCCTCTCTTTAGGCCGGCCTCTTCCCCTCAGACGCCGTGAGCTCTGGACCAATCATCTCTGACATCACAGACGTGGACACGCCCCCTGATGTCATCAGCGAATGGAACGAGCCCAGGTACTGGGTCCAGACCCGGTTCAGACCCGGTTTAGTCCTGGATTCTAAATGTAGTATTCATGTTCCTCAGTTCCCCAGAGGTCAAAGAGGAGCCGCAGGTGGAGACGCCGCTGTCCCCCACCACCTTCATCAACTCCATCCTCCAGGACGACTCAGCCAATCGTAGCACAGCAGGGACACAAGCACCGCCCACCAGCCACACCGGAGCCAATCAGAGCGCGCAGCCAAAGGGTGAGATGCCAGGTCAGGATGGGGGTCAGAGGAGAATGATTGACTGATCTCTGACTCCTCCCCCAGCAGTGACCCCGCCCATCACGGTGATGGTTCCTCCCAATGACCAATCAGAGCCCATCATCCAGTTCCCTTACAGCCAGTCAACAGCCAGCGCCGCAGGAAGCCCCACCCCCTCATCATCACCACAGAAAAGATGTCAAACCATCGCCTGCATTGACAGGTACTAAACCGGGACTAAACCAGGTCTAAACCTAACCTGGGAAATCCCAGGCTGCTTTCGTTCCTTCCGATCTGAAACACAGCCTGGCGACTATGGCAAGTGAGCTCTCCTGATTCTGGGAGCCAATCAGAGAGCGGGGAGGGGTGGAAAGACGGTGACACGGCCTACGTGACAAACAGAAACTTGTAGTTTGAACTGACAACTGACATGATTGGCTCTGGGCTACGTATACGCCACATGACAGACATTCATAACGCCCAATAAACGGCCGTTGGCGATCGTAAACCACACCTCCACTACGAGATATTCAGGAGGTGCTCCCAGACCATATCTCACTGTGATATGGTCTGGTGCAAACCAGGCAAGACTAAAGCAGGACTGCGTAGAAGTGTTCTGTGACGTCACCAAAGCGTCTGAGTCCAGTCAAATGAAGCTCACTAATGTTAGCAGGTACAGGGGGGAGTCTGGAGTTTATTTGAGGAACAGGATTTTTTTTTAATGGACAAAATGTTGAAGTCAAACCCCAGGATCTTGTTGTGGCTTCAGAACTTCTCAGAAGAACATCTCAGACCAAACTGAGGCTCACAGCAGCAGGAACACAAGTTAACCATGTCCATAAACAGTCTGTGGACTAAACCAGACCATGTGGACTCCATAGTCTCTTTCTGGTCTTGGTCTAAACCTGGTCTTGGTCTGTTTCAGGTCTGAGCTCCTGGACCATGTGGACTCCATAGACTCTGGTTTGGAGAACCTTCAGAACCTCCTGAACTGTCAGAGCTTCACCTTTGACACCGGGCCCATGCTCGAGGTACGCCACCTGCCTCAGGTACTACAGCAAATACTGCATAATACTGCAGTACTCTGGAGCGGAGGAATGTGTGGGGTCAGAGGGCGTTTCGGGGCATCAGCTGCCCCAAAGTCCTGGTTTTGGTTCTGACTTATTTGTCTCTAGTTTTTCAGTTCTCCGGCCGCAGAGTTCGACCTGGACTGCCTGGACACGGTACAAATACTTTTACTAGTACTGATGCAGTAGTACTCTGCAGTACTTGTGTTTACATGTTGTGATGTCACTTCCTGCAGCTTCTGTCGGAGCCGAGGGACGAGGGATTGAGCAGCGCCCCCACAGGTCAGTTTTTCAGCTTTTCAGTTTTGTCTCAATATTTAAGATTAGAAAAGTGTTTTTAAAAGTGTTTGTGTTTCCAGGGAAGCAGCTGGTGCAGTACACGCCCCTCTCGCTGCAGGAGCCAATCACGTCTCTGGAAGACGTTCTGGGGGAGGATCCTGATGCCCTGCTGCCCTCCGACCCCTGACCCCGCTTTGTTTTTCCTAAGTTTTAGTTTGGGCGCTCAGAACCGATCCTCCCACACAAGGAAAAGTCTGTCAAAGCAAAGAGGTTTTAAACGTTTATAAAAATGCATTTGTACAATTATTTTAAAGAAGCTATCCAGACGTTTCACTGAATAAAACTCTAGACTTCGTGCCAGGACTCGGTTTAGACCCGGTTTGGGGTTATGGACTGTTACTGTGTGGCCTCTGATAGAACATGAAGTGACCAGAGCAAGAATGATCGATTGACCGGCTCTGAGCACCTGCATGGTTTCATGTTTTAATCTTTCTGTATAATAAAGGTATTTTTGAAGTTTATTATGAAAAGTATTTAATGTTACCATGGCAACACAGCGCTGAAAAACGTTAAACGAATAAAAATAAACAAGACTGATGCTTTTCATTTACAACTATGAACAATTCCACTGAACAGAGATTTCAGGTTCTTTAGAAAAGTCCGGACTCTAAACTGAATCCTGCAGGACGCTCAGGTGAACAGCCGGACGGTCCCGTCAGCTCCGGAGCTGAACACCCAGGGCTGCGAGGGGTGAAAGGTCACATCCAGGACTCCGAGGTCATGAGTGATCACATGACCCTTCAGAACCTTCACCGGGACAATCAGCGGGTTCTGCAGCAGGTCACTGAAGATCAGAGCAGAAACAGATTTTACACAGGAACATTTCACCAAACACAAAACTGAGGGTGGGTCAGGCTGTCGGGGGCGGGGTTTTACCTGAAGACCGTCCCGTGACACACGATGACAGAGCCGTCGTCTGAGGCTGAAGCGAAAAGTGGATACGAGCGAGAGAACGCCACAGAACGCACCGCCCTCCGGTGGTGTCTGAGAGAAAGAGCATTTATGAAGAATTGTCCTCAGTGTCGTGTGTGTTCAGTGTTCGGTGTGTGTACCTCAGAGTCTTGTACGGTTTGGAGCTCAGGTCGAGGTCAAACCAGCTCAGTCTGCAGTCGTAGCTGCCGCAGATCACATGATCTCCTGAAGAACACAAACATCTTTAATCCAAATACAGATCAGCAAAAGCTCTGCTTTTAGGATGCGAAGAGCGCAAGATTTATAGAAATGACGCCTCTAGTCCTGGTTGTCTCGTACCTCCGGGGTGCACGGCGATGCTGGAGATCCACTTGGCGTTGCCCTGGAGCTTCTTGCTCAGTTCCTGCTTGAGGAGGTTGTAGATGCGGACGCTGCGCTGTGTGGCCAACAGGAAGTAGGGTCTGATTGGATGGAAGGCCACGCTCTGGACCAATCCCTTGTTTTTGCTGAAGGGGCTCTGGCTCCGCCTCCTGCTCACCTGGTGGATCAGGACCTGCAGGTGACTGTTGTGATCCGGCATCACCGCAGCAACGTAATCCCCTTTGGAGTGCCAGGTCACCTGGGAAATGGGCTGTGGGGGAGGGAGGGTTAGATCGAAGTCAGAGTCCTGGTTCAGTCCTGGTTCAGTCTCTTACTTTGGGGTGTTGGATTTTAACCCGGATGCCCTGCAGAAGCTCCTCCCCCTCTGTATTGCTCCAGACAACAGGCCCCTCCCCTGTGACTGGCTCCGCCTCCTCAGATAAAAGCCGCTCTGTTGCCGTGGCAACCTGTTTATCCGCCGCAGTCAAGGGAGGAGTCACGAGCAGCACCTCAGAACCCCTGAAAAACCAGACCAAGACCAGGGTTAGACCAGGGACCAGACCAGGGACAAGACCAGACCAGGGACCAGAGACCAGACCAGAGACCAGGGACCAGAGACCAGACCAGGGACCAGACCAGACCAGAGACCAGAGACCAGACCCATGAAGCTCCAGGGGCCCCTGCAGGTCTGGAGTCCTTCAGATGTTTCTTGTGCTTCAGCTTCGGTCTGGGCCTCATGTTTTCAGGTTTTAGTGGAAGAATTCTGAAACATTTATGTTAAAACTTTTGGGCCGTTTCAGCTGAAGGTCTGAGGGCCAAACCATGAAGAGTCCCGGTCCAGTCTCGGTCCAGTCCTGGTCCGGGCCCGGTCCAGGCCCAGTCTCTTACACGGCGAGGGCGACCAGGCTCAGGTTCTGATTGGGGTTCCAGACGGCGCTCTTTATGGCTCCGCCCACCTCCACCTTCTTCACACATCGTCCTGACCACACCTCCCAGAAACGAGCCGAGCCGTCATCACCTCCTGCAGGAGGAGCAGAGGAGGAGGTGAGGAGGAGGAGCAGAGGAGGAGGAGCAGAGGAGGTGGTGAGGAGGAGCAGAGGAGGAGGTGAGGAGGAGGAGCAGAGGAGGTGGTGAGGAGGAGGAGGTGAGGAGGTCAGCAGTTTATGTTTTTTAGGTGTTTTAAGTTTTAAGAAACATTTGTTTGTCAAACAATAAAATATAATTAAGATTAAGAATTTATTGATCTCACACATATTGATCTGTGACTTTTAAATCGATACAAAACTCCTGAACAAAAGAAGGAGCAAAAACCTTTAAATGCAACAATCCTGAACGCGGACAGAACGCGGACAGAACGCGGTCAGAACGCGGTCAGAAAGCGGACAGAACGCGGTCAGAACGCGGACAGAACGCGGACAGAACGCGGACAGAACGCGGACAGAACGCGGTCAGAACGCGGACAGAACGCGGTCAGAACGCGCACAGAACCGGGACAGAACGCGGTCAGAACGCGGACAGAAAGCGGACAGAACGCGGACAGAACGCGGTCAGAACGCGGACAGAAAGCGGTCAGAACCCGGACAGAACCCGGACAGAACGCGCACAGAACGCGCACAGAACGCGGTCAGAAAGCGGACAGAACGCGCACAGAACGCGGTCAGAACGCGGTCAGAACGCGGTCAGAACGCGGACAGAACGCGGTCAGAACGCGGACAGAACGCGGACAGAACGCGGACAGAAAGCGGTCAGAACGCGCACAGAACGCGCACAGAACGCACACAGAACGCGGTCAGAACCCGGACAGAACGCGCACAGAACGCGGTCAGAAAGCGGACAGAACGCGGTCAGAACGCGGTCAGAACGCGCACAGAAAGCGGTCAGAAAGCGGTCAGAAAGCGGAGAGAACGCGGTCAGAACGCGGACAGAACGCGGACAGAAAGCGGTCAGAACGCGGTCAGAACGCGGACAGAAAGCGGACAGAAAGCGGACAGAACGCGGTCAGAACGCGGTCAGAACGCGGACAGAAAGCGGTCAGAAAGCGGTCAGAACGCGGACAGAACGCGGACAGAACGCGGACAGAACGCGCACAGAACGCGCACAGAACGCGCACAGAACGCGGACAGAACGCGGTCAGAACGCGGACAGAAAGCGGTCAGAACGCGGTCAGAACGCGGACAGAACGCGGACAGAACGCGGTCAGAACGCGGTCAGAACGCGGTCAGAACGCGGACAGAAAGCGGACAGAAAGCGGACAGAACGCGGTCAGAACGCGGTCAGAACGCGGACAGAAAGCGGACAGAACGCGGTCAGAAAGCGGTCAGAAAGCGGTCAGAACGCGGACAGAACGCGGTCAGAACGCGGACAGAACGCGCACAGAACGCGCACAGAACGCGCACAGAACGCGGACAGAACGCGGTCAAAACGCGGACAGAAAGCGGACAGAAAGCGGTCAGAACGCGGACAGAACGCGGTCAGAACGCGGACAGAACGCGGACAGAACGCGGACAGAACGCGGACAGAACGCGGTCAGAACGCGGTCAGAACGCGGACAGAACGCGGTCCGCTGTGTCCTGCAGAAGTTCGGGTCTGTGATGATGATGACGCCGCCATCATCATCCCCCCCCCCCCCCCCCCCCCATGGTTAAAAGTTGTGAAATGTCTAAACTGAGCATTTGCGATCCTTTTCTGCGTTACAAAAAATCGGAGCTCAAACGGGCGAGTTTGAACAAGGCACCTTATTGACGTCAGATCGAAAAAATAAATGCAAATGCAGTTCCACCCCCGTCTGTCTGTACTCAGCGTCTCTGTAAATCACGCCCAGAGAGTTTGGACTGTGAATGCGCTAGGCAATGCGAAATGCGTTTTTTTATTTGCCTGGAGGCACGTCCGAGTGTTTCTAGGCTCGGAAGTCCTTTATCTGAGCCTCTGGACCTTTGAACAGCAGTGGTTTCATTTTATTTTCTGTGGAAATGTGTTTATTTTTTAATGGAACGCTTCAAATCTCTCCCCCCGTGCAAAAACAAGGAAATGGATCAGCTGTGGGCTCTGAGCGGAGAGTTTGGCCACGCCCCCACCCTCTACTATTGGCCATCTCTTTTCTCCTCATTTGCATTCAAGCAACAACGCCCAGAATAAAGAGTTTGAGAGTGACATTTATGACTCTCTCATCTTATCTCTGTTTCTCATTCAGTGAGTGTTGATTTTGAAGAAGCATTCATTTACAGTATTAGGGAACCATTAAGGAGCCATATAAAAGCATCAACAAGTACCATGGCATGGGATATTTAAAGTCACTTTACCTGCTACTTATTTATTTAACCACCACTGTCCATCCCTGCACTGTTCACAATCATCTGAGTCACTTTATTGTAGTGATATTATATATGACTGAACTGGAGTCACTTTTGTTCACTGCTCACAATCAAAGACATTTATTGTGCAGCGTTCCTGTGCCTTTTAACCTTACACTGTTGTGTTTTTTAGTTGATTGTACAGACTTATTATTATTTATCTTCATTTTGATGCATGCTCTTTTTCCAACTGTTTCTGAAACTTGTGTTGTGACACTGCAGTTTCCCCATTGTGGGACAAATAAAGGATTATCTGATCAATCAAACCACAATCAAACCTTCAGAATGTCTTTATAAACAAACCATCCTCACTGTCGACGCTCTGAGTAAACCATCAGATCAATCAATCTTACATTATTATTCAAGATCATTAATAATGTGGCACCTCCACCACTGAAAAAGTTTGTCAAATTGACATCTGAGCAAACGGACCGCCGGGTCAGCGGTCCGGTCCGCCGGGTCAGCGGTCCGGTCCGCCGGGTCAGCGGTCCAGTCCGCCGGGTCAGCGGTCAGTGGAGAAAGTACAAAACCCAAACGTAAAACACCGGGACAATCTGCATTTTGTGTTCAAACAATCTCAAAAACGATCAAACTTCCCACTGAGCGAAAACTGTGCAAAGAGTCAATCAATATGAGATCAATACAAACCTGTCGGTGACAAACCTGAGGAATCCATTGACCTCATGAAAATGAACCTTTGATGAAATAGAAATGCTCTGAATGTTTGTGTCTCTGAAAAGTCGAAGAGCTAAAGTCTGGAACAAAGAGTCTGTTCAATGATTTTGATTAATGCTCCTGTACACGGTCCTGTCTAATCAATCAAAGAAATCCATCCATCCATCCATCCATCCATAAAGAAAGAAAGCAAGAAAGAAAGAAAGAAAGAACGAACGAACGAACCCTGTTGGAAATCCTCCTCCCCAAACCCTCTGACCCGAGTTCAGTCCCGGTTTAGTCCCGGTCTAGTCCTGGTTTTAGTCCCGGTCTAGTCCCGGTCTAGTCTCGGTCTAGTCCCGGTTTAGTCCTGGTTTTAGTCCCGGTCTAGTCCCGGTCTAGTCCCGGTTTAGTCCCGGTCTAGTCCCGGTCTAGTCCCGGTCTAGTCCCGGTCTAGTCCCGGTCTAGTCCCGGTTTTAGTCCCGGTTTTAGTCCCGGTTTTAGTCCCGGTCTAGTCCCGGTTTTAGTCCCGGTCTAGTCCCGGTCTAGTCCCGGTCTAGTCCCGGTCTAGTCTCGGTCTAGTCTCGGTCTAGTCCTGGTTTTAGTCCCGGCCTAGTCCCGGTCTAGTCCCGGTCTAGTCCTGGTTCGGGGACTGACCTGACAGGAGCCACTGTCCACAGGGGGAGGGGCTGATGGTTCGGACCAAACCCTCGTGACCTCGATAAACCTGAAACATTTAAACATTTAAACACAGTGGTACCTCACCTTACCAAAGACCCTTCATACCAAAAATCTAAGTTACCAAACGCCTTCACGTTAAATTTTGGTCTCTAGATACGAAAGAAAATTCAAGTTACGAAACGCGAAATCTCAAAAATTCGAGTAATGCGCGCTCAGATGCACACCCCGCTGATAGAACCAGAGCCAGCCCCAGGGAAAACCCCGCGGTGGTGCCCGCTCAAAGAGCACCTTTCTCAGCCTCTTAGCTCTAGCGCGGAGACAGGAGCACCGCGAGCACGAGATAGAACCGCGAGCACGAGATAGAACCGCGAGCACGAGATAGAACCGCGAGCACGAGATAGAACCGCGAGCACGAGATAGAACCGCGAGCACGAGATAGAACCGCGAGCACGAGATAGAACCGCGAGCACGAGATAGAACCGCGAGCACGAGAGTGCGAGATAGAACCGCGAGCGCGAGATAGAACCGCGAGCGCGAGATAGTAGTAGTAGTAACAAACACGAAGCCCGAGCCACAAACCGAACACGCACAAACCAACGCAAAAGCCGCACGAAACCAGCGAAGAGCCACACCGGGTGATTTAATCCTGGTCCAGTCCCGGTTTAGTCCAGGTTTAGACCTGGTTTAGTCCTGGTCTAGTCTCTTAGCCAATCAGGACGCAGAACACAATGTTACGCTATAAAAAAAAAAAAAAAAACAACTTGGAACGGATCAGGTCTTTTCCATTGAAACAGCGACTCAACTTACAAAACCACTTCTGGAACAAATTCATTTGGTAAAGTGAGGTTACACTATATTTAAACATTTTCATTCAAATATTAGATTTTATTATTTAGAATTATAGATTACAGTGGTATCAATCAATCAATCAAACAATATTTATAAGGAGCTTTTCATACAAAATTGTAGCACAAAGCGCCTTACAGTGGTCAAGGATTAGCAGATTGACCTTTATTGATCTCGCACAGGAGAAGTTGTTTCTATATTTGACCCGGGGACCATCCCCATGATTTTGTTTTGTAATTTATGCTTTGGTCAGGACCTCAGCTGGAGGATTTTACCTGGAGCATGTTTGGGTTGGTGGGGGAAACCGGAGTGCCCGGAGCAAACCCACCCAGACACGGGGAGAACATGCAAAACTCCACACAGAAAGGCCCAGGCGACCCGAACCTTCTTGCTGTGAAGCATGAGTGCTAACCACTCAGCCACTGTGCTGCCAGGGAAAAAAAAAAATAATAATAATAATAATAATTTGTTCCAGAAGTGGTTTCGTAATGTGAATTTTTCGTAAGTTGAGTAGCTATTTCAATGGAAAAAGCCATGCAAGTTTTTTTTTTTTTATAGTGTGAGGAGGGGACCGCGGCGAGGAGGGGACCGCGGCGAGGAGGGGGACCGCGGCGAGGGGGGGGGCCGCACGCAGTCCAAGCGCATGAACGAACGCAGGTAAGAGACGCGGTGGTTCAGACCTGGTTTAATCCGGGTCTAGAGGAGGCACGGTTTGAGCCCCGCGCCGGGTCATGCTGCGCTATCACACACGTGTCCCCCCTCCCCCCACACTTCACTGTTAATACATTTTGTCTGAGTGTTTAAACAGAGACAAATGTGAGAAAAGCGTAGTATGTGTGTGGCTCAGCGTTTGTGGCTCTTTGGTGCCGCTGTATAAATATTTATCGGAAATATTTGATCAAATTTAGATTGAAACAATTACATATAAATCCAGATTTAAAAACAACCACAGGCGGCACCGAGTCATGTTCAAGTTCTGTTCGGGTTCTGTTCTCAGAAACTAAAGAAAAACTGAAACAAGTCGAGGTTCTGAAACACAAACTCGTTCGGTTCAGTTGGTTACACTTTCTCCACCCACCCGACCCGAACCACCCGACCCACCCACCCGACCCGAACCACCCACCCGACCCGAACCACCCGACCCGACCCGAACCACCCGACCCGAACCACCCGACCCGAACCACCCACCCGACCCGAACCACCCACCCGACCCGAACCACCCGACCCGAACCGAACCACCCGACCCGAACCACCCGACCCGACTCGAACCACCCGACCCGAACCACCCACCCGACCCGAACCACCCACCCGACCCGAACCACCCGACCCGAACCACCCACCCGACCCGAACCACCCGACCCGAACCACCCGACCCGAACCACCCGACCCGAACCGAACCACCCGACCCAAACCACCCGACCCGAACCACCCGACCCGAACCACCCGACCCGAACCACCCGACCCGAACCACCCACCCGACCCGAACCGAACCACCCGACCCAAACCACCCGACCCGAACCACCCACCCGACCCGAACCACCTGAACCGACCCGACTTTTCCCTTGTGGATCAATAAAGTTTGTCTAAGTTAAAGCGGTACTACACTCTGAGCGGTACCGGGTCAGAACGGTACTACACTCTGAGCGGTACCGGGTCAGAGCGGTACTACACTCTGAGCGGTACCGGGTCAGAGCAGTACTACACTCTGGGTCTGGTACCATGCTCTGTGTGGTGGGGAACGGCTGCAGGTCTCGGGGGCGCGGCAGTTTGGGAATCAGGTCCTCTGGGTCCACGTTCACCTGGAACAGAGGTCACAGGTCACACAGAGGTCACACAGAGGTCACACAGAGGTCACACAGAGGTCACACAGAGGTCACACAGAGGTCACACAGAGGTCACACAGAGGTCAGAGGTCACACAGAGGTCACAGGTCACACAGAGGTCACAGGTCACACAGAGGTCACACAGAGGTCACACAGAGGTCACACAGAGGTCACACAGAGGTCACAGGTCACTCACTCTCATCTTCCTCTGTCGGGGGCACAGGTAGAGGTCGAGGCAGCGCTCGAAGCGTTCGTTGATGAATCGCTCAAACGCCGGGACCTGACGCAAACTCGAGAACTTCCTGGGAACAAACGGCAACTTCCTGTCCTCAGGGTCCTGCTGCTCCCACAGCGCCCTCTGCAGGACACACACAAAATAAATATAAACAAAAACATCTGGGGCAGTAGTATTACAGTAGTAGTATTTGCAGTAGTAGTAGTAGTATTTGCAGTAGTAGTAGTAGTATTTGCAGTAGTAGTAGTAGTTGCAGTAGTAGTAATAGTAGTATTGTAGTTGTAGTAGTACTGCAGTAGTAGTACCTCCTCAGGGGTCAGCAGGTACTCTGGCGGGGGGTTGTAGCTCTCCTCGTGGCCGGGCAGGGGTACTCTGGGGGCGGGGACGTGCAGGTGCAGGTCTCTGGCTCCGCCCTCCTCCGCCCACAGGTCGTAGTACCGCCCCCTGGTGTCCTCCTCCGAGCGCCGCGGTTTGATCCAACCCATCTTTATGGCATGGACCAATTTGGACACCTGAAGAAGACGGGGACAGACGGGGACAGACGGGGACAGGGACGGGCGGGGACAGGGACGGGCGGGGACAGGGACAGGCAGGGACAGACGGGGACAGGGACAGACGGGGACAGGAACAGACGGAGACAGGGACGGGCGGGGACAGGGACGGGCGGGGACAGGGACAGACGGGGACAGGGACAGACGGGGACAGGGACGGACGGGGACAGGGACGGACGGGGACAGGCAGGGACAGACGGGCACAGGGACAGGGACAGACAGGGATGGGCGGGGACAGGGACGGGCGGGGACGGGGACAGGCAGGGACAGACGGGGACAGGGACAGACGGGGACAGGGACAGACGGAGACAGGGACAGACGGAGACAGGGACGGGCGGGGACAGGGACGGGCGGGGACAGGGACGGGCGGGGACAGGGACAGACGGGGACAGGGACGGGCGGGGACAGGGACGGACGGGCACAGGGACAGACAGGGATGGGCGGGGACAGGGACGGACGGGGACAGGCAGGGACAGACGGGGACGGGCGGGGACAGGGACAGACGGGGACAGGGACGGGCGGGGACAGGGACGGGCGGGGACAGGGACGGGCGGGGACAGGGACGGGCGGGGACAGGGACGGGCGGGGACGGGGACAGGCAGGGACAGGGACAGGCAGGGACAGGGACAGGCAGGGACAGGGACAGGCAGGGACAGGGACAGGCAGGGACAGGGACAGGCAGGGACAGACGGGGACAGGGACGGGCGGGGACAGGGACGGGCGGGGACAGGGACAGACGGGGACAGGGACAGACGGGGACAGGGACGGGCGGGGACAGGGACGGGCGGGGACAGACGGGCACAGGGACAGGGACAGACAGGGATGGGCGGGGACAGGGACGGGCGGGGACGGGGACAGACGGGGACAGGGACAGACGGGGACAGGGACGGGCGGGGACAGGGACGGGCGGGGACAGGGACAGACGGGGGCAGGGACGGGCGGGGACAGGGACGGGCGGGGACAGGGACAGACGGGGACAGGGACGGGCGGGGACAGACGGGCACAGGGACAGGGACAGACAGGGATGGGCGGGGACAGGCGGGGACAGGGACGGGCGGGGACGGGGACAGACAGGGACGGGGACAGGCAGGGACAGGCGGGGACAGGGACGAGCAGGGACGGGGACAGGATGTAAAGTCGTATGTGACAGTCAGAATAAAGAATATGAACCCTGAAGCCCTGAAGTACTACAGTAAAAGTACTACAATTACTACCATAGAAGTACTACAGTAAAAGTACTACAATTACTACCATAGAAGTACTACAGTAAAAGTACTACAATTACTACCATAGGACCCTCAACACGATTGATACTCGTTTTTCACAGAGGAGTGCCGCTCGCAGTGTGTCCGGACGGTACTTTTGCTGCTGGATATGCGAGGGACTCGTATCGTGCGTGGCAAGTCGTATGTTTGGCACCAATGTACCTGGAGGATGTGGAGGATATTTACGTATTCGGATTTCTGATAGCTGGACATCTGTTAATTGGCCTGGGATTGTCCAGGATCTAGCGCAAAATTTGTAAGCTGGCAGCAAGTAAAGAATCCCCCAAGCTGTCTGCAGAAATTTTGAGCCACTGTGAAGCCATGGGAGATCTCGTGAAAGGATTACATCAGAAAGTGGGACAGGTTGAGGACCTTTTGGAAGGATTTCAACCAAAGGAAACATCTCGACGTTTGGATATCATCACGGGCATGGTTACAGAACTGTGTAAAGCCAACGCAGCGCAGTCTGTGCGCCAAGAGGAACTAATGAGATCTCTCATGAATCTTCATGGCGATATGAAGATGGGGGTCTGGCAAAACCCAAGCTCAATCTAAATTGTTCACCTGGGTCTCTAAAAATGTATTTCATCATGCTAAATTAATCCCTTTGGATAAATTATGTCTCCCTGTGAAAATCTGTGTGGCTCCAACAGTTATCTGTGTTTTGACTTCGCCTCCCTGCATGAACACTCCAAGGCCACAGATGTGGTTTGTTATCTGGACTCTACATAAACATGGCACACACTATTTGGACTCCACTCATACTGACATGATTAAGTAAAATGTTCCCTGTCTTTTAGTAAAGGTTTGATCTCTGCTCTTGGTTCAATCAATTTAATTGATTTCCAATCTGATCCCCCCACACCCTTCCTTCTGTTACCAAAGAAAAAGATCACCGTATGTTATATCTCCAATTGTTTTTCTGTCATTACATGTTGTTAAATTGTCACTGAGTGTATTGCATCTTTTCTACTCTGCATCTCCCAGTCGGCGGCGCGCGCATGTACGTGGCCCCTCCCCCTAGCCGCTCTATCACTGTCCTGCCTGGGTTAGGGTTAGTGGGGAAACAGAATTTCAACTTCACTCTATGTACATGAATGTTTTCGACAAATAAAGCAAACTATGACTATAGAAGTACTACAGTAAAAGTACTACAGTAAAAGTACTACAGTAAAAGTACTACAGTAGAAGTACTGCAGTAAAAGTACTGCAGTAGAAGTACTGCAGTAGAAGTACTACAATAAAAGTACTACAATAAAAGTACTACAATAAAAGTACTACAGTAAAAGTACTACAATAAAAGTACTACAGTAGAAGTACTACAGTAGAAGTACTACAGTAAAAGTACTACAGTAAAAGTACTACAGTAAAAGTACTACAGTAAAAGTACTACAGTAAAAGTACTACAGTAGAAGTACCTTCTCCTTCTCGAGGAGTGAGGGGATGAAGCTGCGTTTGTCACTCGGGCGGTTGGTCACAGGATGAATCATCACGTCACAGCTGAAGAAGTCCACAGAGGGCTGAAGACCGAGACCGGGACCGAGACCGGGACCGAGACCGGGACCGGGACCGAGACCGGGACCAGGACCGGGACCAGGACCAGAGGAGAGGAGCAGAGAGAGAAACATGTTTAGTTGTTTTATTCAAAGGTCAAAAGTAATGTGTGTTGTGTTGTGTGTGTGTGTGTGTTGTGTGTGTTGTGTGTGTGTGTGTTGTGTGTGTGTGTTGTGTGTGTTGTGTGTGTGTGTGTTGTGTGTTTGTGTGTTGTGTGTGTTGTGTCTGTGTTGTGTTGTGTTGTGTGTGTGTTGTGTTGTGTGTGTTGTGTGTGTGTGTGTTGTGTGTGTTGTGTGTGTGTGTTCTGTTGTGTGTGTTCTGTGTGTGTGTGTGTGTGTTGTGTGTGTTGTGTGTGTGTGGTGTGTGTGTGTGGTGTGGTGTGGTGTGGTGTGTGTGTGTGTGTGTGTGTGTGTGTGTGTGTGTGGTGTGTTGTGTGTGGTGTGTTGTGTGTGTGTGGTGTGGTGTGTTGTGTTGTGTGTGTGTGGTGTGTTGTGTTGTGTGTGTGTTGTGTGTTGTGTTGTGTGTGTTGTGTGTGTGTGTGTGTTGTGTGTGTGTGGTGTGTTGTGTTGTGTGTGGTGTGTTGTGTGGTGCGTTGTGTGTGTGTGTGGTGTTGTGTGTGGTGTGTTGTGTGTGGTGTGTTGTGTGTGGTGTGTTGTGTGTGGTGTGTTGTGTGTGGTGTGTGTTGTGTTGTGTGTGTGTGTGTGTGTTGTGTGTGGTGTGTGGTGTGTTGGGTAGTGTGTGTTGTGTGTTGTGTGTGTGTGTTGTGTTTGTGTGTTGTGTTTGTTGTGTGTTGTGTTGTGTGTGTGTGTTGTGTTGTGTGTGTGTGGTGTGGTGTGTTGTGTGTGGTGTGGTGTGTTGTGTGTGGTGTGTTGTGTGTGTGGTGTGTGTGTGTGTTGTGTGTGTGTGTTGTGTGTGTTGTGTGGTGTGTGTGTGTTGTGTGTGTTGTGTGGTGTGTTGTGTGTTGTGTGTGTGGTGTGTGTGGTGTGTTGTGTTGTGTGTGTGTGTGTGTGGTGTGTGGTGTGTTGTGTTGTGTGTGTTGTGTTGTGTGTGTTGTGTGTTGTGTTGTGTTGTGTGTGTGTTGTGTTGTGTGTGTTGTGCGTGTTGTGTTGTGTTGTATGTTGTGTGACCTGGTGCTCGGTGAAGTTCACGTCTCCAAACTGTCCTTTCTGGAGCCGTTTCACCAGCTCCACCTGCTCCTCTGACAGAACCACATCCCGCCCCGTCTGAGGGTCCTGCACCGTCCTCCTGCGACGCACAACAACACACATTATACACACACGATACACACAACACACACGATACACACAACACACACGATACACACAACACACATTATACACACAACAACACAACACACATTATACACACATACACACAACACACATACACACAACACACATTATACACACAACAACACAACACACATACACACAACACATATTATACACACAACACACATTATACACACAACACACATTATACACACAACACACATTATACACACCACATGATACACACAACACACACGATACACACAACACACACGATACACACAACACACACGATACACACGATACACACAACACACATACACACAACACACAACACACATGATACACACAACACGATACACACAACACGATACACACAACACGATACACACAACATACACACAACAACACACATTATACACACAACAACACACATTATACACACAACAACACAACACACATTATACACACAACAACACAACACACATTATACACACAACAACACACATACACACAACACACATTATACACACAACACACATACACACAACACACATACACACCACATGATACACACAACACAACACACAGGATACACACAACACACAGGATACACACAACACACATTATACACACAACAACACAACACACACGATACACACACGATACACACAACACACACGATACACACAACACACACGATACACACAACACACACGATACACACAACACACGATACACACAACACACACGATACACACAACACACACGATGCACACAACACGATACACACAACATACACACAACAACACACATTATACACACAACAACACACATTATACACACAACAACACACATTATACACACAACACACACGATACACACACAACACACACGATACACACACAACACACACGATACACACACAACACACACGATACACACACAACACACACGATACACACACAACACACACGATACACACACAACACACAACACACAACACACAGAAGCCGTGTCCCAGTTCCCAGAGTGCACAGTTCGGAGTGTGGTTTGAAGGGCATGTGCGTCACATTCAGTGCGACGACTGCTGTCCCATTTCGTTTTTGTCACATGCACAGTTAACACGCGTTCCGAAGACCGCAGTCGTTTCCATGGAAATCGGGGCGTGGACCAAGCGCGTGAAAAAGCACACTTCGCACTCTCATATTTCCCAGCATGCACCGCGCACTACTTCTTCGCCGACGCCAATGCAGTCCGCGGAGTGCACTCAGGGCTGAGCAAGTATGCACAGTCTTGGCTGCAGTCTGAGTGCCCTTCAGACCACCTTCTGAACTGTGCACTGTGGGAAGTGGGACACGGCTCTTACACAAACGCACTCACCAGAAGGAGGG
Source organism: Paratrypauchen microcephalus (assembly GCA_036785185.1). Taxonomy (NCBI): domain Eukaryota; kingdom Metazoa; phylum Chordata; class Actinopteri; order Gobiiformes; family Gobiidae; genus Paratrypauchen; species Paratrypauchen microcephalus. The sequence continues at coordinate 321,934 of JAVJIX010000210.1, forward strand.
ATCGTCCATCTTGGCGAGGAAGGTGTCCAGTTCGTCTTTGGAGCGCAGAGGTTTGAGGATCTTTTTTCCATCCAGGTCGTAGCCGACGTGAGGGAAGTCTGCGTACCACGCCATCGGAACATTCCCCACCGTGTTCCTGATGTCCTGCAGGACCGGGTCAGAAGAAATCAGACCCTTATCCAAACCTAACAAGTATTTAAACTGACTCGTCATGTTTCTCAGGTACAGAGCAGAGCCGACAAGAAGCGTACAGAACCAACAAGAACTGTACAGAACCCAGAAAAATTGAGAAATACCTTTCCTGAATGCGTTTAGAATGATCTGGAGCTGGATCAGAACAAGTATAAGAGCACAGAAACACCACTGAGGAACTGAACCAGGACTAAGGTCGTTTTCACACCAGGAAAGTCCGATAGTTCACTTGCTTTGGTCCGGACCAAATGTTTTTTTTATTTTGGTGCGGTTCTTTCACTGCAGTTTTTCCCCAAGTGAACTAACGTCTATAAACAAAAGCACATGTGCTGAGGTCGCTCAGACGTTGGACAAAAATGAGCCGTGTCCAAACCTGGAAGGAGGAGAATAACGGTGTTACGTGCCGTTTTCAATCTAGCCTTAGTGATATGATAGCAGGAGAAGTTCAATTTGTCAACTGGACCAAGTTTGTTTGGTTGAAAACGTTTCGCCGCTCATCCGAGAGGCTTCGTCAGCTCTAATAAGAATACTGGTAAGACACTTGCTTATATCTTGCTGTAGGGAGGAGCTACCTAGCTAACTACTTTCCGGAACTATCTCATTGGTATCATTGGTTGCTTTGATTGATTGCTATCATGGATTCTACCTGGACGACTGAGGGACTTTTCATGCATCCTTAGTGATATGGTTTGCTCAGTTTTTACAGTTGACACAAATGTTTGAGCAGCATCGTGAGGTTTACACTATTTTACAATCAATTTACAAACGACAAAGACACAGGACAAGACGCCTACGGAGGACAGAACTCATGTGAGCATCAAGTTCTGACTCTTGCTCTTCACACAAAACTTAAGTAAGACTCGTAAGTTTCGTTTTGTTTCTTCAGCCTCGGTTTCCCATAATGCTCGACATACGACGGGAGCTCGTGAAGTACAAAAAGCCAACTTGTGTCAGATCGAGTCCGGTCTGCATTCTCACCTCAAACGAACCGCACCAGAGTTCGTATGGAACCGTGCCGAGACCGAGCTTTTTAGGTGGTCTCGGTCCGCTTGTTTGCTCCGGATCGAGACTTTTGGTTTTTATTCACACCAGAACAAAAGGTCCGAATCAAAGGAACAAACGAACTCTGGTTCATTTTAAACAAAACAAACAAGGTGTGAAAATGACCTAAGACCAGGACCAGTGTTGTATAAAGTAGTGGAAAATCAAACTCAAGAAAAAGTATAGGTTCCCCTCCCAAAAATGACTTTGGTAAAAGTCCAAGTCACTGAAATGTTACTGGAGTAAAAGTCTTAAAGTATCTGGAACTTCTTCTACTTAAGTATGACAAGTAATGTAAACATAAATGTACTCAAGTAATGTCATTAAAAGTACAGTGAACCCTCGCTGTATCGCGGTTCACTCTTCGCGGCCTCGCTGTTTCGCGGATTTTTTTTTCCAATTTTTTTTTTTTTTTTTCCCCAATTTTTTTTATAGTGTAACTTTTTTTTACAGTGTAACATTCTGTCCTGCGCCCTGATTAGCTAAGAGACTAGACCAGGACTAAACCAGGTCTAAAGCAGGTCTAAACCAGGACTAAACCAGGTCTAAACCAGGTCTAAACCAGGACTAAACCAGGTCTAAACCAGGTCTAGACCAGGGATGGTAGGGACAGAGTCTCTGATTTCGTTCACGAGAGCGCCTGGGTGACAGGAGGTGTGGCCTTTGTTTACTTGCACGAGCCATGGAAGAGACTGAGTGCGAGCCGGACCATGGAAGAGCCAAGAATCAACATGGACGGGCTTGGCGCCTGGCCGCGCGGCGTCCGGGGGAGCCACATTCGAGGGAGCCGCAGCGGGGGGAGGACACTCGCGCGCACAGAGGAGACAGTGGCTCTTCCCCGTGAGAGGACGAGAGGACGAACCCGACCCCGTCCTAGAGAACTGTGGAGTATTGGCGACGCATTGATAGCGGTCTGATTTTGGAGCCGGGGTGAAATGCAACCAACTCTTGTGAGCGCAGGTTAGTCTTACCTGGTCTTGTGGTGCTCAGAGGCGTCTGTTAGCGGTTTGGCACTGTTAGCATTGGCTTGAGTCTTGCCCAAAATGATATCCAGGTCGCTTTCCACTCGACTTTCGCACATGGCATGGATATGTGGTACCAAAACAAACACACGTGTCCGCGCGCACGTGTCCGCGCGCACGTGTCCGCGCGCACGTGTCCGCGTGTCACGTGCCCCCCCCCCACTATTAATATATTTTAATGAAAATCTACAAAAGTTTGAGTGTTTAAACAAGAGAAAAATGTTAATACCAGTCTCAGAAAGGTGTATAATGTGTCTGGTGAAGCGTTTTCAGCCTTAAAACATGTAGAATAATTGTAAAATATAAAATTGTCCTACTTCGCGGATTTCACTTATTGCGGGCTATTTCTGGAACCTAACCCCCGCGATAAACGAGGGTTCACTGTACAAGTAAAAGTATCAAGCAAAGGCAGTCTGAATTTAATATTTTTTAATGCCCCCCCCCCCCCCCCAAACCAGTGCTGAAAATAAGGCAAAGGTAACACCATTGAAGGAGTGTTTTTGCAATTGGGCCCTTAATTCTACTGTAAAACACCATGTTGGGCTCACCCATGGTAGTTTTGTGTCACATGGAGCACTGTCCAAGATATTGGGTTTGGTGATATCCATGAAACGCCGTCCTATGAGCAAGTAAATGCAGGCACAAAATACATTATTTGTAATTTAATAATTATGGTACGGTAGCACTAATGACGTGTAGTAAATGTTCTTGTCTTAAAACATCTGGGTTGTGTGGGGATGTTGATTGATTAAACTAGCTGCATGAAACCAGCAGGTGTAGGTTGATTGTCATGCGTAAGTAGTGAACAAGCCCAGGCACGTCCTGACTTCCTTCAGTCAGTAGAGGGTTTTTTTGTAACGAGTAACTAAACGGCACATTGAAAATGTATCGGAGTAAAAGTATGCAATTAAATTTGGAAATGTAGTGAAGTAAAAGTAAAAGTTATCTTTTTTTTTTTTAACTCAAGTAAAGTACAAAGTCTCCCAAAATGTACTTAAGTACAGTAGTGAAGTATTATTACTTCGTTAATATACAACACTGACCAGGACACCGCCTGGTCAAGTGGTGCAGTAACAACAACCTCTCCCTGAACGTGGAGAAGACAAAGGAGATTGTGGTAGACTTCAGGAGAGCACACACACAGCACGCCCCCCTCACCATCACCGGGGCTGCTGTGGAGAAGCAGCACCAAGTTCCTGGGTGTGCATATCTCTGAGGACCTCTCCTGGTCAAAGAACACTGCATCACTGGCCAGTAAAGCCCAACAGCGACTCTACTTCCTCCACAAGCTGAAGAGAGCCAGAGCCCCAGCTCCATCATGAGCACCTTCTACAGAGGCACCATAGGTCACATCCTCACCAGCTGCATCACTGTGTGGTATGGCACCTGCACCGTGTCCTGCACCCGGAAAAAGCTACACCGAGTAGTGAGAGCAGCTGAGAGAATCGTGGGTGTCTCTCTCCCCTACCTGCAGGACATCTACCGCACCCGCCTCACCCGCCTCACCCTCTGGGTGATCCCACCCACCCATCCAACTGCCTCTTCAGTCTGCTGCCATCAGGAAGGAGACTGAGGAGCCTCAGGGCCAAGACCAGCAGACTGAAAGACAGCTTCATCCACCAAGCTGTCAGGATGCTCAACTCTCTCCCAATCACACTGCTGCTTAAACGACACTGACACTGCTGCTTAAATGATTAAATGATATTACATTTGAGTAATGTGGTCTACTCCATTCAGTGTAGTGAAGACTGCAGTGAGCGCTACATTGGGGAAACAAAACAGCCACTTCACAAGAGGATGTACCAACACAGACGGGCGTGCCAGAGTGGACCGTCATCTGCCGTACATCTTCACCTAGAAGCCACGGGCCATTCTTTTGAGGACAGTGAGGTTCAGATCTTGGCCAGGGAAAAGAACTGGTTTGAGAGGGAAGTTAAAGAGGCGATTTTGGTCAAAAAAGAGAATCCTTCTTTAAACAGAAATGGGGGAGTCAGACATAACTTGTCTCCCATCTATAATTCCATTCTCAAACCGAAATCAAAACAGACAAAAGAAACAATAGGGCAGACAGGTCGGGCCAGAGGTGTGGGGAACAGTCGTTAGGGTTTCAATGGGTATGCTAAACTAGACGCCAGAGAAACTGGAAAAAACAAAAGACAGAAACTCAAAACAAAGACGTGAGAATAATTTCAGTGTAGTGAGCTCCTCCCTGCAGCGAGATATAAGCAGTGTCCATCAGCACTCGAACCAGAACTGACGAAGCAGCGCGGATGAGCGGCGAAACGTTTTCGACCAAACAAACTTTGTCCAGTTGACAAATTGAATTTCTCCTTTTGCGACACATTTGAGCTTTATTCCGCTCCACATTGTGTGTTTTACTTATTTGTATTATACACAAGCCTTTTGTACTTTTACTACGATACCCTTGTGTATAATACAAATAAGTGACGTTTTAGTCCTGGTGTTTATGGTCTTGTTTATCCCATGTTTTATGTTCACTGTGGGCCTAGGGGGTGCTGTGTGTGCCACCTGTACATATGGTTTTGGACAATAAAGATGAACTTTGACTAAACCAGGACTAAACCAGGGATTCCACAGATATAAGGACGTGGGAATAGAAAATAGATTTTGTCTTAGTTTTCGTTTTGTCTTTATATTGTATTTTGTCTTTTGCTCGAACACAAACGGCAGAAGAATAAAGCCCACTTTGACTCTGACTAAAGTTTGAGTGTTTAAGGGGCCGTTTAGACGAGGATGATTGTGACTGAAAACGACAAAATATTCTATCGGAAGTGTCTTTCGTTTACACGGCGGCGGCGGGCTCTGAAACCGCAAAAATCTGAAGACTCCTTCCAGAGTGTGGAGTTCTGAAGACGGCCCGAGTCGTGTCTCCGTCTAAACGGCAAGAAGCGCAAAACATGTTCACGTCGCATACAGCTGACTGGATGCGCCATAAAAACAATAACAATACGTCGCAGGCGACAGAGGCGAGTTTGGACAAGACCAGGCAGAACCAGTCAGTGGTGGGACAGTTTTGAGAATGGATTAGTTGATGACAGTGCTTGGGTGGAAAACTTCAGAATGATTAAACAAGCTCTTGTTGGCACTTCTGGGCAGTTCTGCGCTGGCATATTGTGAACTAAAGTCATAACTGATGCTGGGTTAGCGTTGGCTCTTTGGGCATTATTCTGCGCAGTTATCTGGCATATTGTGGAAACACACACACACAGCTCTGATAAAACTGCAGGCATATTCCCACTTTCCTCTGTCCGAGCACTAAGTGCACTTGTCTGTGTTCTGTGTTTCTCATAGTGCTTTAGCACTTTAGCAGTTTAAGTTGCGTTACCACCGACTCCCGAGGTGCTCTTCTTGTGCATTTTATGCTGTGTGGCTCTGTGCTGGTTGACATGACTGAGATACGCATTACGTGCCTGCCGTGTATAATGTAGCCTATAGGCTATGCATTATGTTCGACCAAACATTTCGGTGACACCCTCTTGCGATTGTGCCCCCCCCATACACGTATTCGTGCTTACACGTAAGCTTACACGTAAGCACGAATACGTGCTTACGTGTAAAAAGGGAATACACGTAAGCACGTATTCGACTGTGCCATCATTTTCCCCCCCTCTCGTATCTTGTCCAAACGAACCCGTGACATATGCTCTTGTTGTATTAAGCGAAGAGCTCCGACCCGACATCGAGGCCGAAACAACCGTGATGAGAGCCCCTGTGGTGTCCTGAAAAAGGCTCTGACATTATATTAGCGGCCTGGCATGCATATTCAATAGAATTCGCCCACTTTTGCGTCTTTGTATAAACAAACATTTCCTGTTGAGAACGCTCGTCTAAACGATTGAAGACGAGACGCCACTTTTGCGTCTTCTGTTTTGATCGTCGCCGTATAAACGTAGCCTAAAGTGGAAAATCACAGGATTGTGTCTAAACCCTGTAAACCCTGTAAACCCTGTAAACCCTGTAATCCCTGTAATCCCTGTAAACCCTGTAAACCCTGTAAACCCTGTAAACCCTGTAATCCCTGTAATCCCTGTAATCCCTGTAAACCCTGTAATCCCTGTAATCCCTGTAATCCCTGTAAACCCTGTAAACCCCATCATCGTGGATCAGAATCGAGGATCCAATCTGTTCATTAGAATCCAAATTGAGTTTGACATTTTAGTATCGACAGCACCAGACCAAGGACCGGGTCTGGACCTGGACCGGGTCTGGACCTGGACCGGGTCTGGACCTGGACCGGACCTGGACCGGGTCCGGACCTGGACCGGGTCCGGACCAGGACCGGGTCCGGACCAGGACCGGGTCTGGACCAGGACCGGGTCTGGACCGGGACTCACCTCTTCGTCGGAGGAGTCCTGCTGGTACTCATCGTTCTTCTCCAGATTCAGGTTCTTCTCAGTTTGGACCTGAACAGAACCAGAACCATTAAACATGAGAAGCTGAAGGATGTGGACGTCTCTGTTCCACCTCGTGATGTCATCAAGTGAACAGCTCCTTTTACCTTTAGTTCAGTCGAGATCGGCGACTCCAGGACTGAAATGATCCAAATGATTCTAGTGAAGGTGTGTGGAGTTTAAAAACACAGTGGAGCACTTCCTGTATCACCACATGATGACATCACGAGGTGAAACAGAGTGTTTTCAGTGTGAGAGAAGAACTCGTGTTAAATCTGCAGGTTTGTGTGAAACATCAGAAACAAAACACGACTCCAGGAGACGAGAAGACGACACGAGGACAGAGGAGACGACACGAGGACAGAGGAGACGACACGAGGACAGAGGAGACGTCACGAGGACAGAGGAGACGACACGAGGACAGAGGAGACGACACGACACGAGGACAGAGGAGACGTCACGAGGACAGAGGAGACGTCACGAGGACAGAGGAGGACAGAGGAGACGTCACGAGGACAGAGGAGACGACACGAGGACAGAGGAGACGACACGAGGACAGAGGAGACGACACGAGGACAGAGGGAAACGACACGAGGACAGAGGGAAACGACACGAGGACAGAGGAAACGACACGAGGACAGAGGAAACGACACGAGGACAGAGGAAACGACACGAGGACAGAGGAAACGACACGAGGACAGAGGGAAACGACACGAGGACAGAGGGAAACGACACGAGGACAGAGGGAAACGACACGAGGACAGAGGGAAACGACACGAGGACAGAGGAAACGACATGAGGACATTTTAATGATTCTAATAAAAATGAATGAATCTGTGAAACAGCAGCGTGTCCCACCTCCGTGTCCTCGGGTCCGTCCTCGGGTCCGTCCTCGCCTGAGTCCGGATCAGAACCGGTCTCCTCAGAGTCCGAGTCCGACCCAGAGTCCTCCAGACCCGAGTACTCGCTGTCCTCGCTGTCCCCACTGTCCTCGTCATCGACTGGTCCATCCGCTGGCCCCGCCCCCAACAACTGCAAACACAAAGAGTCAGATGCGTGTCAGATGCCCTCCCCTGTGTGTGTCAGATGCCCTCCCCGTGTGTGTCAGATGCCCTCCCCGTGTGTGTGTCAGATGCCCTCCCCGTGTGTGTGTGTCAGATGCCCTCCCCGTGTGTGTGTGTCAGATGCCCTCCCCGTGTGTGTGTGTCAGATGCCCTCCTCTGTGTCAGATGCCCTCCCCTGTGTGTGTCAGATGCCCTCCCCGTGTCAGATGCCCTCCCCGTGTGTGTGTCAGATGCCCTCCCCTGTGTCAGATGCCCTCCCCTGTGTGTGTCAGATGCCCTCCCCGTGTCAGATGCCCTCCCCGTGTCAGATGCCCTCCCCGTGTGTGTGTGTCAGATGCCCTCCCCTGTGTCAGATGCCCTCCCCTGTGTGTGTCAGATGCCCTCCCCTGTGTCAGATGCCCTCCCCTGTGTCAGATGCCCTCCCCTGTGTGTGTGTCAGATGCCCTGCCCTGTGTGTGTCAGATGCCCTCCCCGTGTGTGTCAGATGCCCTCCCCTGTGTGTGTGTCAGATGCCCTCCCCTGTGTGTGTGTCAGATGCCCTCCCCTGTGTGTGTGTCAGATGCCCTCCCCTGTGTCAGATGCCCTCCCCTGTGTCAGATGCCCTCCCCTGCGTCAGATGCCCTCCCCGTGTGTGTGTCAGACGCCCTCCCCCGTGTGTGTGTCAGACGCCCTCCCCCGTGTGTGTGTCAGACGCCCTCCCCCGTGTGTGTGTCAGATGCCCTCCCCCGTGTGTGTGTCAGACGCCCTCCCCCGTGTGTGTGTCAGACGCCCTCCCCCGTGTGTGTGTCAGACGCCCTCCCCCGTGTGTGTCAGATACCCTCCCCCGTGTGTGTGTCAGACGCCCTCCCCCGTGTGTGTGTCAGACGCCCTCCCCCGTGTGTGTGTCAGACACCCTCCCCCGTGTGTGTGTCAGACGCCCTCCCCCGTGTGTGTGTCAGATGCCCTCCCCGTGTGTGTCAGACGCCCTCCCCGTGTGTGTCAGACGCCCTCCCCTGTGTGTGTGTCAGATGCCCTCCCCTGTGTCAGATGCCCTCCCCTGTGTGTGTGTCAGACACCCTCCCCTGTGTGTGTGTCAGATACCCTCCCCTGTGTGTGTGTGTCAGATGCCCTCCCCTGTGTGTGTCAGATGCCCTCCCCGTGTGTGTGTCAGATGCCCTCCCCGTGTGTGTGTCAGATGCCCTCCCCTGTGTGTGTCAGATGCCCTCCCCGTGTGTGTCAGATTCCCTCCCCGTGTGTGTCAGATGCCCTCCCCTGTGTGTGTCAGATGCCCTCCCCGTGTGTGTCAGATGCCCTCCCCTGTGTGTGTCAGATGCCCTCCCCGTGTGTGTCAGAGGTTAGGGTTAGGGTTAGGTTACCCTCCCCTGTGTGTGTGTCAGATGCCCTCCCCGTGTGTGTGTCAGATGCCCTCCCCCGTGTGTGTGTCAGATGCCCTCCCCTGTGTGTGTCAGATGCCCTCCCCGTGTGTGTCAGATGCCCTCCCCGTGTGTGTGTCAGATGCCCTCCCCGTGTGTGTCAGATGCCCTCCCCGTGTGTGTCAGATAGACCTGCGTGATTAATCGATTAATCGATTAAATCGATTAATTCGACTTTACAGTTCAGGACGATGTGTTTTTATGAAAATCGATTTTTAAATTATTTTTTACACGCGAGCGGAACTAATGCGCGGCCACGTTTTACACGGGTAAGTTAGCGGGGCGCACCCAAACATTGTACGAGCTAGCGCGGCTAGCGAGTGAGCTAAAGTCGGAGCTTGTACCAAACAAAGGTGTTTACATCTCTTTATATGGAACTGGTTCAGTTTTCTTGTGTCGGACTTAAAACAAACGAGTGCTCACTGTAAGGTCTGTTCAAAAGCTGCAGCAAGACAAATGTATTCTAGCACCTAAAGCTGTTGCACGCAGCGGAGTGGGAGAAGTGCAGGTCCAAACGGAATGAAAATAACCACCGTCCAGTCCCTAAAACATTTTCAAACTGTTTGCAGTGTGTTGCCACAGCTGTACACAGACTGCACAAGCTACACACATGAACACAGACAGTGGTTCCCTCTTTTCTGCATCACTTGAGGAAAACCTAAAACTAAAACACAACACTCCCCACTCCAGTCCATCTTTCCCACAATCAGGGAATAATTTAGCTCCATAAAATGCTTCTTTATAAAAGAAAGATATTTATATAACTATGTTATTATTGTTATATTTTGTTGTAATATAATTTTGAGTTGATAAGGGGCAGATATCATAAGCTTATGGTTCTGTTCCCTTTTCATTCATATTTAAGTTATAATTGTATAGATGCAGTTGTGTTGCATCTGTTATTTTTGTTTTGACGAATGAAATAATATATATATTTAAAACAATAACGGCTTAATTGATGCAGGTGTAATGTATTTGTTTTATAAAAGAACGTTGCATTGTTTTGAGCCATTTGTCTGTCCTCTGTTATTTGTTTTTGAGTAGGGCAGAGAAAAATCCATTCAAATCGGATTTTTTTTTTTTTTTTTTTAATCAGAGATTTTATTTTTAGGCCATATCGCCCAGCTCTAATGTCAGCTGCCCTCCCCGTGTGTGTCAGATGCCCTCCCCGTGTGTGTCAGATGCCCTCCCCGTGTGTGTCAGATGCCCTCCCTGGTGTATTTTCTCTTTACACAGATAAATTCACTTTCAGAGTTTTTATTCCTCTGTTTCTCTCCCCTTTAACCCGGACGGTTTCGGGTCCCCGGTGTTAGCCTGATGCTAATGCTCCGGGGCTCAGGACTCACCTCCTGCGGCTCGGGTTCGGGTTCGGGTTCCGGGCGTCTCTTGGGGGGCCTGTCTCTGGGTCCGGGCCTCGGTTCGGGTCCTGGGCTCGGTTCGGGAGCGCGCGTGCTGCTCGTGGTCGCAGCCATGATCCCACGTGCTTCCGCAGGGGTCAGAGGTCAGTCACGTGACTCTGCAGTGCGTTGGCGCATGCGCAGCGGGACAGAGGAAGCGAAAGAAGAAGAGCAGCTCGTGCTTTTTTAAGACAAACACCCCGAAGTCCTCTGTCCTCCTCCTCCTCTGTCCTCCTCCTCTTCTGTCCTCCTCCTCTTCTGTCCTCCTCCTCTTCTGTCCTCCTCCTCCTCTGTCCTCTGTCCTCCTCCTCTGTCCCTCTGTCCTCCTCCTCTGTCCTCCTCCTCTGTCCTCCTCCTCCTCTGTCCTCCTCCTCCTCTGTCCTCTGTCCTCCTCCTCTGTCCTCCTCTGTCCTGATGAAGACTCCACGGCGTGAGGACTGCGTCTACACGAGCTGCTACTGGTGAGTACAGAGTAATACAGACAGTACTGCAGACAGTACTACAGACAGTACTACAGACAGTACTACAGACAGTACTACAGACTACTGCAGCACAAACACGACAGTGGTCATGTAGTACGAGTATTGGTCAGTACTGCACGACACCACTACACAGACTGGACTGACACCAGGTCTGGTTCTGACCTGGGTGTGTTTGGTTCTGGTTCTGTTCAGTGAGGAGAACGTGTGGCAGATCTGTTCTTGGTTCCGCTCAGAGGCCGAGGTCCAACTCCAGGAGCTGTTTGTACTTTTCATCTCCAACGAGCAGCGCACGGTCAGTACTACGAGTACTACAAGTACTACATGTACTACTACTACAAGTACGATCAATCCACAGCAGTTTGGCTTCAGATCTGGGTATTCTACAGAGATGGCAAACTGCTGCTTCATTGAGAATATAAAGAAGTCCGTGGATCGGGGGTGAGGTGGTAGGAACAGTATTTCTGGATCTTAAAAAAGCATTTGAAACGGTCATAGTCTTCTTTTATCCAAGATGTCTTCATTTAACATCTCCCCTGAGGCAGTGCAATGGTTTGCCTCTTTTCTTCAGGGTGGGGAACAGTGCGTGAAAGTTGCCCAGGACAAATCCTCTTTTATAAACATCTCAATGGGCATACCTCAGGGATCTATATTGGGGCCACTGCTGTTTGGTCTTTTCATAAATTATTTGCCTTTGATTTGCCCTGGTGTCCGCTGCAGCTTTACGCGGATGATGCTGTTTTCTATGCACCCGCCAAGACACCAGCGCAGGCTGCAGATGTTCTGTCTGCACATGTTCTGTCTGCATACATGGCTGAGGTTAACCAATGGCTCCACAACAATAAACTAGTTCTGAATATTACTAAAACAGTTTCTATGTGCTTTTCTATTAAAAAGCTAAATCTAGAACATAAATTTCAAATAGGTCTACAAAATACAATTGGTGAACAAACTAAAATATCTTGGATTGGTTCTTGACCTGCAATTAAAATTTGACAAACACATTAAGAAAATATCCAAAACAATACAAAGAAACTTAAATTGCTTTAAACTAATCAGACATTACATCCCCGACCAGTCGGCCCTGCTCTACTTGCATGGGATGATCTTTCCACTTATCTCCTACTGCATGACAGCACGGGTAGTAGTAGTAGTAGTAGTAGTAGTAGTAGCAGTAGCAGTAGCAGTAGCAGCAGCAGCAGCAGTTCACTAAACAATCAAAATTATGGATAGGAAACCTATCCGCTGTCATCACTGCCACATTCTCAGTCATTATTATTTATTAAGTTTTGACAGTTTCAGCAATTTATGTTTTCTCAAATTATTTTTCAAATGTTTCCATAATGTGGCTCCAGAACCTCTCAGTACATTTATACAAAGACCAAACAGCAGCAGGACAACAAGAGGCACCTTAAACTCTCAGTGTATCTCCACCAGTGCAGGACGTCATCTGGACAGTCTTCTCTTATAAGAGCTGTAAACTGTGGGACTCCTGCCCACAGAAATGAAGTCCATCTCTGAGTTAAAACTTAAATCTTGGCTCAAGAGAAACCAAAGCTGCACCCATGTGTAAATAGTGTTAGAATGAGTGAATGAGCCGAGTGAGTGAATGAGTGAGTGTTGCACGTCTTTGCACTGCTGTATTTATATACATGAAATTGTATTTTTTTATATATATATATGTACTTTAGATTTTATGTTAGTGTAGAAAAGCTCAACCAGGGACGGGGGATGAAAATGAGCACAACTGTGTGCATCACATCAGCTGCTCTGTTCTGTAACTGTCCGACTGCACTGTCCCTGCCAAATAAATAAAGTACTACGAGTACTACAAGTACTATCAATCCAACAATCAGCGCACGGTCAGTACTACATGTACTACTAATACTGCAGTATTACCAGTGCTACATGTACTACTAATACTGTAGTATTACCAGTACGACATGTACTTCTAAATCCAAATCCACTTTATTTCTATAGCACATTTCATAAACATAAACAGTTTCCAAAGTGCTGCACAGACAGAAAAACTAGTGACACAACAAACA